>JAOWBL010000020.1:15063982-15078817 GCA_028564865.1 Zenarchopterus dispar | reverse complement strand
ACACACACACACACACACACACAGAGGAGCAGCCAGGAGTTCCGGCAGAGGAAAAAGCATCAAGAAGCATTGTGATTATACTATAAACAGAAAAGACAGGATTGTTTTCTTGAACTCTAAAAGAACAATCCTCTTATTCTTAAAGTCTCTTGCAGAGCCAGACACACACGCCTAAAAATCATGCATGTCAAAATGCACAAAGCTGTGGAGCGTGTGTATGCTCACTTCCAGAGAAAATATTAGAGGCTATTATGAATTTGAACACCGCAGTTCATGTAATTTACTAATCAAGTGAAAGAAATTGTGGTGTGGACGAAGAGGACCACAGTGCAATTTAAATAAGTGCAATATAATATGTCTTATAGGCTTTAAAACCCATCACATAATGACATTTTATGACTCACACTCGAGAAAACAGAAGATTAAAACCGCTGATTTGATGTTAAGTGTTTCAGTTATTTTCTCCACATCGTGCATACGGTGTTTCCCGCAGGAGAAGCTGCAGACAAAGAGGTGGGAGGGCTGGTTTTAAAGCGTGCAGAAACTTCAAAAGTGTGTTCTAAATTTGGATGAATTCCATGACTCTTATAGCGTTACAGAGCGTGATCATATGTTAAAACATGACACACGCATGCATGCACCCTCCAGCTTTGAAGCCTCTTGACCCTTCCTCAGAAATTGTAAGTTCAGGTAGGTTGCAGGGTTCGAGTTTCTAGCACTTTCTGTGGTGGCCCCTGCGGAGCTGATGATAACAGGCAGAGCAGTCAAAGCGGCGGGTAATAACTGCACCGATGTGCTCAAGGACACTTGAGTCTTGGTTCTCCATCCGCTTACACTCACTAGAGCCCGCCAATGTCAGCTGCAGAGGCCACTGGAGGTTTGATAATAATTCAGTGTTGAACACCTGCAGTGTCCACATGGGCGGGCAGCTGCATGCATGGGTCTGGACAGTGTTATGTATGCATATGTCGTATGTAGCCTGTGTAGACACACTTGTACTATGATGTGCAATTTGTTGCTGCTCGCAAAATGAATAATGTGCGACTGCGTGAACAGAGCAGTCATTTGGAGGTGTGCTCAAAGACTTATCAGTGTACGTGTCTGCTTCTAATGTGTTTACCTTGACTTGTCAACTAGCAGAGGAAAAAAAGACCAGAAACACAGATTCACCGCTACAGTGTCTGCTCCTCGTCATTTCCACCCTCCTCACTCTTTGTCCACAGAAATGCTTTACTTTAATGCTGCAATTTTATTTTGAAGGCCTTTTCGGTGGCAGTTACACTTCAACTCTTACAAAAAACTAAAACCACGAGACAAGGGCGATCAAAGAAAAGCATATATAAATATATATATACTGACATAACATCATCAAGTGCATTCCTGCTGTTTACCTATCTGCACATGTTCACAGAGCCACACACGCACACACACACACACACGCACTGCTGCACAGCCAATTAAAGCTCAGCCCAAACACATATACAAATACACAGCAGTGCACATGAACACGCACTGACATACACAGGCCTGCATGCCTGACCCCAACCCTGGTGCACACACCTTACTAATACCTCACAACTGTTTCCAATCTAAAGGTTCCTGCTTGTCTGGGCCCTGGCGAGGCCTGATTGCACGATACAGGATCCTGAGGAAAGAGGACAAGGCTGCAGGGGGAGAGGGAGTAATCTGCCTTCACTTTTTCCTTTTTTTAAACTCTTCACTCTCTCTTTCTTTTCCTCTTTTCATGCTGTACCTGTGCAGGAATCTGGTGTCTGTTAAAAAGGCTTGGGGGAAAAAAAGAAGAAGAAAACAGACCCTGGGGATTGAGGAGGAAAGCATTTGTCTTAAATTCATCAGAGATCTGTCAAACACTGGAGCCTGAGAGGATAGATGACTGTGATGATAATAGTTCATTTCAGCTCATAAAGTGAGACAACTCTTTTTAAAAATGCTCATTTTTGCTACTGCACAAATTATGTCCACAGGAGTTCCTGTAACAGTGGCTTCGAGCCCACGTCTTTCTGAGGAAACACGCTATTCTGGTCAAATCTGCTCGTCACAAATGCGAAACATCACTCGTTCGTCACTGGTGGGTTTGTGTTCACGTAAGCACAAACACTTGTTCGGGATTGTGTCATGAGAACACAGCTGGACAACATCTAAAGATGTTTACAATTAATGCCATTTTCAAAATTAGTTTTTACATTTTTCCTTTGTCATTTCAAGCATTTTGTTGTGCAAACTTTCATTTTAGATGTGATTCACAATCCGCTGATGCCAGTTGTCTACATTTTATATTTTTATTGCATACATAATTTAAATTGATTTTGTTTAAGGACAATGTTCCCTGAAGCTATTTTATTTATTTTTCAGCTGAGTTGTTTTATTTTTATTATGCCTTATTTATTTTAACAACAAACCCATCCACACTGCCAGAATCATTAACATAGGCCAAATGTTTTATTTTAATAACTTCATATTATCTGGGAAATTATTTTCTGCAACCTCTGACAAAAACACATTATTGATAGCCACTACACTTATAAAAATATGTGTGGATAAAAACAATCCATGAGTTGAACGGTGACTAAAAATCTATTTAGATTCTCTAAAGCATCAACTGATGTAAAAATGAAACATTTTAACTTTAGATCATCAGAGATGGCCTTCAATTTTTCTGACAATGGATTTAAAATAATGACCTTTATTGTGTTATTTTTCAAAAACTAATAACAGATAAAGTGAATAGATGTTTTGAAAGTAATTTTTTTTAAATGTAGCAGCAAAAAAAAAAAAAACAACAACTCAGCATGGCGTACCACAATTACACACATTTTAACATTTTATTGCAGTTAAACACATTTTCTTTTGAAACATTTGAATTTATCAATAAAATTTATCTAGAACAAGTTCCACCAGCCCAAGCTTACAGGTTGGTTTTTTTTTTAATGTTTAACCAAAGAGTTGTTTTGCATGTAGCGTTTGTTTAGAAAATTTTGATGAGCTAAAAGATCATCAAATAATGATCTGAAACTTTCTTGAGGCTATTAAGAGTTTAGAAAAGAAAGACAACAATAAAACACTTGTGTGTACACGTGCCTGCTTGATTTCATATGTTATTTTTGTGTATGTGTGTGTAATGTTTATGTGTGTTTTACCTGAGGGACAGGGCTGGAGAGACTTGCTGCATTGGCGAAACTGTGGGACAGACATGGGGAGAGAAAAGGGAACAGTGGAGAGGGATGGGGAGTGGAAGGTTGCAGCGGCATATACTGAGCTGTAAAATGTTTAATGGGAGTTGTTCGATATGCAGCAAAGAGGTGATGTAGGATGAGCGATGGATGCAAAGGTGTTAGATGAAAAGGTTAAAATCAGACCATTAGGGAAGAATTCAGAGGGTCAAAGGTCAGGAAATGGGTGCAAACGCAGACAAAGGTTCGGGGGGAGGTGGAGATGTGGACACGAGAGGATGAATGAGAGGAGTTCAGTGGGGTCCTAATGGCTGGTGGACATGGCCCAGGCCCCCTCCATCCTCCAGACGGAAAAGGCGTAGCTGAGTCTTTCATGGGCCAAGTAGTTGCAGCTGGCCAGCTTGGCGTCCATCTCGTCACTCTGCAGCACCTGGTAAAGGAAGTCAATGTATCGAGAGGCCAACTTCAGGATCTGGATCTTGCTCAGCTTGTCTGACGGTAGTGTGGGGATGATTTTGCGTAGAGAGGCGAAGGCATCGTTCAGTGACTGAGTGCGTTGACGCTCCCGCACATTGGCAATAACCCGCTGAGAGTGGAGTTCCTCAAAGGGCGGCTCTGGCCTGGGGCCCAAAGCCGTGGGAGCCAGTGACACTACCGTTGAGGGGCTTTTCTTGAGCCTCTTCGGCCCAGTCGGCAGCAGGCTGTTGGGGCTCCCGGTGCTGCTCTCCTCTGCTTGACTGTCCTTCTTAGGATAAGGGGAACGCTTTCGATTTACCAGGTGGAGGGTCTTTTTGGTTCCCCTCTCCAACTCCTCTTCGCTGGCCCCTAGCCCTCCTTCAGGGGAGTTGGTGCAGGACACCTCTTCTCTCATTTTTATGTCCAGTGATGACCTTCCAACGTCCACTGCAAAGATGGGGTTCTGTGCAGCTCGTTTTCACAGTTTGCCTTTGCCGACACTTTCCACAAACTTCGACTTTACGAGTCTTTGAGACAAAAATCTGCTTTGCCAAATCAAGTTACGGCTGCTGAAGCTCCATCTGACTGGACACCTGGCTGCCCCGTTTCCTGGTTACCTTGTTAAAATTCTCACTTTTACATCCCCCTTTAGTCTGCTGGACAGAAAAACAACAAACCATCTGACAGGCAGGTCCACCTCTGCCTCTTTTATAACCAAACGCAAACCCGGTGCCTACGAGCACTTCTGATTGGCTCGGCGGACTTCTGGAGGGCGTGGTTCAGCCAACGACAACCAGAAAAGCAGGAAGTGTTCATCAGTTGGGCGGGTGATAGAGAAAGGGGGTAAGTGGCGCTCACAGCCTATCAGAAGTGCTGTGTCTAATGTTGCAGAGATGTCTGAGTCTTTATGGGTTCCAGATTTGGCCTGAAACGTTGGTCCGCCTGCATCATCACGTCTACACTAACCCTGTATATCTGACAGTTATTTTAAGCGATACGGGAACGCTTTATGTGTTGTTTTGTGGCAGTAACAATGGAGAGATAACCTTTCCTTTATCACTCAAAAGAGTTTATTTTTTATACTTGTCTGTCATTATTACATCGCAATAATGGCCTTGCACTAACCTATTAAATGGGAGGTCACATGGTGAACTGGACCAACTTAGAAATTGTGGATTGAAAGATTAAAGAAGATCTATGTGTTGAAAAAAAAAGGTTATAGACTTGCCATGATGGACTACAAGAACTATGCATCATTTTCACCCCAGGATTATGTGGTAGTTGTGAGAAAAAGAGTCAATTGTACATACTAACATCCTGGAATTCAGCTTATTCCTGGTATTTCATCCCCTTCCAACGCCTGACATACCTAGAACATGCCTTTATGTACAAACTTTTCTATTATCACTCCTGATGTCAGCTGTCTGAGTCCTCTGGCTTGGGTTAGGGAGGAAGACCCTAAGTAACCCCTGACCTCGGTCCTCCACAGTCCCCAGCCTGCAGAGGTGAGGGAGCACCTAATTGTGCCATCCTTGGCCTCAAGGCAAAGCCAGCACATGTTCCACCTTCACAACGCCAGCCCATCTGGGTCTGCAGCCACTTAAGCATGTTTTCCTCACACTGATAGCCATGACACGTCAGGTAGACCCTGCGGAGAAAATGACAAGAGGGGCTTGGCTGTTCAGTCTTCGAAACCTGCAATTTTGACTAATTACTAAGCCTTGCACAAATCGATGGATGTGTCCCTATCGGTTTCTCAAGAGCAACCATTCATACCTCCACGCATCATGACTGTGTGACTCATCTACAGATCACTGCAAGGACTTGTGGGGAGTTTTCCACTTCTCCAAACTGTAGAAATTTTGGACTTTTTCATGACGACATACTTAATAGTAGCCGTGGTGTCTATGTGCACAATCTCCATAAATTAAGAGATTCAAAATACATTGCTATTTACAAACATGTTCAATGTATCTCACCTACCTCACTGCTTATATTCAAGAATTTGGATGCGATTTCCAAAGCATTTGAAGGATTGTATCTGCCCGAACAGACATTCAGAAGATTTTTGTCAAGCCCCATGATTGCACTGGTTTACATTTCCTTCAGTGACGCTGAACTGAAATTAGCTCAATCCCTATTGGGTTCAATCAACCAAAAGAGAAAGAGAAAAGAAAAGAAGAAAACAGCCATCATCAAAGCAAGACTGCGGACAGAGACAGTGAGTTATACAAGGTCGAATTTCCACAACAGACCCAGACAACTTCAGGGTTAACTGGTGTTACAACTGAGGCTTATTGGGAGCTCTGGCGGCGAGAGTGGAAGGACAGGAAAGTCATTGTTGCTGTTGCTAATCTCTGTAGCTGCTGCTTACCTTTAACAAAAGTGTGGCTCCTTGCCACCATGATGGAAAAAATTAGCTAACATAGCGGGTAGGCCAACAGGAATGCTGTGGCCCGTAGAAGAATTGGACGGGAGAAGGGGGAGAGAGAAGGGGAGCAGAATAAGAAAAGGGAAAAGGAAAAAGGAGAAGAAAGGAGAAGGGGAAAAAAGTGAGGTCGTCCAAACAGAACCAGATGCAGGAGTGTGGAGGCCCGTTTGATCTCGATCCTCATAGGCTGATTGATGTTGCACATTTCATTTCCTTGTCAAAGTCTTGACATAATGTTTCGCTAAACACTTAGGCACCGCTCTCATCTTTGTTCTGTTTCCACAGGGGTCATAATTAACCCTTTCTGGAGCCGAATGTAGATCATGCATATATCAATATACAGCATATAAGCTTTCCATACACACACAGGACAGCTTGGATATCAAAAAAGGCAGATGTATTGTCTTTTTCTGTCTTTACACCATATGGTTTTGACATGGCCAAATACTATGCTGAAGAGTAGCCGGGGTAAAACTTTGAAGTTCATGAGGGAGGGGGGGGCAGCTTGTTTCTAAAAATTCTTAATGCAGTCAATTCAATTTCCATCACAGATGAAAAGTTTGAAGCTCTGCAGTGACGCACTCAGCTGGTAGGAGAGCTGCACTGTGACCAATCATAACTGAACTGTTTGGAAATCTACACAGGCCCAACAGAAGGAACCAGTCATTAAATCCCTCCGCACCTTCAGCCTTGGAGTTCCTTCAGCCTCCTGGGTTGCTACTATTGACATGTGCACATAGCGCACTCTCCCCTGCCCCCTTCTGCTTCTTCTCCCCAACTTATACCCATCCTTCAAGGGCTCAATCCCTCCTAAGGAGTTTATAGCGACACAAAGGCAGACATCTGGGACCTATTTCCCCTCCTGGAGAAACCCTTCCTGTGGGGTATCCACTTAGAGGGATTTTTTTTTTTTTTCTGTAGGAGCGGTGGGGTTGGGTGGGTGGTGATGGTGGTGTTGGTGGGACGGAGAGGGTGGGGGGGCTCATCAAGGAGTCAGGGTGGATGGTAGGTGGGGGATGGTGGGGTTGAAGAGGAGAGACCTTGTCAAGAGGTGTGAAGAATAACTGAGGAGAGGTGAAGACGATGAACACAGAAGTCCTCACACCTCCTGGTCTCGAAAACACAAACTGCAATGGTGTGCACGGTGGAAACGAAGGATGTTCAACCTTTGTTAGGTTATACAAAGCACTTTCTAGTATGGTTTTCATTTGTATATTCACTCATGCAAGGCACTGACAACACAGGGGGGGCAACCACGGACTGCATATAAAAGATGGATGTAGCCACTGAACCTGCCACATGAAGCCACCGGGGGAGTGTCCTTAAACCAAAAACAATCAAACTGTTAGGGATCAGAATATCTCCAATTCCAATTATGTCATCTTTAGCTAGATTCACTCCTTGTGAAAAGTTTGATAGTAATTCCAAGATTAATCAATGGGCCTCAAAAATATTGATTTTCTTTTTCCCGCTCATCCTTTTGCTGGTATTGTTGGATGCCTGATTTGAAGATTCAGAATACCAGCTCAGATACCAATGAATGACATCACATCAAGTTTTTATTAAAAGAAAAAGAAAAAAAACGTCTTGGCATGTGGAGAGGCAGGGGAGCAAACTGGCAAGTATGTGATTTGAGGGCAGCCACAGTTGTGTCCTGTGGTGAGGATCCAACTGCTTCTGTAGGTCTGGGAGGGTCAGATTTCGCCACACCACCAGGCACGTAATTTTAACACTTTACATGCCTCCTTCACAGTATCTGCATGTACACATGTGCACGTGTGTGTGTGTGTGTGTGTGTGTGTGTGTGTGTGTGTGTGTGTGTGTGTGTGTGTGTGTGTGTGTGTGTGTGTGCTTCTAAATGTGACTTGTTGGGAGATTTTCGCCTGCGTACATGAAGCACTAGTGAGACATTTGCATTATGATGACAGGGCCCCCATCCTCACAATCCCTACATTTAAAACAAACAAACAAAATCATTGGGACGGGTGCTTAATTGAGCTATAAGAACATAAATCCTGAGTTTCAGAAGATTTCCCTATTATTTGCATATCCTGGCCTTTACTGACAGTTATATATCAGCCTTGACTCATCTTAGCTAAGACCAAGAATGTGAATAAGCATGTTTCCACTAAAGTCACACTGTCACATTGCTTATGTTAGGTCTGAGAACTTTAACTTAAATCATTCCTTCATCTGTCCTGAATATCTGAAAGTGCTTTGAAAACAAGAGTGCCCAAAGAAAAATGGAGATTCAAACATCTACACAGAGTCAACTTCATCTGCTGATGAGGTTTATGTGATATGATCGAAAGCTCCAGGGCAGCAACTAAAGAGATCCAGGGGTGAGATTGTTTGGCCAAATGTTTAGTGGATAGTTCTGCCCTTTTAAATAAGAGCACTGTCTTGCATTAGAAACACATCCCTTCCATGATGCGTGCAAGCCTGTATTATTCTTCACGTATGTTCTTGTATTAGACTATAATTTATCATATTTAGCGCTCAAGCTTCCTTTAAATATCCCTGCTTTCATGTGTAATTTAGCTAATATCCTGTTCTGGCTCTGATTACAGTATGTAAGTGCTGAGGTCCATCCGAGGCACATTACAAACAGTCCTCGGTGGAGCTCACAGTGGAGCTGGGGATACGGCACACTGAGCAGCAGGTCAGGCTGAATAAGGACTTGTATGACTCATTCTGGGACTTGCCTGGATGAAGTGCGCGATGGTTAGCTGCAAGACTCAGTGGACAATGGAGGTAAATATGAAGTGGGAACGAGAACTTTCCTGTTTCTTGAAGTGGAGCATTACAATAAAACCGAGAGCCAATGCATAATACGTTTATGATAGACGGTCTATGACACAGGTGCAACACTTAATTTTAACCTCAGGGAAATTACACAATAATATGTAAATGTTTGCATTCTCATCAAAATAACTTCTGATTTTCTGAGGGAAAACAAAAAGATCAATAGACACAGCTTAACTCAGTTCAAATGTAGCCTGAACAGCTGAGAAGAAAGACGCTGACATGATCATTTTCTATATATAAATATAAGTATATATAAAAATGATGTTGAGTCAAGACCTCAAACTCAAATCTTTGATTCACTTTCTTTGTAAACACTAATAAACCTCTCAGTGAATCAGCAGGACAAAGCTGACCATGTGGCCACTTTGGTTGGAAAATTCGTGTGAACCTCAGAAATGAGCTTATCAAGTACTTTTGACCAGAGAGCAGTTTTCACAGAACCTCTACATCTGGATGCTCTCAACAAAACAGAGAGACTGAGAGAGTGAGAGAGAGAGAGAGAGAGAGAGAGAGAGAGAGGGAGAGAGAGAGAGGATGGTGGCCTTTCACCATATGGAAGATGCAGGGTAAACCAAACTGCTCAAACACTGAATCTCTTGATATTACAGGGCAATTAAACGCCTGTTTGGCTTTTAACTAGAAAAGCCACAACTTTGGTCTACTTTCTTCAGATAAGGAGGCTGTCAGCGAATCAGATATTGCTGTCTCTAATTGCTCACTTCATGCTCCTGGGAGTAGCGTCAACCTGGGATCTCCAGAATTAGACACTTTCCTGCATCCAGTTTAAACATGCAACGCAAAAGCGCTGCTTGAGAGGTACAGAGGAATGCCGAGTTTGTCCAACAGAGCTTTTGCATTAGAAACATCAACAGAGCCAGCTTCAAAGGGGTCTGCCTTCACATTGAATCAATATCTGCCTCCATTAGACGAGATGGTCCTGGCAAAGTTACATTGCGTTAACATTTCTTGATTGTTTCTCAAATCCGTTGTTCTGGTTCTGGTTCCCCCTGTGAGCCACTTCAAACAGCCCTCTGCCATGGCGGATCCTTTTGTGCTCTAAAACAGCAAATATGTGTCTCTCTAAAATGTTTCAGATGCGAGCGCACACTGGTCCCAGAGGCAGAGAGAGAATCGCACACAGAAACACAAGGATGGAAAAAAAACAAAACAAAACAAAACAAAAAAAAAACAATAGCAGAGCGTACAGTAAAGCTGGGGTATCCAATGTGCTGTGGACCTGTGGGTCTGGATGTAAAAAGGATTTGACTGACTGATGAGTGATGGATGAAGATGATAAAGACAGACAGTTGCAGAGAAAAAGGGGGAACGAATGGACAGCGAGGAACAAATAGTATAGAGGAAAATCCTGCAGCAGTAAATCAGTGTGGAAATGGGATGGATATGGAGAGGGGTCTGCAAAGGTCTGGAAACATATGTTTCAGTTTGTAAATAAAACAGTAAATTGCTATGGATATTGCTTAAATATCTGTGGGCTTTGGGGAAGTTCCTCGGAAATCATTCTGAGACTGCCTTCTTAAAATGCCAGAGCAACTTCTTAATGTCAAAGAGGCCATCTGGTTCTCGACCGGTTCAAGATGTTTACTTCTCATTTAGCTTCTCCTCCTCCTTCTTACTTCTTTTTTTAGATCAAATGCTTCACTTTGTATCATTGATACTGCTGCTCATCTTCTCCAGTGGAAAAGCCAACAAACACAGGAGTCCCTACCCAGACTTTTTCAGCCATTCAAAGTAACAAGGTACCTTTACTTTATTGCAAACACATTCATTCATTCATTCATTCATTCACTCTTAAGAGCTGTGTTACAGTCACCAGACCTACAATCAAATACAAGCAATGTTCATCATTCATTTAATTATGATGTGCTAAGCAGCTAACAAACAGGCTAAAATGAGTATTTCATCATTAATGCTGGGAAACAGAGTTCTCAGAGATCCCTCTATTCAGGGTCACAGGGGTCTTCGGGAGCTTACCACAACTCTCTTTAGGCAGAGGTAAACCCTGGACAGGTTTCCAGTCCATCACAAGGTTCGCAGTTAAATAATAATCCACATAAGCGACTTATGTGGATTTTCATTTAACCAAAAGGGGTCATACTTATAATTGGCCATGTTTTACCTAATATTTGAAATATATTTTCCCTGATAACATGCTGCAAAATATAAATATGGTAATATCGAAGCCCTATTAATACAAAATACAACAATTCTAGCTAGGTATAAATACTTAAACATAATGACTTAAATAGTGATTGTATATTAGTGTACCTTTTTATAACAAATCAAGAAGAATCTTTTCTAATTTAATACCTAACAGTGCTTCACAGTTTGCAAACATCTAATCTGGGGTGGAATGAAGTGTTTTCTCTGAAATGTGATAGTCCAGGTCTTCTGTACAAGTACAGCGCTGCCAGTACTGCTGTATTTTGCATAAATCAAAATACTAGACTCTTACTGGCATTTTACGAGCTCATGCTAAGCTGCATATCAACACAGACAATATTGACACATGCAGTAAAAAAAAAAAAAAAAAAATCCCAGAGTGGTGAGATTTGCTCCAACTGCTCGTTTTAACACGATCAGATGTTCGGGGGTCCCCATAAAAATGCTATATACTTTTCTGTTTAGTTTTCATGATTGTACTCGAGAGCTCTGAACTCTGCCAGCAGACTGTTTCTGTGCATTCTGGTTCATGTGTTGCTGCTTCTACGATGTCTAATTGTGAAGGATGTTTGGAATATTTTGGGTTATTTGAATGTGTAAACTATTGTTTCCAGTCTCACCACACTCAGCCAGACTGCCAGTCAAGACAACTTCCTTCCTTGATTTTGGGTAAAAAGGAGTCCTATAATTGAATAAAATAAGACCCCTCCCTCTCTCTCTCTCTCTTTATACACTAAACACACACACACACACACACACAGACAGACTCACACGCGTTTTTACAGGCTGGTATATAAACTTAATAGGACGCATTTGGTTCCAAAGCCCCCAGCTTGCTCAGTGGAAAGTGAGGCGGATTGTTTTTCAGTGTCTTACTGTTGACGTTTATAACAGCCAGATTTAAAAAAACGTAACCATGGTGATTTAACCACAACATCTCAATTACCTTGACACAACAAGACTCTAGGGGATTACAAACAAACCAGTATAATGCAATTAGGATATAAGTACCTCCAAAAAAAAGTCTTTAAGTGCAGAGGAAGGATACAGCAAAGCAACAAAGAAAAATAATGAAGGTTCCCTTTATAGGATCAAAGTTTGTGATAACTGTAATAAATAACAGTTTGTTTTGTAAATGTCTTTATATACCAGATATTATTCTGTAAACGATCCCTAAATGAGTTTAAGGACACCAAACACTGATAGAGCTGTAATGATTGAGTCACATATTTTTCGCATCAACTTCAAAGTATTCCTATCAGACGGTTGCCTTAACAAAAGGCACCAAAAACACAGAACGCCAACCCCCACCGTTCCTTTGAGGGACAGAATAAAAACGTGGATGGATGGAATAATTGCCTGACTTCAAAGTGCAGGTTATTGGCCCGCGTTTACTGTTGCAGTTGCAGCGCTGTGCAGTGTTTTCTCGTCATATATGTGCTTGGGTTTGGTGGGAAAACTGCTTCATTCCTCTCATGATGTAAATCCCACTCTAATGCCAGTCAGTGACCCTCCTGACCCGGTCTTAGCAGGAGCAAGAATGAGTAGCACCTTCAGCCTGCTTCTGTGGCACTTTCTCAAAAGCCTGAAGAAAATCCTAAATGTTGCTGTTGCAAGTTATTTACAAAAAAAAAGAAGGAATTAATTGTTTCAGAGGAACAGAAACTGTTAACTGTAACTTTAAGAAAGAGGAAGTTATTGCAGTGACTTCTTTTATTTTATTGCAAAAACACAATAATGCCTAGTCATGTCAAAAAACTATTTTATTTGGTATCACATTCTGACACACTCTTGTACAAACACACACTGCTACGTTCAATCAACTGATACAAATGAACACACCATGACATAGCACATAAATTACAGAAATAGGTGATTAGAGGGGAAAAAAAACTCTAAAATAAGCTAATTAAATATAAATATACCTGTCAATAAATGGGATTGATAAGGACGATAAAACATAAAATACCACGAATACTTGAGCATGCATATTAGTCGAATTACTGTTGAGTTAAAACCAAAAAAAACTTTTTTCTTTAAATTTCTCAAACAGATTAAAAAATAAAATACCTTCTTCACATTAAAAATGCCAGCTCATAGTTCAAATACATCCTGAATAGGTCAATGTGGTGCTTTTCTTTTTAGGATGTTGCAGGATTTTGAATGATCTGCTCCATGCAAGTCCTGGACACACTGATAAAGAGTGCTGGGATGTGACTCCACTTTAAAGCATTCTATTTATTGTAAGATTTAAACGCCATGTGCAGATTTCTTCATTTGTTCACTGTATGTTAAAATTGTAATGATAAAATAAAATAAAGGTAAAAAAAATGGAACTGAATAAGGTGAACTTGTTGATGAAAGAGTGATGCCATCTAGTGGTTGTCGCATGACACTGCAACTGGTCTTCATCACAAGAGTGAGATAAAATTCCCAAAACACATGGGAGGTTACAAATGACTCTTTTTCAGTTTGTCCTGAGGAAAAAGTGCTTATTAATAACTGCGTAAGCAAAGTCAAAATACGAGGGAACGTAAGGGGAGGAGGTGGCTGAGGAGGCACAGGTGGGTAAGAGCCCCAAAAAAAAAAAAGGCTCAAGAACCGTGACTTTATCTACATCTCCTCTGCTCACGCCAGCACAGTTTGCTCCAAAGTCTCTGAGCAGTAACTGCAGGAAATTGGTTGGAGGTCGCTCAGAAGTCACTGAGGATGCTAATGTCTGCAAACTCTTTGCGGTAGCGATGAGCTGACAAGGCGAGCAGAAAAGACCACTTCAGGCTCATGAAGCTCCAGATGCAGGACAGGTAGAGACTGTGAGGGTCAGTCAGCGCTGCAGCAGAAAGAGACACACAGAAGCCTTCAAAGCTCTGGATGATAATACAGGGTACTCTTTACATTCATGTGTACACCTGGACTACAGTGCAAAACAGCAGAATCAATCAGCCAAATCTACTCTGGTATTACATACACACACACACACACACACACACACCACTAATAAACAACTGGTTCATTATGATTAACGAAAGCTTTTGGTCCTCAACCACAACAGAACCAATGAGAAGGGCTTATGAGGCCAAGATTTATGCAATTCCTTAACTTCTAGAAATTAAACTAGACTAAGAGGCTCCTCTAAAAATACTGGTTTTCTAGTGAAATACTTGGTGAAAAACGTACAGTAATTATGGCTGCTGGAAAGTCCAGACTGAGTCATGATGGATTCTACTTTTCTTTGATACCATGGATTTTCTCCCAAAACACTTTAAATTCAGTGAATCTCAATAAATCCTAAACTAATATTCAAACTACTTTTTAAGATTACTAATGTCCATTTTTTCACTCTGAGCTTTAATGGCACCATTCTGGGAATTTTCTGGGCATCACGTTCGAAACCCTTGTAACTAAACAACAATTACTGAATTAGGTTTATAGTACTTTTTAAAAGTAATAATTTTAGAGAGCAAAAGGGGAATGGACATTTCTCAAAAGCTTATTTCTCAATCACACACACACAAAATGTAGGACTATAAAACAAATTATATTACATGGTACCATTTTACAGGTTTAAACTTTTAAGGCTTTTATTTTTTTCTATTATCAGTTTGCAGCAATTGAAAAATCTAAATTACATTTATTTTTCAATGGCTAGTTACATTAAAAAAAGAGTATATAATTAAATAATACTAGCGAGAAGATGATGGATGGATGGATGGATGGATGGATGGATGGATGGATGGATGGATGGATGGATGGATGGATGGATGGATG
>JAOWBL010000020.1:15043805-15060770 GCA_028564865.1 Zenarchopterus dispar | reverse complement strand
TTATGTAGGAAAAGATGTGTGCAGTGTTTTTGTGTGTGAATACATCAGTTATGATTCTACCATCAAAAACTGAGCTCAACGTGCAAGTAGTTTAACCATTTAAACCAACACATGAATAAAAAACACATTTTTGAACATTTAAATCTTTTTTCTTAAAGTCCTAAACTAAAGTTCTTCCTGCTCTGACTGTAAGATTAATCAGCTGAAGAAAAAGCAGTCACAGAACTTGAACAAAGCTGGGAAGAAGTAGAATAAGGCTTAAAAAAAACCCATCAGAAACAAAAAGCCAAATTCAATTTAAACTGCATCACCTGTTCAACATGTTAACATTTACACAAGTTGGATCAATATTCAAACGCATGTGAACCCATGTCTTCTGTTGAAGGGATTACAACTGTTGTCTTGCAACACCAACTTAAACAGACAACTCAGATTAGATTTGGCAGGTAGTAATAGAAAAAGAACTCATCCAACTTCTTCTTCATGTCTTGGATGATGAGCTCATTGCGATAGATGCGTTGAACCAGTATGTCTTCTCTGGACTGAACCAACAGATCACACCACGATGCACCAGTCACCAGCATCTCTCCTTGGATGTGCCAGTAGTGCGGATGTGTCAGCTTCAATTGCAAAACTCCATCCCTACAGGCCAGAAACCTACATCTGATGAAACTCGGAAAATTTACACACTTGATGTGCACTAAACCAAAGCTCTTTGTCTCTTTGGGGTCATACACCAACCCATCAGGCACCGCCCCAAGCCATGGAGCATCCGGGTGGACAACCAAACCACAGGGGGACCAGTTGATACACAAATGCCGACAGTATTCCCGAAGAGCTTTGGGCTTTGTTTCCTCGTCTATCTGTGTCATCTTGCTCCTAGTATCGCCCTTCTGGAGTTTCAGTAGCAGCTTTTCAGCATGGATCTGTCCCGCTTTAAGCTTGTAGATCTCTCTGAAACGGCTGGTCAAGCGCATCTTACGCAGCTTTTCTACAGACTCTTTGCATCCACGGGTGGACTGTTCTAGACTGTGTGCTTCTTCCCAAGAGACAGACATGGCATTCAGATGTCCCTGCTCCTTGGCACTGAGGGTGAGGGAAACTGATGCTGACTCGAGTTTGTGATGAGGCAAGGGAAGCTGAGGTTGAGGGGGAGCATCTTCATGAGGTTTAAAATCCCTACTTGATGGCACAGGGCACTGGTAAGACAGCAGGCTACCTTTAGGAACTTTACCAAAAGCAGACTCCACCCACTCCACATCCGCTGTGAGGCCCATCGTAGTTATTAAAGGTTTCTGCTCGTCAGGAAAATCCTTGTAGGCTTCCTGAAGTCTTGCTACAAAGTAGCGGTGGTCAGGTGGGGAAACACTGAAACAACTGTTGACTGTCATCCTGTGTGAAATAGGTCAAATATATTATTTGTGGAATAAAAGCAATACTACTTAAAAAAAAAAAAAAAAAAAGTACTCATTCAAAGGCTCAAAATACGTACTTTGGAATCTGTAGCATCGTCTTTTGTAGTGAAGGCTGTAACTTCTTTTATTTTGTAACATGATTTCCACCAAAAAAAAAAAGAGAGAAACATCTTAATTGTTTTCAAGAACAAAAAAAGAAAAAAAAAAAAGAACACCCATTCCAAAAGATTTTTAGGAATGCTGCGTAAAATATAAACAGAATAATTCATTGATTTACAAATCTCACAAAACCATATTTTCTTCCTAATATAATCATATCAATTGTAATTGCAATTGTAACAATTTCCTTCAGGATAATAAATGTATTCTGATATCAGATCTTGAATCTTTTTTTTTTTTTTTTGTATTTCAAGGAAAATATTAGCCCATTTTGAATTTGACAGCAGTAACACATCTCAAAGTTATAACTGGCACAACAAAGAGCTGGAAAAGTACTTGGTACTCATCAATAACAACTGGAGGAGTTAATGACAAGTAACTAGGTTAATTGGCAATGAAAAGTACATAGAGCTTTTAGAGCAACATATGCTCCCATCAAGGCAACATATTTCTTTACAGAAGGCCTTGCATGTTTCAGCAAGACAATACTAAACTACATACTGCATCCATTACATCAGCATAGCTTTGCAGGAGAAGAGTCTGGGTGCTGAACTGGCCTCCTCATAGCCCAGATCTTTCACCAATAGAAAAAATTTGATACATCATAAAACTAAAAACATGACAATGAAGATTCAGGACTGATGAGCACCTTGAATCAGACAATAGGACAACATTCCTCTCCTAAAACTTCAGCAGCTGGTTTCTTCACTTCACAGACATTTTTGAAAGAAGAGGGGATGCTACACAGTAATTAACATCACCTTGTGATAACTGGTGTGAGATGTGTTGCTGCTATCAAATTTAAAGAAGGCTAATATTTTTAATGAAATGGGAAAATGTCTCAGTTTCAACATCTAATATGTTTAGGTTCTACTGGGAATAAAATATGGGCTTATCAGATTTACAAATGATTGCATTGTGCTTTTAGTTAATGTTTTGTTAAATAAATAAATAAATAAATAAGACTTTTTATCTGAGCTTTGATGTGCTTGGACTCAATGATCTTGGAAAACTCAGATTACTAATCTTGTTTCATTAAAACAATATGAACAATTATGGACCATCCAAAAACACACATGTAAACCATTTAACCGTCAGCAGCAATGAATGATTTTGATTAAACAGGTATAGACGTCACTTTATGTTCTTCATCAAAGTACAAGTGTAACTTAGTTTTGCCAAAATCATATGAAAGTCTATCAGAAGATCTCATATTACCCAGAATTAAAAGTCAAGTCTCTGTAAGCAAGATGAGGCAAGTATGAGTCTCATTGTCCAAGTGCAAAAAATGAAAATTTCAGAAATGAAAATGTAATTTTACAGCTGCAGAAAATATTTAATATTTTGCTGTTCTCCATTTCAATAAATTTGATATGAATGAATAATGAAAAAAAAAAAAAAGTTATATTAAATTAGCTTAATGCCTATAGGTCCTTTAGATTTTAGATATAGTTCAGTATGTTGTAATATCAAGCAGAGGTTGATGTTTCTTGTCAAAAACATTTAAATAATTATTTCAGGTATGTTACAAAAAGCGTGTCGACTTGGATTTCTTGTTCTTGCTTACCTCACTCTCCTGTGAAGGTGAGTAAGCTGAATCTTCCTCTGACTCCACGGAGGAAGAGTCTCCTTGTTCACTTGTCTCTTTGTCGACTGATGAAGTAGCTGAAGAATCAGAGTTGTACTCCGCTGGCTGAACGTGAAAGGAGTTAGTGATGTAGGGCATGTGTGCTTCTTCCTCTTCTGGATCACTTTTCACACAGACTGGTATACTAAAGTTGTCAACTTCTGGGAGTTGTTCTTGTTCTGATCCCAAGCTTATGCTGCATTCAACCAGCTCTTCTTTAGGTTCTCGGGTCAGCGGTTCTGATACCCCAAAGTTCACCCTGGTGTTTGGCTCTGGAAGCTGCTCAGTAGCATTTGTGGTTGGTACAGTGTATTGATTAATATCTATCATTGGAAAAAGAAGAACATGTATAATAACAGTGAATTTCTTACTTTTAATGTTAAAAAAAAAATGACCATATTACCCAGCAGAACACCAATTTTTAGTGGATAGATCAGAAGTACAGGTTTTAACTAAAGTGTCTGTACTTTCTTTTCCAAGTACACAGTCAGACCCTTTTTTGTAGTTAAAGCTGAGATAAGTAAATGCATTTATTATCCTGGAAACATATGTTAAAACTTTTGATCCGTAGTTTGAACAAACTTCACTGATTTATATCAAAACAGTACCGTCACGTGGCTGCGTGTAGCTGCTGACAAAAGGTAATACCTTCAATAACTTAGGATAATTTAGAATAAAAGCAGTAACAAAGGTGTCTAAAGATGTAGAATATTGAACTCAACAAACCTATTCTGGATAACTTTATCTCGGGGTTGAGCACCATGTGCAGTATACTCCGCAGCTGTTTGTTCTCCTCATAACAAGCCTCCACGATTCTCTCAACTTCACCAAACACCTCCACGGCCAAGGTGGTGAAGTGTTCCGTTAAAAAGCTCCGGAAACTCTGCAGTCTTGTGGTCGACATTTTTTAACACTTACGAGGAGTTAAAACAGAAACGGACGCCGTTTCTTCGCGCGCTACGACGACACACGAGATTAGTGTACCTAAAAACACAGAATTAAGCGGAACTTCAAAAGGCGGACTCACTTCCTGAGATGAAATCTCGCGAGAGTAGTCCTCTGGAAAAATTTGGGATTAGTCGATTAATCAACACCGAATTAATCAAGTTGACAGAGTGATACATGTGCTAATGGCTCACCAGTAGAAGCATATATATTCATTAAATGTAACCTAGCCAGTTACTTTATTATTTAATGTTATTCTGGATTTAACCTCCACTGCAGCATACATTGGCCCATTTTTTTTTAACTTTCTGTCCAGCTAAGCATAAACTCCTTGTGTTATAAAAACTAATATTTACACATTTAATTTAATTATTTTATTAATATAACACATTGTTCGCAATGTATAGATGGGATGTACATGAGACAAGCACTACAATAAATAATGATAAACAAAAGAAAAGCACTTAATTCATGGAACATGAAAAACAAAGAAATATAACAGAAATAAAAATAAGTTTTTCTAAGTTTTTTGAAAATATTTTTAAACGATATACATTATGTAATTATTATTACATATAATTTAAAGAACCAGGGGGTGGAGGGGTGGATTAATAAATCTACAAAATAGAGTTGTATTTTATTTCTGATTGCAAGAGTGAATATATAGTTTTTGTGAAATTGCAAAAGTTGACGATGTTAGACATACCCTTTTCATAAAAATAGTAATGTCAATGTAATTTAAAGGTAGATACTTTTCTATAGTAAATGAAATGCAACTATGAATGTTAGTATTAACAAATTGTCACCTATATCTTTAAACCTAAACCTATAAACCTCAAAACTTTCCCCATAAATCCCATCAACCCAACTAGAAGCTACAGTACAAACAAAGAGGAGGCAGGAATGTGTCTATGTCATAATAATAATTCACTGGAATGGACCACACTTCTGAATTTAATGCTCACTTGAAATAATTTAGGAGTATAAGCTTTCATTGAGAAACAGAGTTTATACTCTGTATAGCTACTTACCTAAAACCTGCATTACACCCACACTGCATAAGCAACACCAAAGGATTACCCCACTTATTATGAGATTATGTTAGTAATAAAATAAATGTATAATTAGTCAAATAGAAGTGCAGGGATTAACACAAAAAATATTGCAACATAATTATATTCACTGGTTGCATTTTAGACACGAGGTCTGTTGAAATGAATCAAACTAAACAAGATGACATTTGTTTGTCAAATGAGGGATTTTTTTTTTTAACCCAGATGCAGACTTGGAAACTTGTTACAATAATACAAAGAGCAAGTTGTATTTTAATTGTACTGGATCTATAACTGAAAAAAATATTACAACTGTGAATTAGGAATCTATAATCCTGGAAACAGTGTCATACCACAAAGAAACAACACTTAACTTATTGGAGGTGCTGATCTCATTAGCCAGAACTGCAAAACAGTTGTGTCAATGTTCATATGACCCTAAAACTACGATAGAAAGGATAAGAATATATGTTGGTAAATCTATGTTATCATATGGACAAAGTTGTTATTCATTGTCCTTAAATTAGACAAAGCAAAAAAAAAAAAAAAACAGATTATAATCAAAACAAAAGGCTATGTAACTTCATTAGCTTTTACAGTTAGGTGTGAATATTCTCTAACTGAATGAAGAAAGGTTTTTCTTTATGATAAAAAGTTCCTGTTAAACATGAAGATATAAGATCTCAAGATGGCTATATAATCAAGGGAAAATTGTAAAACTATTACATAAAATTGTTGTCCTGGAACATATTTAGATGTCAAGTAGTATGCTTAACAAATGTGTCACTAAAACATTATTTTAAGTCCCCCTATCCTTAATTAATGTAATTAATTACAATATTTGGATACAACTTCATATGAAAATGTGAAGGTCTCCTCTGAGCCACTGATCCAGTATAAGCATCAATATAAGCACCTTAACTGGTATAGGCCCACTTTATTTGAAAGAAATTCATTTTCAGTGCTTTTGTTGCTAATTTTCAATGCCAGTTTATCTTTAAGGGAGAACCAAATAAGATACATAATTTGAACAATCACCTGTATTGACTAATTTCTTTAAAAAAAATATTATCCATTTGCTAAAAGTATTAAGGACTAAGTGACTTTCCAATAAGTCACTGATGCATGCTGATGAAGGGTAGTTGACAGGCATAAGGAGGGAAAAAATCCCAAGAAATAAACAAAAGATGGAGTTTTCTAAAGTAGAGTTTAAACTCCACCTTAATGTTGATGATCTTCATTTATTATCATAATCCATTCATTACATTCTATTCCAACTGAGCAAACTGTACTGATTCTGTAGTCTATGATAACATACTGCTACAACTAATGCTTCCCCTGTGGCTGAAAAGCTGTCTACCTCCAAGCATGCATACCAGGCTTCACCCACAAACGTAAAGATGCATAGCTGTAACAAGGACCATTATCATATTACCATGCTATTATTATTATTATTATTATTATTATTATTATTATTATTATTATTATTATTATTATTATTATTATTATTAAGCAAAAATTCCTTCATTTTCCATAGACAGGTTAGTCATATTCAGGGTAAGCCAGCCGTCACCAAGTGAGGCAGAGAACAGACCCCAGGACAGGTCACCAGAGGCAACAGTTTGACCCAAACAACCGTTACTGTTGTAGCTCCCAGACGAGGGCGCTCTTAGCACCCACATTCCTAAATTGGTAATAAAAGAAGAAGTGTGGCAGACGAGTGACAGCCGCTGAACTGAAATCAGTAAAGTGAATCAAACGCAGACGTGCTGGACGATTCGATGAAAATAGTGTAGTAACATTTGCTTACGTTCAGTCGTCACGCTTCGAAAGTTTGTCTCGGCTGATTAGATAACTGTCGCGAGTAATAACGTCCGCCACGGGAAACAGAGTTAACACTGTTGCTTCGAGTTTTAGCGCAGTTAACGTTAGCGGTGGGCATCGATCTAGCGAGCAAAAAAAAAGCTAAACAAGCTCTGTTTACGGTGCTATCGAGAAGCCCGCTTTTGTAGCCTGCGAGGGTATCGACAACGCGTCAGGTGGTCTACTACTCAAAGATGGGTGACATAAACCCATCGACATCTCACGCGTTTCAGCCAGAGGTGAGTGTGTTTAATAACTGTATAATGATTAGTAATTTAGCGTCATGGCTAGCAGTGTTATCAACTTGATCGAGGTCTGTCACCGCAGCGTGTGGAAGCTGCTGATTAGTTAGCCTTAGCATGCTGCGCTAATGTTGACATTTTTTTCCACAAACATGCTGAGTACAGGCGAGTTTCACACGCCAAATCACGCAGACAGTGGTAAAACCGAAATGCCGTTTTGCGTTACTGAAACTTCGTGTTGTATTTGAGGATTTCGGACGGGCGTTACTTCAGAGGATGCTTTGTGAAATGTTGACGGTGGCTAACTCCGAGTTTCACCGAAAACAACACATTCCTTCACCGTAGCGGAGCATGCTAACTGGCTAAACGGCGTATTGTCATAACAAGTTTTTAACGTCACTTAACATTCGACTAAAAAATATGTATTTAAAACGTAGTGTGACTATTTACTAATGCATAATTATTGTGCGACTTCATTAGGCATTTCAACCAGACTGACAGTAGCCGCTTAGCATTAGCTAGTTACTTATTTTGTCGTCAACTAGCTGATCGGGCTAACTGCAACTGTCGTCAGTAATTGGTATCATTGGTGGGGGTCGGTAAAAAGAAAAAAAATGTTGAACTACGAGTTTAGAGGGAAATGAAACTGTTGTTTGTCTCAGTTAACATTTTCTGTGACATTTTCGTTGATTCTTCTGTCGACGAGCCGACTGTGTTTGGCACTTTGCAGAGTGGGGATGGTCTCTTTGATGTCATCGCCATGTCGAGATGTGTAGGATTTTATACTCAACAATGCAACTGCTTTTTTGTTTATTTGTTTGTTTGTTTGTTTGTTTTCAGGGTTTCAGTCCGCCTTACAGGAGGAGAAGAACAGTCGAGGATTTTAACAAGTTTTGCACTTTTGTGCTGGCCTATGCTGGTTACATCCCCTACCCGCAGGAGGTAAGTAAAGATGACATTCTTTGCCCACACTCTCGTTTTCAGAAAAAAACAAAAACACATCTGTTGTTGGCCCAGTCTTGTGTATCACTTGTTATCAGCTGCATTTATGCCTTTTAAACATTCTTACTGTGCTTTTACATGTAAAGAAGGACAAATAAACTCCCTGGCTAAGTGGTGAAATGTTAGGATTTTGCATCAGGAAAATGCTTTTTTTTTTTCTTTTTTAATTTTTTTTAAAGGAATCCTTGTCTATGTAGAAAATTGAAGGCTGATGAAGACATCCACTTGAGAAAAAGTAAATCACACATCGATTGCTTATTTAAGTAAGGGAAAGAGAATAGATCGATTATTTTAAAAGGTAGTGATTTATCAAATTAAATTAAGAAAGTTAAGGGTGCTCTGTGTATTAACTGTGGCTGGCAACGATTTCTTAGATATGGTTGAGCAAAGATGCATTTAAACCTTTACTTTTCTTCTAACTGGTAAAACATTCTTTTTCTGTTGAATGTTGTTTACTCAGTCAAAGTGGATATGAGACTTGATTCTTATTTGTTAATTTAATCTTCTCTTTCGATACAGAAAGAAAGGTAGTCACACAGAAAGATTTTTCTTGAAAAGATTCCTTTGTCTGTGCATTCTGTCTAGATCCAAGTACTTATTATAGTTTTGCATGTTTTGTACAAAGAACGTCTTTTCCCTTGCCATTTACACGGACTGTTACTGGTTTAATATTGGCTGCACTCCCTGTTGTCAAGTTTGCTGGTTTTTTTCTGACTGTCATTTAGAGCCTCCTCAACCTACAGTACACTGCTGTTTGTCACCTCCTTAACTGAACCCTCTGTTCTATGGCAAGTAGCCCCGATCAAACTGTTAATCCATTCACATCCATATATCTGCTTATAACACGTGTATGTACATTTAACATGGTTGAAAGCATTTGTTTTAGCAAAATAGTTGTTTTTAGAAACATGCAGCTCCTCTGCTCAAAACATTGAAGCTCTGTCCTACCCCTGTCATTAAAGGACACTGTCTTTACAGTTTTTGAAGTTACTCATACCCTTGATAGCCTCATCTGTTTTGTTATACAGCTGTTAACAGCAGAACATTGTTTGACAGTAACTTGCCTTCAGTGTGATTTTATTCTTTTTTTTTTTTAATGAAAAAAAAAGTGTGACATGCTGCTTTTTAAGTGTAGTTCCTGTTATCAGTGCTAAAACTGGACAGATTCAGTTCCTTTCCCCCAACAGGAACTTTTTTTTTTTTTTTTTTTTTTTTAGACGCTGATTTATTTCCTTTCTTTTGAAGATGTTTCATTCACCATGCTGCAGTTGAGTTTCTCTAACATGGTCATATTATTGTTGAACAGACAAATGTTTGTCATGCACATTTTAAATCTGTCATTCACAAGTTATTATCTTCTGATGCTAATTTGCTATCACTGACGTCTGCATTCTCATTTATTTTTATAGAACTCTCCTCTGCGGAGTAGCTCCAGTCCCCCGAACAGCACAGGCAGCACAGCTGACAGTGATGGCTGGACCCCAGGACCCCCAACCTCCTGTCCCCAGCGTTCCACAAAGGTTCCTAAAGACATGAGCCGGAAACGTCCACAGCCAGGATCCATGCTATCCGGTCATGCCAAGAGAGATGTAATCAAAGCTGATATAGTGTTATTATTGTTTATAAACTGCATCCAGATTAATAAGACCAGGGTTTTGCCGTAACTCTGATTAATGAACTTTATTTTTTCAACAGCACACAATCCCCAACTTGCATCCTGATGAACACAGGAAAGCTGAAAAGCTGAAGAAAAAGAAGAGGAGAAAGGAAAGAGAGCATCAGCTTGGTGGTGAAAGCAGCGCACAGCAGATCCATTTACCTGGACCAGATATGCAGTCTCCTCTTTCCTTTAGTGGCCGAATGATCAAAGAAGAGCCTGAAGATGATCTCAGCATTCCCCTCCACCCACAGTGCCTGCCCAGCCCTTCACCCTGCAAGGAGGAGCCCAAGGAGGAACGTCGATACTGGGATGGTCGAGACCTTGAAGAAGGTGTGATAAAGGTACAGAAGGTGGAGGGCTTTTCAGGAAACAGAACCGTATTCCGCCAGGGGAAACAAGTGGTGTTTAGAGATGAAGATGGGTCGGGAGAGGATGAAGACATAATGGTAGACTCAGGTAAGCTCTTGTAGTGCTACAAATGCTAGATCTACAATGTGTGATCATTGAAAATAACCATGTGTCTTGCCTCCTTAGATGACGACTCGTGGGACCTGGTGACATGTTTCTGCATGAAGCCTTTTGCGGGCAGAGCCATGATCGAATGTAACAAGTGTAACACCTGGATTCACCTGTCGTGTGCCAAGATCCGCAAGAGCCATGTGCCAGAGACATACGTGTGCCAGAGCTGCAGAGACACACATGAGCCCCCAGATGCCCGACGCTCCCATCGCTCTCGTGTAGGCTCGCGGAAACATCTGTTAGACTGACCCACATCGCAGACCTTGAACTTTGACTCCCTTTGCTCCTGTTAAACCTCGTCTTGTTGGACTAACACTTCCTCAAAATCAGGTCTTGCACCCTTCAGTCTCTGTCCATAATGGCCAGCCACAAATTTGCATTTTCTATGGACACTTTTGGACCTATCCTAAGTCCTTATCCCATTTGAAAACAGTTTGAGTGCTGTTTTAGATTTGCTACAGTTTATTTCTGCTTCCTACAGACTATATGCGTAAGGCAATCACTCAACAGATATCTGTAGATGATGGCGTAGCAGCAAACTGCTACTGTTGAGACATGGTGTCTCATGAACACTGGAAACATTTGAACTTCCAAATGGAGAGAATACCCTCACGACTGCCACCCACCACGGTGCATGCTGGGATATGTGGGAAAGATGGTTTGCACTTTTTCCTCACTTTTTTTTTTTTTTTTGAATTTTTCTTTAAATCCTTCTGACCTTTGTCACAGAGACATGCATGTCTTTTGGATTAAACTGGATTTGTCTTCTCTAGGATTCCTCTGTTAATGTTACATAATTAACCATTTAAAATAAGAACTCAAAGCCTTGTGTCAATTTCTTAAGATGGTGCTATAGTATTAAGGTGAGATATAATCTAGTAGAACAAAAATGTTAAGATATAAGACTAGAGTCTGCATTTGCTTCATCTGTCTTTTCATGTTTTTTAATGTTATTTAATTGATGACGCTATAATCCCATTCATCTAAATGCAGTCTGCCCTCTTCTTCATCCCTCAGCCATTTTCATTGAATCAAGTCGACTATATACAGAATGTTCACAAGAGATAAGTGTTTCAACATTGACGTTAAATCAGGAAAAAAAAAAAAAAAAGCGTTTTCAGTGCAGGTGCTTTCAGTTGCCTCTGGTCAGTATGATGCTGCTGCATTTCATGACAGGATTGCCGCCCCCCAGCCCCCATCATGTTTTAAATCACTTGTGGTTTGAACATGGTGACAATTTCAGTAATGAACTTGCCATGAAAAGGAAATTACAAGGCCATCCTGTTCAAGTATTATCAGAGAGATTTAAAAAACAAAACAAACTGTAGTAGTGTTGCAAGAGAGATTTTCTGAAGCGTCCAGGTGAAAATACACATGCAAGTGTTATGTTTTTTTTTTTATTTGAATGAGTGTGTTTGTTATGTATGTGCTGCTTTTAGTCATCTCATCTGACCTCGGTGGTTTTGCAAAATGGGAAAGTTGATATTTGCAAATGTTTATTTGGTCTCTGAAGGGGCAAATCAGCAGAGCAGATCTCGGTAGCTCACCTCATTTTCATAGAAGTATTCACTTCCCTGGGAAGTCGGTTAAATGTAAAATGATTCAGGATATTTTTCTGTATCTTACTCCCATTTGTTTTTTTTAAAACAAACAAACAAAAAAAAACTGTTATTCTTGTGCCAACTGCTGTTGGGCCTGTTTCTGTAAGCTACATACTGTTTCAGAGTATATGAAAGCCATACTGTAGTGACAGATTTTAGATGCAGAACCTTGGATGTTTATGATGGGGATTTTACAATGCAGAACAAATGGCTTGACCAAGTAACTATTAATGCACACAATAAATGTGGTTGAAGGAACTCAAGACTTTCCAATAGTCTAAAACAACCTTACATCCTCGTCATCTGGTATTTAAAATTTTAACTTGTTTGTGACAGCAATCAATAAGGTTACGTTTTAAAGATGTTTCAAGACACAAAAAAGCTCTCAGGACGTGTTTGTCTTAAAGAGAATATGAAGACATCTGAGGCACAAATATTTTAATTTTGGTCTGTGTCTTAAAGACACAATCGTATTTAACCATAGCGATACTCATTGTGAGACAGCTAGTCTTTTCCAACCCTGGCTTGTCCTACTCCCATGCTGAGAAAGCGTTGTCTGTATTGTGGTGCAAACTGTTTCTGTGAAACTATTGTAAACTATTGTAAATAAAGAGTTGCCATTTTAATTAACCTTTTTTTGTTTTGTGAATATCCCAAAGCATCATTGTACATTTGCAGAGTGAGTTGCTCTTCTAAAGGGCTCTTGTAATCAAAGGCCAGAGTTATTTTTCTTTCTTACATGTATTTATTATCTTTACAAGATAAAACACAGGCTCTCTTTAACTATACACATTTACATCATGTAAATCAGTTTGGATAATGAGGTTGGAATGTAACAGCAAGGAGCAGTCTGCTCAGTTCAACACACAACAGGTGAGACAAATACTCAAAACAGTCGATGCAAAATGACCGTGGCATTAATGAACAAGATTATTTTAATGAAATGCATGTCCTTAATGCCTTTTATTTTTTTTAAATGTACCACTATCACTAAAGGCATTTAGGTGACAAGTGAGCCATTAGTCTGATTATTATTATTTTTTTAATAATCACCTTTAAATACAATTAAAAATCAGCTTATTTGATTTTAGTGTTTGAAATTGTACTCTGGATTTCCCAGTAGCTCACAGGTTTACAGACTTTTTTGTAGAATCTGTTTACCAGAAAATTAACCAGTGTTGCTGAAATTTAAGCTGTTTTATGTAATAAAAATGAAAGATTTGAGGACTTGGGTGATTCAGTCCTTTGGCTGTTTGTTAGCAGTTACATCCATCTTAGGATCCTAAAAACCCATAATGGCAAAAAGATATCAGTAAAACTCTGATCCATATATCTATAGTAAAACTATACAGTAATCCATTTATTTTGAAACATTGCATTTAAACTTTTTGATTCAGAATTTAAAAAAAAAAAAAAAAAAGAGGTGGAGACCAGTATTAAATTAAAAATATGGCACTGGCCATGTGTGGAAATGTGTCATAAATAAAACAGTTTTAGTAAGACTAATGCAGTATGGCTTAATGCCAAGAAAGAGTACTACAGATGCAGTATTTGCTTTGAGGTTGTTGATGGAGAAGTACAGGGAAAGCCAGAGGGAGCTTCATTGTGTCTTTGTAGATCTAGAAAAAGCTTATGACAGGGTGCCAAGAGAGGAACTGTGGTACTGCATGACAAAGTCAAGACTGGTAGAGAAGTATATAAGAGGGGTGCAGGACATGTATGAGAGCTGTAAGATGGGGTGAGGTGTGCCACAGGTGTGTCAGAGGAGTTCAAGGTGGAGGTAGGGTTGCACCAAGGATCAGCCAAGAGCCCCCCTTCTTGTTTGCTGAGAGATGAGGTTAGAGGGGAATATTCATGGACCATGATGTTTGCAGATGACATTGTGATCTATAGTGACAGCAGGGAGCAGGTGGAGGAAAATTTGGATAGATGGAGGTATGCTCTGGAAAGAAGAGGCATGAAGGTTAGCCGCAGCAAGACAGAGTACTTGTGTGTGAATGAGAGGGGTGCAAGTGGAAAAGTGAGGTTACAGGGAGAGGAGATAAAGAAAGTGAAGGATTTTAAGTACTTAGGCTCAACAGTCCAGAACAACGGGGAGTGTGGAAGAGAGGTGGAAAAATGTGTGCAAGCAGGTCGGTACAGGCGGAGGAAAGTGTCAGGAGTGATCTGTGATAAAAGGGTGTCAGGAAGAATGAAAGGAAAGGTGTACAAGACGGTGGTGAGACCAGAGGTGTATGGTTTGGAGACAGTGGCATTGAGGAAGAGACAGGAGGCAAAGCTAGAGGTAGCAAAAATAAAAATGTTGAGGTTTTCTTTTGGAGTGACAAAGATGGATAGGATCAGGAATGAGTACATCAGAGGGATGGCACATGCTAGATGGTTTGAAGATAAAGTCAGAGAGGTGCAGGACACGTGCAGAGGAGGGATAGTGAATTTATTAAGAAAAGGATGTTAAGGTGGGAACTGCCAGGCAGGAGGTCTAGAGTAAGACCAAAGAGGAAGTATATGAATTTGGTGAAGGAGGACATGAGGTTAGCTGGTGTGAGAGAGGAGGATGCAGAGAATAGGGTTAGATGGAGACAGACGCCTTGCTGTGGTGACCTCTGAAGGGAGCAGCCCAAAGGAAAAGAAGAGTAAGACTCAGGTACTGTGTGCTCTTCAGCAGCCAAGAAGCTACATGAGGCAAAGGGTTCATATTCACCCTCTTTATGACAAAAGAAATCTTCAATCAAATGTCATCTTTTAAGTTTAAAAGTCCATCCTAGTATTTAATACCGTCACTGGATTCGTGGCATACGCAGACACGTACAAACTAACCTTCACTGAATCAAAACTTGCTACAGAAATTTCAGTTTTAGCTGCATTTGCATACAGATGAATAAACACAGACACAAATCAAATCCTAACTGGAATTTGTGCATTTAAACTGAAGCCCAGAATGTGGTCATAAAAATCTATGTGAAGAATTTAAAAAACTTTTTCTCCTTAGCTGGATCACTGTGGTCGAAAAGCACCTCTCACTTGTCCTACATGTGTAATCCGTACTCCTCCTGCATCCCAACATCCGTCAATAAAAGTTTGGAGTACTAGTTTACACTTGCTGACTGGGACCACACTGCGGAGCACAAATGTCACCGAAATATTTAACAAGTTAAAATGAGACATTTTTGCACATAAGCAAAAATATATGAGTCGGGCTATTCCTCAGTCCTGTTTAGCCTGAGGGATACTGACACATGGTCCTGTGTAGTGTTGCCAGAAACATTTGCAAGACGTAATCCAATGACGAAGTAAGATTCAGACATACAGAACAAAGACTGCTACAATGAAAGACTTGTACATGCCTGACATACTGAACATGTCAGAAAATGTACACATCCGACTCATTACTGAGGGAAAATAATCACATCTGCAGCAATAATCAGTCCTTCTGTGTAGTGCATACACGAAAACTATGATCTGGACCAACGTCTGATCTCCTACAGTGGGCAGATATGCGTGCACCTCTGTTGGATATAGCTAACAAGGGAAACTCAGCTTTCTCCGGTACTCTGCTGGACCTGAGAACTGACCTCCAGGAAAGGAAGGAGTAGACAGACTTGTGAAGCGGATTTGTTAATACCATGACATAGGAGGGCCAGAGGGGGAAATCAAACTTATTTTGGACGTGTCCCTTCCAGCCTTGGGTTCTTCTGCAAACACATAGTCTGGTTTATATGTATTTGCTCCTAGGACTCAGACTCAATTCTGTGGGCTGAAAAGACAAAATAAATACAATTTGATTAGATGCAAGCAACTCTGTAAGCTTCAGAAATGTTGTAATTAGAGTGCAGCTCCACGAGTCTTACGTAAGGTGGTTGGATACTAACATTGCTTGGGTATCCTTAGGGGCTCGGTGTCTGCAGAGATGACTTGATGCATGACACCTCTGAACTGGTACAGTAATTTTAGACTCTTTTCCTCTCCTACGCAGGGGTCATAAAAACCTGGCAGTCCAGCCTGCTCATGGAGAAACCGCTCACATTAAATGTCCGATTGCAGATTTCCACATACTTCACTACACACCAGTCATGCAATAGTACACACCTTTGAGGCCTCAGTGAGGATGAGTTTGGAGTCTTTGACCAGGCATTGCAGTGGCACCGTTACATCAATCACCTTGGCTTTCTCCTTTTTCTGACTGGTGTCCGATACAAACTTTCCATACCAGGCATTCAAGACGATCAGACCTATGCAATTATACACAGTATGTTTAGTGACTTTACGTCTGTGTAAGTCCATATACAGCTGTCAAATCTTTACACAAGTTCAAAAGTGACACAAATATAGCAAAAGTACTTGAACAAAACCATCACACTTGGTCATTTCTTCATTAAAGAAAACAACCGAACAACAGTAAGTGAAAAAGGTCATGAGAATTTTTGCATTTTGTACCAGATGTTATGTTCTTCTGCAATAAAATTTGTCCAGTAACTGTAGATCAATCCTCAGCATCAGCTTGGAAACATATAAACACATTCTTCTCCACAAAGTACGGTAACATTTAGAATGATTGTGGGCTTCTTCACATCGTCCTCCCAGTTGCTAGAGTATTAACCTCAGGTCTTTGACGGTAGAAATGTCTAATGGTGTCTTGCTGCAGATCCCACCTTTTCTTCATGTTGGCTCACAGACCAATGTCCCGACATTGTCCTTTGCGTGCATAATTTTACCACGAAAGCTGGCATGCTGTTCTGGCCCAAATGCATCAAACAGACTTAAATTATGATCTTACCACCTCCATGTTGCACAGGGGACATCAGAGTCCAATGCTGGAATGCAGTGTTTTCTTTTCTCTAAGCCTAGTGTCCTCCTATAAAAATGCTCTCCCATAAAATCAT
>JAOWBL010000020.1:15003910-15015984 GCA_028564865.1 Zenarchopterus dispar | reverse complement strand
ATAATTTTTTTTAAATCACCTAATGTATGATGGATAATAGACAAAATTGGGGGTGTTTTTAATTTCAATATGTGATGAACATACCTATATATATCTATTTTATATGTGTGTGTGTGTGTGTGTGTGTGTGTGAGGCATTAAAGGACTAGTGTCCATATATGATTTAAAATATAGAAAATGACACCTTGATGTCAGGTGTTTATTTTGCTTCATCAGTGTGTATGTTGTTTACTCAGTGGCAATGGGCTAGGATGTTTTTTGCAGCATGCGTGAAACTGTAACTTTAGTGTGAAGTAGTCAGGATATCTTTAACTGCTCAGTCAAGTCTTTCTGAAAACATATCAAAATCAACAAATGAGTCAGTAACTTCTGATCTGCAGGATAGTTTTTAATCTCTTTTTTCTGTAAATCCTAATGTGGATTCAATATGTATTTCACTAGTTTCACTTCTGCACTGATATTTTCTGTTTGCAAATTTGCTGTTTCTGGCCATATGTGAGTTTTGTCTCAACAGATTTTTTTCCACACTACACATTTAAACAGAAATGGATTGTGAGAATGTCTCCTCGAGTGCAACATTGCATTCATGATTAAAGAACACAATTTGTTCAAATATTTGGGATGTTCCCAGATGAGCACATATTTGTGGTTTCCATGAACCATTGCCTCTTTAAAGTTGGTGCTCATCATTATTAACTACATATCTCATAGCTAAGCCAAGAGGTAATAATATTTTAATAAAAAATCTGCACACTCATTTATGTTATAGTCACAGAACCTAACCTCAAATACATATTTGCAAAGGGACTAAAATGAGACCATTTTGTTTATGATCTGTAAAGTTGCTGCGAGGTCATTTTTATTTATGTGAGATCTCATGGATCTGAGTTCTCTGGCCTCACAAGCTGCACCACACCGATGACCACTTCCAGGCTGTTCTCCTCTTTTAATTAAAAATGGTTAGAATATGTATTTATATTTGTTAAATTGATGGCCCAGGCCATGATCGATGTTATTCATTTCACAGCAAAAATTACACATGATAATAAAAAAATGCCAAACTGGCTGCTTTATGCTATTTATGGTGGAGGACTCCCGGTTTGTTTACTGCACTTGGGGAGCATTGTTCATGAGCATGATATTGGCCTCATGGAGTTTTAGTTAGCCCTTTACAATCTCAGTTAAAGACCTTAGCCTTGAAGCAAGCATTTGCACATTTTCACACAACAGAAAAAGTCTGCTAAAATAACAAATGAGTCATGAATCTCTTGGCCATGGACAGGTATGCCATCTCATTCAGTTTTTCAAACAAAACCCATGACCTCAGCTATGTTCTATTTTCATGCAGAGATCACAGTGTGATTGAGGTCATATATGTGGGGACATGTTCAAAACCTGACCAAACATAATTTTCACCTTTAGCTGGTATGCTTTTGCACAGTTAGATCTCCTCACAGACCTCGAAAGAGTCAAAGGAGTAAATTGGCTCCTTACAACATTATATCCACAGCAGAATACTGTGAGAGCACCGTGACTCTCACGGTGCTGTGTCTTGCATTTTCTGCTAACCATATCCCAGAAATGTGCACATTGACAAGATTTACCTTGGGACATGTATACATTTACTGGTAACTATGTGGTTTCTCACATTTACTGTGATATAGGGTGAGATATTTTTCTGTGTGTGTTGCACTTTCAGTATGAATTATGACATCTGAGCAATTCCATCCAGGAGCCTACACCCCCCCCCCAAGAAAAAAAGCCCGGAGTTGGATCCCGCATCACGTATTTGTCTGTCTCCCTTTCTCTATCATCTTCTTCCTACCGCTCCCTCTTCTGCCTCGCTGATGCATGGATTGTCTACTTTCATATGGAGTGTGCTTGTAAAAGTCATGGTAATCAAATTTCACTGATTCCCGGGGATTAAACAAGGTGCCATTTGTGTGTATGTGTCTGTGTGAGGGTGTTCTGTCTTTCTGCATATGCAATATTGGCTGTGTACTAAGTTGTGTATTGTAATGCAGCTGTGTCATTAGTCTAAAACCAGCTCAGCTGTAATATATCATCCATCATCTTGGACTCAAAGGAGAAAACTATGTATGGGATACTGATGTTGCATTTGCATACCAGCAGAGCAGACACTATTTAATTGTGTCAGTATACAGTATAAGGCAATGGATGAGGGCAATGTGAAAATCTCAAGGCAGCACGTCTCAGTTGTCTCACCAACATCTCACCAAGTGGCAGAGATTGAAAGTAGTTCCAGTTTATTCCATAGAGCTTTAGACAGTGAAAGTTGCTAACAATGGTCTTCTCTGAAATTGCTCTGTAATACAAAATCACAATTAGATTATCACTCTGTGGAAGCGTTTGCGTGCAACTCCAACAAAGAGGAAAAAACATGGCTACAGCAAGATTTCCAAGTCCAGAAATAGGTATTACCTACTGTTAAGCCTAACTGCGCAATTACCTTTTTTTTTTCTTTTTCTTTTCTTTTTTTTTTTGTTGGCTGCATATAAAATCTGGCAGGATGTTTATTGGAATTTTGCCAACAAACAAGTTTTAACTTTGTCTAATACTCAACATCAGCATGACTTTCACAGTGAGACTTTCAGCTGCTGTCTCTTCCTGCTCTGAGGTGTCATTGTATGTTGAACTAGAAAGTCACAGTCCATTACAGTTCATATGAGGTGGAAAGTTACCAGGACAGCACTGAAGGCAATGACTGATGTGTGTCTTCTTTTCAGTCCCTAAAAGGTGCATTAAATGAGCAATTATTACACATCTTTACCAGAGCTATTTGCAGTAAATGGATGGAAAACAACCACATTGAAGCAAACAATATGTCTCCCATGGACAGATTTGTATGCCTGCTGTGTATTCTAATCTTTAAAAGTTAATGGTTATTTCCCAACCTCTTTTTATTTTTCAGTTTTATACGTGTGTCTTACATTGTATAGAGGTAAAAGTTAAAGATAGCAAGCATTCTTTGGCGCCCACTGCATGAGTCACAGTACTTGAAGCACACTACATCATCACTGCAAACATTATGTGAAAAGGATCCCTTTTGGACAATGATACCACACACTTACAAACAATTATCTGGAAACGTGGTTTGACCAAATATGGTCCTCTACGGCATCAGTTCATGTGTATAGTTAGCCTAGAATGGGCACAGTTTTTCCTTCGTGCAGTGGTTTGAGGCAATTCAAAGTCACTAAGAAGGTTAAGGTTCTATTAGTCTGTGTCAAACTGAATTCAAAATTAAGTAAATTTATTTTTTCCTTCCACAAGATGCAATAAAGAAATTCCACACTCCAGCCAAGTCCTGCGTTCTCCCAGTGTGTGGTTATTCCTCAGTTGAAGCCAACAAGAAAATGAATAAGCCTGTTCTGGGATTCATAAAATGATCTTTTTAGAAAGAAAAAAAAAGAAAGAAAACAATGATTTTAAGAAGGTGCTATTACAGTTGAAATAAATTCTACAGGGAGAAGGTTGAATTAGATTCTCCACCTTTATCCTGTTGCTTGCAGCATTGTTTAATTGTCAGAAATCATTGGCAGGTAGCCGAGTAAAAGTACATCATTTGGCAAGCTTTTGAAAAGCTTTTTTTTCCCCAAGCAAACAGTGAATGTTGCACATTCACTCCTAAACACTTTCAAGCACAAGCTGGCAATCAGGGTGGAGAATATGTCTGGCGCTGTTTTATTAAACTGTGTCAGACCTATATTACATATTGCAATACCCTGACGAGTGAGTGCAGGTCTGGCGCCAAAGGCTTTGTTCCAGGCAGAGACAAATCAAACCTCACAACGGTGGAAGCCTGTCACAGGGCAGAGTTGATGCTCCCAACGACCGACTAAAAACCCTAACTTTTATGTATTGCTTTCACCTTGTACGTCTAGCTAGCGTTTTGAAGCCTTCAGGTCTGTTGTCTGTTTCAATCCATAAGTACAGATAATTTGTACATCTGTAATTTCGGTGTTTGTCTTTGGCAGTTTGTTTTTGAGGCTTGAGGAGAATTAAATATGCATGGCTTCAACATGGATAGCTCCTTCTTTTTTTTTCAAAACAGCAAACAAGTGACATGAAATCTTTATTTGGCAGAAGCAAACAGAATTCAGAATTGATTTTTTTTTCTCTTCGGGAGAGCGAGGACTCCACATGAGCTCCAGGAGTTAACTCGATTTGTTTGTTTATACCAAAATGGAGCTACAGTAATATTTACCGAGAGTATGCATACACACACACACACGCACACACACACAAACACAGCGGACAGGTGTGCAAACTTTCAAGCACACAAACACACATGCACTCACATATGCTTCCTCCCTTATTTGGTTGAGGAGGAGACAGACCTAAAGATCGCCACAGAGACCCATCTTTCAAATTTATTCATTAAACTCCCAAATGCTCCCCTTAACGAATGTAATTAGAATATGGTAATGAGAGAGGGCTGAACCAGGGAGTGTTATAATACGCTTAGCAGCACAGAGGGAAAGAAGAGGAGAGACAGACAGAAGAAGAGAGACAGAGGAGGAAATAGAGGAAAGGAGCTAGAGTAGAGAGAAATAGAGAGAGAGACTGACTGACAGAGTGCCAATTTATGTCTCGTCGTAAACAAGTATTTATGCCAATGAGAGGTGGCACACACTTCCCTTCAGCCATATTTCCCTTTTTTAGTCTTGTAACTGGTTGTCCATCTCTCCTTAGCACACCAAACCTCCATAATCACAATAACATCAATAATGGCAGAGTGGAATCAGCCTCAGAGGATGAAATGACTCGCTGCGAGGCATGGCAGGGGTTAACACAGCCGCTGGAGACCCCTTATCGAGATACCGCGCTCCACGTTACCTCACTCTGTATTCTTTCACCTCCCACCGGCAAACTTACATTCATCATTAGGGATTTCAAATAAACATCTGCACGTGACTGTGCACATGCACTTTAGTGCATGCAAACACCCACTCCCGGTTAACTTTGCCGGAGTTTTTTTAAGTACTCCAACCAGCTTTATCCAAGACGCCCTGGCGCAGCAGGGGATCCTGGCATTGTGTTTGACACCGTGCACCTGTTGCCATCTTTGATGCGTTCAGCCTCCCTGCTGACATAAAGGGCTGTCTCCTCAAATGCAAATATCAGGCAGGCGGAAGAGGACAGGTAAGGTACACGAAAGAGGGGAAGTCTTTTGAAAAATATGATTGATGCTCCCCTGGTGGATTGAAGCTGTTGCGTGTTCTCGAGTCTTTGCTAAAAGAGTTTGTGCTACTTTCTTTGCTTTGAGCGGGTTTTTGTGTGTTGCCACCTTCACTGTTTGGACTTTTGTAATTTGGAGGAGTGGGGGAGGGGGTAGATAGAGAGAGAAGAGAGAGGATGGAAGTAAAGAGGTCAAAGCAAGAGGAGGACTGAACGAGAAGAGAGAGAGACTTTTCTGTTATGAAGCCATCACTCATGTGGGCAGCCGCCTCTGCGTGGACTCATCAGACACCGAGCCCCTCTGGGCCTGTGTATACATTTATGTAGATGTTTGTTCATGCCTATGCACCCAAGTATGTCTTATTTTTGACGTGGAAGGTATTCTTGAATGTCATGCAGTGTTTCTGTGTGTACAGTGTGTATGAATGCATTACGACAGAGATGAATGTGATGCTACATGTCACTTTCCCAGCTAGGTGACAGGGGAGGGCCCTCAATGAAGGTCAGACCTTTTCCTCCACTGATGGGCATTTATCATGAGTGTATTTATGTGTGTGCACCTGTGTGTTTGTCCACACGATGTGTGTGTCTCTGAGAGAACAAGAGAAGAGACAAGCTGGAAAAAAGTGATGTTTTTATTTATTTTTTCTTCTTCAAGCCATGGACTTTGTGTATTGGCGGCCCATTTGTATGCATATGTGTACAAGTCTTTTACAGCCACGCTTGTGTGTGTGGGTGTGTGTGTGTGTGTGTGTGTGTGCTACTCTGTGTGTGATGAGGAGTTTATATGATAAACACAAGGCAAGCTTGAGAGGAATTCTGATCAGGGGCTTTGCAACAGTTGTTATGGAAACAGTATTAAGCAGTTGTATTAGCCAGTAGAGGTAATATCAGGGCTGTTGAAAGTAACAAACAGTTGGGAATACAATGCAAATTATACATTATTTGTCATGCTTTACTATAGACCTGATGAAGTTTTAGTACATGGACAGAACCATGCAAAATGATCCCTGTCATTACTGATTAAACGTCACCCTGTTGTTTTAATTAGTCTGGTTAGAGGAGCACAGTGCAAACAAGACTTTATTGGTCTGGTTTACAATGGACGCCACTTCATTTATGTCAGCTTGAAGCACAGCACCACTCAGTCTTTATCTGGGATTTTCTTTGCAACACAATCTTTTGTGTAGAGGTTTCAGGAAAGCTGCTATGACAGTGGTGATTTTTAAAAATCAGTCTGGACTTTGTAAAGTAATTCTCACAGGGATCAAAATGGCTAAAAAAAATGGACAAAGCGTGGTATCAAAATAATATAATAATTTTTGTTAACGCATCATGACTTAAAGTCTTGTTTAAAGAAAAATGAAATAACTATTTTATAGGTAATTTCTTCAGCTCTTATTTTAAATTGCTTTTTTTTTTTTTGCCTTGCTATCTAACAATATATTCATAAACGTTACAATAACTTGTAGACGTTAATGTGACATATTAATCCAAGCTTGAAAGGCAAATGCTCACATCTGTCACATCAGGTCATAATGGCTTATATAAAAAATGACATGGTGAAATATGTCATGTTCTGTTGTTCCTCTCAAGCTGTATTTACCTTATTTTAAGACCTAGTAAGGACCAGAGGATTTTTTTTTATTATGTTCTGATATGGAAAACATATCCTTTGTTTCATTTGAGTACGTATGATTGGATTACAAAAAAATAAAACAAGGAGAAGCCGAAACACTAAAAATAATAACGATGCCATTAGAAAGGCAGTATTAGACAGAATGTCTGCTAACGTCACACACTTGCTTGTTCTGGGAAGGGGAGAACAAGTGGAGGTGCTTAGGAGTAAATTACAGCATCAGCAGACCTCTCCTAGTAATGCTAATGCAGTTCTTTCCCCCACACATGTATGTAAGACTTGCCACGCTCAAGAGGAGAAGCAGATATGGATTGTATAGTTGAAAAGGACACATACGTTTTTGCCTCCTGTTCTGCCAAAACAAACTGCTCAATGCCAAATGATTTCTGTAGTGAGCCAGCAGCAGCTTTCATCTGAGGCACTTCGAATGGATGTGACAGTTCCAGTTTACAGACATCTCTGCTTTTCCCAGATCTCTGTCAGGGTGATGCTCATCATTACACTTCAAACGTGTACACACACGACTTGCACACACACATAGATGTATAAATATACACAAGCCCGTGGCCAGACCTGATAATGGAATCTCCCAGGGGAAAGCTCCTGGATAAGTCTGTTACAGTGTAGGCGACCACCAAAAACCCTCCCTTCCCGTGGAAATCTCCCTGAGATCCATGAGTGTGTTTGTGTGTACATGTGTGTCTGCCTGTCTGCTTCTCTGTTCATGCCACCAGTTTGTTGGAGGGAGATGGTCTCAGTGATGCGTGAGTGGGAGGCTGATTTCCCCAACTGCACCGCTTGCTCCAATCTAACTTCCCACTCATGCTCTATGGTTTGTTAGATTTTTTTCCTTAAGTAACTCACTTTCTTCCTTGCGCACACAGACAGGAAAAGGTGTGTGTTGTGGAAAGTGTGCCCATGCATTCAGCTGAGCCTGTTGTAATGTATTATTATGTAGACTCACACAGGCACGTAAAAAGTCTGGGTTTCTAGAGTAGATCCTTTGAGGACAAGGCTTGTCCCAGCCCATGTGTCAGACACAACTAACACACACACAGACACACACACACGCTCGCACACACATCATACACCGTATTCCTGAAGGGTCAGTGTGTCACCAAGCATGCTCACAGCGCTCCATCACTTCTTTCCACTGGGACAATAACTGTGACTTCCTGAGGATCGACCTTCACCATCTCATTTCTGTCACACTTCACATGGGCGTGTGTCTGTGTGTGTGGTGGCAAGGGAGTGTGCAGAAATGTGTGAGCAGCATGACTGTGTGTGTGTGTGTCTGCGTGTGTGGGTGTGTCAGGCTGCTGTTTCAGCTGACTCTTCTGTTTCTGGCTTTTTAATGGCTCTTATGGGGCAGGCCTTTAATTGCAAGTCTCTCTCCCTCCGTCTTAATCCTCCCATCCTTCTGTCTTTCCCGGCCCCTTGTCTCCTCTCTTTCCTCTCCTCTCTCCTCCCGCCTCCCACTGGCTTGACAGTCACTAGGGGAGCCCGAGTGCCCGGCCGGAGCGGTGGATGCTGTATAGGATATTGACTTGCTGCGGAGTGGTTTGGGAGGTGGAGAGGTGGCTGCCTGTCACAGCTAATGAATAGATGCATAAATGAATGAGGCACTTCTTGTGTGCTTGTGCGTTGTTGTGCCAAGGTAAGGCTAAAAATGTGCCTGAATGCAGGTGTCTGAGCAGTTTTATGTCCCTCAGGCAGACAGAAATTAACTGTGGCCAACTTGATAGTGATAATGATTAAGCGTATGATAGCAGTCCCTCCCACGTGCCCACATACATATATAAACACTACTATAAATTCAAGAAAAGGCAGTAGGGGGTTGGGACATGAGGATCAAATGGAGGGTACTATAAAAACAATCCAGTTAAGTGCCAACATCCTCCATCTGCTCTCTCTGTTCACCTCTCCCCTCCTTCCCTCCCATTTCGAACCTTTTGTGTGATCTGTGTCGAGCCGGAGTTCTCTGGTGCCAAAATGGGACAAACACCTAAACAAACGCAAGCACTGGATAAGGCAGAAGGAAGGTCTGGAGAGGAGCGTCAATCTGAGGGGGCAGATGAAGGATTGCCAGAGTGTTGATATCTTTTTCACTGTTGCTTTGTGCCACATTTCAAACACTGATTGCCTTAAGAGGACAATTTACATTTCACAGTATTTCACAGCAAGTGGGTGAGATGGGAGTCGGTGATAGGTAGACAGAGAATATAGTTTGAAGGAGGAAACCAGAGGTGAGAAAGTTCACCAAGCAAAGGGAAAAAGCAAAAGTTGCACGAACAACTGAGATGCAGGAAGTGTAAACAGTAGTTTCTTTCGACTACGTGTCAGTGTGTCTTTGTTTGTGTGAATGGACGCTCTGTTTATGCTGCTCTTGGTAGAATGCACCTGTATGATTTTAGTTTTTTTTTTTTTCCCTCACTGGATTCATATGCGTGTGGAATAACAAAAGACACAGTGTGGAGAAGAGATGAGGGCTGAGGAGGGGATGAAAAGAGAGCCAGAGGAATTAGGAATCAAGTTAGGAGCGGGGCTTTATCTGACGGGAAACTGTGAAACTGCAGCGCACAAGAAAACTTTTCCTATCAGTGCACTCTCTCAGTTAGTGTATTGGTCTGCACCCCCTGTGTGTGTGCATGCATGTGTGTGTTTGTGTAGTGCGAGTGTGTGTATTTAGGAGATAGCTTTTCCTCCCCAGTGGAGGGAAACATCAGTGCGTTGGTGAGCGTGATTGGTTGCTGGCCCTGAGGGTCTGTCCTCTGTATTTGCCTCCTGACTGGCTACTGTGTGACCAATCGAGCACCCAAACCTCAGTCTGGTAATCAGATACTGACACGCAGTCTGCGGGTATCAGCAGGTCATTTGGAAATGCTTCTTATGTTTTTTTCTCCCAGTGGCACACACTCAGTGATGCACACACACCAATATAACTTTCCTGTTGTTTCTCTTTCCCTCCAGGAGATCGCTGCATATCTCATCACATTTGAGAAGCATGATGAGTGGCTAACAACATCGCCAAAAACCAGGTGAGGAGACGAAAGATGATGATTTCCTTGGACACTGGGTTTCTTTTGATAATTTTTGAGTCCTTCCGTGTTTTCTATATCATCAACAATTTTTCTTTAAAATCCTAAAAGTCGATAAGGAGAGAGAATTTAAACACAAAACAAATTATTATGCTCGGCCATGTGTCTTTTGAGTATATTATCCAATGTTTCTAAAAGTGTTTTAGTAAAAGTATGCGAGCCCCTGAGACTGATAGTTAATTTGGAAATGAGATGAAAATACTGACTGATATTTTCTCTAAGGAACAAGCATTTGTCGAAGACTGAACTTCACATGTTTGTGGAAGTGAGTCATAGTGTGAACAAACCTCAAACTATCAGGCCGGAAAAAAATCTCCAAGTTATCTTAAAGTTCATGAACTTCACAAATTGACATTCTCATAGATTGTGCTCAGATGTAGTCAACCAATAAAGATTACTCCAAGGGAAAGGTGTGTTAATCGTTCCTAAGCTCCCAAGGGAACCCAGTATCATTTCTAAGCAATGTTTAGTAAGTCGTTCATTAAATATTGACGCTCATGGGTTCTCTGACAGGTTACAGAACTGGACAATAATGGTGTGCATGGCAAGACAAAAAGACAAAGATCACGTAGACAAGCCTGAATGTTTTGTGCGTGAGTGAAACAAAGGGAGAAGTTTTTGTTTTGAATGATGTGCGTCTGGCAGAAGAACTTTTGCCCATTTGCAAAACAGGTTTCTGGTGGCAGCTGGGTTATAGTTTGAGTTTTCTGTGCTGCACCTGGGTGGTTTGCCATCAGTCAACACAATCTGAACTATACCAACATATTATATGATCCCAAAATCAGAAAAAAAGTAGGATAATATGGAAAAAGCCCATTTAAAAATATTGTGATTTTTATATTTACTTGGACTTTTATTTATTACCAGACACCATGAACCCAAAACATCTGTTTCTTGCCAACTACTTTTTCTGTTTAATATAAATCAGCTTTTGCATTTCACACCTGCCACAGATTCCAAACAATGGTGTTGCACAGCTGCACGAGGAAGTGAAAAAAAAGAGATTGTTTCAAACAGGTGATGTTAACAGTTGATTGTAATGATTTGTTTTTCAAAGGAAGATTGCGAGGAATTTCCGTATTTGTCCTTCAGGCTAGTAGTACTTCTTAAAGACCAATCATTCACCAACATCTGTAAGTCATTGCTTTAGGAAAAGTTTTGACAAGAACCACATGACTGAGCTACATTCACAAATGTTACTTAACGCTAAAAGTAAGCTTTATGTTCACTGACGTCTCTAGATTTCCAAGTATCTGGGGTGGACTACCTCATAGTGGAAACCTGGGTTTTATGATCAGATAAATTCTTGTTCCATTTAATTTTTAAAAGAAATTGATTCCACAGGCTTAAACAAAATATGAAATGGACCATCCAGACTGTTGTAAGTAAAGAGACCAAATGCTGATGGTATGGGCTTGTATCAGTGGCCCTTGCTAAAGGTCATTTTCACTTCTGTGACAGCAGCACTAGTTCACAACATTAGTGCAGATTATAAACAAAGGGACGTGTTTGCATTTTTCAACACCACAATGCAAAACAACTTCTCATCACATTATGAAGGTATAGTTGAGGACGAAGAGGATCTGGGTATCTGCAGTCTTATCTGTCCTCAGTTGAGAGTATGTGGAGAATTTGATTTAAAAAAAATGCAGTGTTGATAGAAGGAAGCTAAATAACACCGGAAACTTTTTATCACTTCAATTTCTTCAGTGCCAGAACACCTTTTAGGTGTTTTGAGAAGGAATGGTGACAACGTTTTTTGGAATGTGGCCTGAAATGCAAAAATGTTGAACGAAGTTGACAAAAAGAAAATTTGAAATACCTTTGATCCAAACTGGCTGCCAAGAATAAAAGTCCAAGTAAATGTGATGTATTTTGTTGAAAAGTGGTTCATGAAATATGACATCATTGTTCTTTTCAAATGAATGTTTTTTATGGTCAATTAAACATCTCAAACATAATTCAGTGAAATGTTAAAAATCCTGAAATGAGCAATTCCTATAAAAATATTTATAATCTTTTCTTTGTGGAAGAATTGCTTTAAATTGATCTAGCCTGAGCTGCAGAACTGATCAACAGTTACTGTAAGTGTTTAGTTGCAATAATAGTTTATATATATATATATATATATATAT
>JAOWBL010000020.1:14952896-14986893 GCA_028564865.1 Zenarchopterus dispar | reverse complement strand
ATATATATATATATATGTGTGTGTGTGTGTGTGTGTGTGTGTGTGTGTGTGTGTGTGTGTGTGTGTGTGTGTATACCCATTAGTATCTTGAGTGTGTATGAGTGAAGCTGTGAGGACTAACGCAATAAATCTGAGAGAAGCTGGCTAAAGACTATCAGATGTAAAAAGAAAGAAAAAAGAAAGAAGGGAAGAAAATTAAATTTAAACAGAATTACCTAACGGTTCTTACAGTGTGAACCTAATTTTGTCATTGAAAATAAATGTTACCTTTAATTTGAAAAGCTGAAATAACATGTTGCTCTGTGCTGCTGTAAATGATCTTGTTTTTTTCATTACTTTATGAGATGACTCGAGATCACAGATGCTCTGGTCAGTGTTATGTCACTGATGTTTGGCTCAAGTGTGTTTTTTTCTATTGTCCTGTTCTGCCTGCATGAACAAATGTGGAAGAATGCCCCAGTATGGTCCCATCCTTAAGTGAATTTAAGGCACTAAGACGTCCTGTGAGGTGTGAGGGATATTTCACCGTCTTTCAGGTGATTCTTGAGGGGGGGCGCAAATGTCTGCACTGCTCGGAGGTCAGGTCTGTGTATAAATATATCTTCTGATGTAATAGCAGCCTGGAAACACATGGGACTCATTGGCGTGGCGTGTCCTGGGTTACTCCGTGTTCGCCTCTGTCTGTGTTGCGCAATGCGGCAATGCGGCTCTTCAGTCACAACAGGCAGGCTCGCTGCTGGAATGAAGGGCAAGGACATAAAGACATCATCTCGATCCATCTGACAGTCAAAATGTTCCCTGCAGCGTACCGGGCAATCTCGTGGGTGATAAATGGCTTACACTGGTTCCGTCTTTGACTTTAAGCCGGGGTAATGAGACTTGTTCATGCGCTCTGGCTGTTGTCGTTCAAGCCCTTTGTTTGGCCTCTTGTGAGGGAGCAAATGTCGCTTGCATGGGAACAGCAGAGTCAGAACGTTTCCTGTGAAACACGCGCCAGCCTCCGACATTGCCTCGTGCTTCGTTCCCACTCGTGTGCAGTCAGTTGTGCAGATGACGACCGAGCCTCCTGCAGCTCCGAGAGTGGCGGGCGGATTTGAAGCGCTTCTCCCGCTCGCACACAACGTGGAGACTGCTCTCCATCCCTCTCTCCCTCCCTCCCTCCCTCTCTTATTTGTGTTTTGCGCGGTTGGAGTAGCGATCTGTGAGTCGCACGCCTCCAACTGACGGATGTTTAGCAGAAGCGGGAACCAGAACAAAGAGGGCAGCACATAGAGAGACACGCTGTTGTGGGTTCGTAGCACGTTTGTTTTTAAACTGGTAGTAGATCCTTAACGCGATCTGTTGTTAGCGTTCAGGTCAGTGTGTGCGCGCGTGTGTGTGCGTTATTTGCGGTAGCATTACGCTTTTTTCCCCCCCTTATGTTGTTGTAGATGGACGTATGCGTGGCCGCTGAAACCCAGGAGCCAGCTGCTTTCCGATTCCAAGTGTCTTTCCCAATATCTGCGATACATGTAGTGCGCTAATGATCTGTTTTAGACAAAAGACGGAAATGCCACATGTAGTCACTTTTTTTATAAGTATTGTAGCTTGTTACACCGACAACACGCTGGAGCATCATTGGGCTCCGTGATTAAGCTTGTGTGGTATTTTTTCATTGGCCTGCTCAGTTTCACCACCGTGGACAGTTCCACTGACCTGTCCATGGTGCTGACAGGAGTTGACACTGCCAACGTGACAAATTTGAGGAGCCATAAGGGGCTGCAGGGGTAAACACAGCAAATTGTCCTAAATGTTTATGGCTGGATGTGTTTATGTTTACCACTGTACTTCTGTGACATTTTGATTTACTTGTACCAGTTAGAACCTACAGTAACTTAAGAATAGCCTGTTAGGTTTTGGTTGTGTGAGCAGCGTGAGTTGAATTTTTTTTAAAATCATATAAATTAACTAAAATGTTGTGTTAAGTGCTAAATGATAATGATAAAGTAGGTGCAACAAAAGGGTGATGTAGTGTAGCACTGTTGTTGTTAGAATAGTTGGTAAAGTTGCTAACTTGCAGCCACAACTTTGTCTCACTTTTTGGTTTGTTTCTTTGCAGAGGTTGGCCTGTGATAATCATTGAAGGGAAAACAATTAAGACAATGTGTCTAAAGTTGGTCATCAAATTCCAATGTACTGAATTCCTCTATAGGTATTAAAACTTTGAAAAGGACTTGAACTTGCATGAGGAAAACATGTATTCTCCTGATTAATTTGGGATACTGCAGGTTTCACCAGCGTACCTATGTATTTGCATGCTGTCAGCTAAAATTCATGTTATTCATTATTACTTTAAAAAAAAAACCCTTACCTCCCTAACCATTTATTTAAAAAATAAAACAAATAAAGTTTCACTGAATATATTTACAAAGTAAATCAGCACCAAAATTGAATTGTCAGATATATAATTAAGTTAAATAAGACCATTTAAATTTAAAAGAATACACATTTTATTTCCATGAAAATCAATATGGTGGCTTTTTGTGATCTGTGGACAGACAGGCCATCTGAGGCCTCCTAGGTGATGGTAATTAGCTTTACATTTAACCAGATAACACCATCTGCGCTACTCATTATAACTGTTATTAAAATGTGTGTACCATTGTGGAACGAGAAATCCTGCGTGTATGGTTTTGTTTTAATTTGCAATGATGAAAACAGGTGTTTGCAACTGTTGAGCAGCTAAAATTTTGAAGTACTTTCCTAGTAAGTCAGCTGAGCACGATTAGGATAAAGAGGGAGGGACCAGGGCCTCTATTTTCACTCACATGGCTCCACCTTCTCTGTTGAGTCCTGTGCTGCAGAAGGCTGGAAGAAAAATAGTGAAATGAGAGGAGAGAGGAAAACAGAAAACTGAGTGAGGGAGCAGCAGGTGGGATGACATAATGTGCAATGCAGCAAAACTGCAGCAGTGCTGAAACAAAGGGTCACAATAACACACAGCCAGGCCACAGAGATTAAACGTACCTTTGAATGACTGTGGTTTTACTCAGAAATTTGTATGTGCTTATTTTTTTCCACTGTGCTTCTTATTTTCATTATGTTTTTTTTAAATTCCAATTATGATTCTATATTTTCCAACACCAGGCCCCCCCCGTTAAGCCTCTCATTTTAAGCGCCTCTATGTCGGATTTGCTGAAACATGGTGCAGTGGAAAACCAGGTGGTGAATGCAGCTTCACACTTCTCACCTGTCTTTCTGTAGATACTCAGTTTAGGATGTCCATCTTGGAGCGTTTGGAGCAGATGGAGCAGAGGATGGCTGAGATAACCAATAAGAACCCCAGCCCAGATGCCATAGCAACCAAGGGTGGAGGAGTAGAAAGGGGAGGAGCTGCTGACCAGAATTCTCAAGTACGACAGTTATTCTGTTGTATTTTTCCTTTACAGCTATACGATGGGAGCGCTTCGGGGACAGCAGCACAAACACATGAAACTAAAAATTTAACAGTTAGAAAATAAATAAATGCATTCACTCAAAATTTCAAAAGTGAATTTGATCATGTTAAACATTATGTGACAGTAGTCTTCTTCCACTATCTGCAGTTGTTTACAAAATTACAATAATGAACTGAGGTTACTGATGTATTTCATTTCAGTGCACGTGTTCCTAAAAAAAACTTCTGATCATCAAGTGACAGCTTCTCAAGACAACGATTGCTGCTGAATACTTCATTTTTTAAGAATTCAAACATGTTACTAGATTGGTTCAGTGAAGCTGTTAGGTGTTTGTTGAATGTGACATGTTGATATACTTGTTTGACAATCAAAATCACTGTTCATTTAACCGCTGGAAAAGAAAATGTCCCAAAACTTACACTGTGTACCGTTTCACTTTTACTATCATCTAGCTCTGTCCTGATCAGGGTACATTTGAGGGTCGTGTGGTGGTAGTGTGTGAGAAGATGATGTCTCAGTCATGCTGGGCTTCTTCTAATCAGCTCATCCATAGTAAGAACTCAAGAGGAATGACCTTACTACACCTGGCCGCAGCTCAGGGCTATGCGGGGCTCATCCAGACTCTCATTCGCTGGCGGTGAGCAACATACAAATGCTACACACATTTGTGAAAGTCACAAACTGAGCCAGCAATTTCAGTTTTGTTGTCTTGTTTTGCAGCACGAAGCATGCCGACAGTATTGATCTTGAGCTAGAAGTGGATCCCCTCAATGTTGACCACTTCTCCTGCACCCCACTTGTAAGTAATCATGGCTTCACGCTAGTTGTGTTTTTCTATCTTTTCCCATATAAGTGTGATGTTTTATTTCTACTATTGCTCCATTTGTCCTCCACAGATGTGGGCATGTGCTCTGGGTCATACTGAGGCTGCGCTGGTGCTTTACCAGTGGGACCCAAGAGCTCTTGCCATTCCTGATTCACTGGGACGCCTGCCACTGAACATTGCCCGATCCCGGGGCCACACTCGACTGGCTGACCTCTTGGAACAGCTGCAGCAGAGTCCTCAAACTCAGGGCCAACCTGTGGACACTTGGATGAGCAGATGGAAAGGAGGGTCACAGACCAATGGAATAAGCAACAGTCCCAGCCCAAATCCAAACTCAGGTAAAAAATATTGCTCTTCTGTGGTTTATTACTTGCCAGCAATATGTTGAGAGCCATTTCTTCCAAATCTTCCAAACTATAAAAATATGTTTGTCATTTACGCTCAGCCATGGTACATAAACAAATATCTGCAATTTGTAAAATTTGCATGCTGATACTTTAAGTATTGACTAAACCTGTACCCACAAACCAGAGCTATCCAAATATAGGGGTTTTCATTGTGGTGTTCAGTGAATACTTGGTGTAAAAGCTTGTTTGTCTCAGATATCACTGAGACTGGTAGCAGAGCCGGGATAACAGAATCCTCCTACGACCACATCTGGAGTAGATTTTAAATCTTCTTTGTTGAAACCCGAGTATGAAAATTACTATGTGAGGTTATACATTTAGATATATTTTAGTCCAGGAATTATAACTCTATGACAATACCAGGACAAACCCTCCATAAAACCACAAGAAAACATGGTTTCACTCTTCAGATTTTTGTAGGTGCAGCATATGAAGATTTATAAAAGTGTTTGCAAAGCTGACTTTAGTGCTTTCAGACACTCTTTTGCTCCGCTATGTTTGCTGATTGCTGTCATCATTTACAAGTACTGTTTACTGAATAAATGTAAGTAAATCCTACATCCTACAAGCTCATTGTCTAACTCTGTGAGAGAAATTTGTCCAATGGCTGCCTGAAAGCTGAGAAGTGTCACAACAAAAAGGTTTTTATTTTAAACAATGTTTGCATTTCCAGAGCTGAGGAGAACCAGAACAGAGACCCAGCCAGACAACCAGAGCCAGAGTTGGAGCCAAAGTGGACACAGACACCCACAAGGCACCCAAGGAGAGCTAGGAGGGCCACCTCCAGCCAAGAGACTTAAACCCAGCCCTGAGAGCCAACAACAGTTGGCTAACTCGACCCCTGGCACCAACCTCGTCAACTCTCACTTTAACGCTTCTCAGAGTCCTAATCCTCAGCATTCCCTTCCACCTAAGACCTTACAAACTCAGTCCTCCAACCTCAGCTGTCAAAATACACCTCTTCCTAGTTCTAGCCCCAGCTGGCCTCAGCTCCCCATTGCCCCATTCCCCCACCTGCAGGCCAGGATAGGGGAATCTGGAGGGGGCTCCAGATGGAGTCTGAGACAGACCCTCGGGCAACGTAGCCTAGCCAGAAGGATTCAAGGAAAAGAACGATTGGCCATTCACCTGCACCAGAGAGTGCTGTCTGACAGGGGAGAGGAGACGGAGCTGCTGACATATCAGGATAACACAGAGGACTTGCAGGTATAGAGAGCTATTTTGGTCATGTTCTCATATTAAACAATGATATGACAAAAAGTTGTCATTTTTAAATGAAAGGAAACTATTTAATTATAATTGCTTTGCACATGTTGCAGGTGGACATTACAATGCTAGCTGATGACATCATGGATGCTTCATCTGGTCGGCTCAAGCAGACTATAAACACTGAAACACACTCTGGCAAGGCCAGGATCAGCAGTGATGTAAACTTACTCTCCAATTACCTTGATGAGGTGGAAAGGTGAGTCAAATAATTCTCAGTCACCTTAATGCTTTACCTAATTCATCAAATACCTTGATAGAAATGCCAATAGTAATTTTATTTGTGCAACATGTTTATTTACATGTAAACACAATGTATTTAACAAATACAGACAAAACACAGGAGGACAGCCAATAGGTAATACATTCAAACATAAATACAGAAAAGCAAGTAAACATGCACACATTAATAGAAAAGAAAAAAACACTCAAAGTTATTCAATGTAGGACCTGTGAGACGTTGAAAGTCTTGTTTGATGTAAATATTGATGCAGTTTTAATTACATCAGGTCAGAGGAAGTTTGTTTTAGATTGCTATTTACTTCAATACCCCTGCTTTCCTTTTGCCTTTTCTCCAGATTTCTAAAGTCAAAGCCCCCGACTCCCTGCCCCAAACCAAATTCATTTGCTGTGCTGGAGGATCAGCAGAGTCCTCGTGCTAACCAAGCTCCGTCCTCCCACTTTGAGTGGAGCTCCTTCCTCTGTGCAGCTATGAAAGAGGAGAGGTTGAAAACAAACTCCTCCTGCCTAGCCATGACTGAAGCAGAGCAGAAAGAGCTGTATGAAACCATCAGGCATGCCCTGCACTCCCTCAGAAAACACAAGGCAAGAATGACTCCAGTCCTATAAGAAAGAGAAAAAAAAATCTACGTACCAATAGTGTGCACTTTGTCTCATTGCTGAGCTGCTTCTAGCTGTGACTGATTTTTATCTTCCTTTAATGTGAAGAAAAACTCTTAACATTACAGTTTTGCTCTTTCCAGGGTCCCATTCAGGAACAACACAAAGAGATTGCAGCAGTGATTCAACGCTGCTATAAAATATACAAGCAGGTAAGATCCAGGCCTAGGATCAGCTCACTGCAACTTAACATATCAAAAGGTGTTACAGTTTAGATCCAATTTTGTTTAGTTGAAAAAACATTAGTAGACTTAGTTGATCAATGAAAACATGAGTTGAGATTTTGCTATAATTCATGAAAGACCTGTTGATCTCATTTGTCTGTAAATATATATGCAGCTTGAATGCTTCAGATGTTTCTGTTTGTTATTGTTTGATAAAAAATCAATGTAGGAACTAGGACGCGCTAAAGGCAAGTGGCTGGAAAATTCACAAGAATTAGATACATTTTGAAACTACATAAACAAAATACTTAGCCTCTTCCTTCTAACCACACCTCCAGAACACGAACACGTGAACGCGCACGACCTGGGAACTTCTGTAGGTAACAGGTGTGATAGAATCAAGCCCACCTTAGTTGACATTTAAGGCAGTCAAGCCTGGGGTAAACAGGCTTTTATCTGAGAGAAAAGGCATCAAATTTTACACAGTCAGTATGTCTAAAGGTTGAAAGAGAATTTCCCATCAAACCAAAACATATTCTGTCCTTTCTGTCCCCGTCAAGCAAATGCCATATTGATATAAATGCTCCTCTCACTCCTGTCAGCATCCAGCCTTTTTTTGCCCATCGCCGTCTCAACTACACACCAGTTTTTTTTGTGTTCTTGAGGCTATTGAGTTTGTTCATTATGGAAATGCATTTTTGCTGGCATTACCACTTAAAGCAGAGGAGTGCACGTAAACAGCAAGAAGCAGGAAGGACAGAAACTGGTTGTTTCGCAGAAAAGACGATAAATCATTTCCCTTGACAATAAATTAATCAGGGGTGGGTTTTTTTTATGGTCCCCAGCTTCCACAGATGGCGGATGTTTTTTTCACATTAATCTTTGAAAAATTATTTGTCTTTTCATTTTTGGAATATAAAAATGATTTTGACCAATCAAATAAAAAAATGTTTCTTTAACCTTTAATGTGTGAATGTGAGGTTTACTGTGTAATCCTTTTAGTTGTCAAAAATGAACATTTCCAGCAGTCAACAAAATAAGTTCTGTACTATTTAAGTCTTTTTTTTATAATTTATTTCTCAGTATGCACTTTATAAGAGGATGACCTTAGCAGCCATCCTGATCCAGAGTCGTTTCCGGAGTTTCCACGAGCAGAGGAAGTTCCAACAGAGTCGTAGAGCAGCGGTCCTCATCCAGCAATACTACCGCTCCTACCGGCACTCCCTCAGGTACTTCTCACACATATACTGCATGTATGTGTTTGTGGGTGTAGATGTGTCACAAAAATGTCTTACACACGTCTGTGCTTACAGCAGTCTGCTGACTAAAAAACAGAACCAGGCTGCTCGCAAGATCCTGAGGTTCCTGCTTCGCTGCCGCCACAGGTGAGATGTAAAGCCCTTATACTACCTCAAACTCATCTGCACACATGAAAGGGCAAGCTCTTACACACGACACATTTACACTCCACTAACACACCTACGCACACTACTCTGATGCTAATAGTTGGTGTTGTTTTGCTGTTCCTGTGAAGCCCGTTGATGGACCATAGACCTCTGAAACAGGTGAGCCCTCTCTTGCTCCCTCTTTCCTGGAGGCTGATGGCCTGCTTGCATGTAAGCGGAGAGAAGGGGAGAGAAAATCCTGGATTATAATCCTTCCCTCCCACTCTCTCACTCTTATTTGCCCTCCCAAAATATCACTGTCTCTGAAGGGACAGACGAATGAAATCAGCACTTGTGCATGACTGGTAAACAGAGGACTAGTTCTTGCATATGGTCTTCCTGAGGCATGTTCTGATTGTTATCACTAGAGGACCTTTAGTGTTGCTTGGCCTGCCGTTCTATTTTTGTTTTGTTTTTTTCTGCTTTGATGGGTGGAGACGATAATGGCACGTTTTGTCTGTGTGGGTGGGTATTTAAAGGGGTTTATTGAATGACTCTTCCTTTTGCTCTGACAACGGCCTTTGGGTGTTAAAATGGAACAAAAAAAAAACAGGAAGACGTACTTGTGTAAAAATTCACTCAAAAAGACCTCTCTCTGCTTCTGTCTCTAATGTGTGTTTGTTTTTCTTCAGGGCCAGAGAGCAGAGAAGGGCCAGGGGTCCTGAGACTCCACCGCCAGGCCCCGCACACAGCCCCCTCAGCTTGTGAGCAACCTATACCCTCCCATCCTCTCCCCCACCCTCCTGAAACTCCCTCCCTTTTCCATTTCCCAACCCCTTACCCTCTTCTCTCTTTGCCCTTCTCACCTCTCACCCTCCCTGCCCTCTTCATTCAAGAGGGAAAAAAAATTCTTCCCAGACAGACTGAGGACAGGATAGGTGTCCATCATGGCAGCTCAGACAGACAGACAGACTGCTGGGCAGACCCCAGGGACCTGGCTCTGCCCACAGCACTGATCCTCCTCCACAGTTTCACTGGGAGGCCATCACATTAACCTCATGGCATTCTTTGCACTCTTCATGGGTATGTATGTTTCCAAGAGCAAGTCGACGAGTCAGAAGAGAGGACGAGGAGAAGCGCCGAGCGACAACATCCTGTTGTTCAAGGCAGCAGCTGGATGCTCTGAAAGGCACCGCTGAACGGCATCTGGCTCAAGAGAAAGGCAGAAAATACGCAAAACTTGTTGTGTTGTGTATCCAAACAGAGATCCATGAAAGAATAAGAATACATAAACCAAAAAACTCACTTCTATGTTGCATTTGCATGCACGGTTTTTTCGCTTATTCCTCCTCTCTATCATCCTGCAAAGCTACAGTGGCAAGCCATTCTTCCGATTCGGTACTTCACAAAATCACCAACCACTCTGACTGAAAGGCTTACAAAGCTAATAAACAGTCACCCAATCAAAAGGGGAGGAACTGCACTTGAATGTAAGTGGGGCATTGTTAGATGAAGAGAAATGGTCAGAATAACGATGTCTTAATTTGTTACATGGACTTTGTATGGAGTCGTTTTCAGAGGCAGCATTTTGCTCGCCTGATGTGCTGTGTCTGTGTTTGTTCAATTCAATGCATGTGTTTGAGCTACAAGCTCCTGCATGCTTGCCAAAATGCTTTAGTGTTGTTTCTTTTGTATTTCTATGTGTAATTGTGTCTCACTTACGTCTTCATGAACTTATCCTTGCCCTGTGTAATGTGAACTGTGTAAGGACAAATGACTTTGGGTGCTTTTTTTAAATTAATTTATTCAAGAGTCTTAATAATTTCTTTAGCTGGCTCAAGAGTGGTTTCGCTTGAGACTGGTAGACTGCCCCCTCTCACCCCCCACCCGTTTGTGAGAAAATATGACATGTTCTAATGGTTAAATGTCTCTGTTAGTTTGTTCTGCGTGAACCTCTAAATCCTAACTGTGGTTTTGAGGAGAGAGTCACATACCATTGCCTTGACTTCTTCTTGACTCTGAGAGGTCTCTATGCTTGCTCTGTACAGGACATGGGTCCTAATACCTGCCCCTATACAGGGCCTTGGTCCCCATATTAGCCCATATCGGCGATCAAATCCATATTTTGGACTATTGCATATTTCTGTAAATAAACTGACGAGGTAAGGGGATACGAAGACCCTGAAACTTTTTCATAAGAGGACTGTATTTAAGATTATAAATTATTTTACTCCCATAATGAGAACTTTAGACAGAGACCTGGTTACACAGGATGGCTGTATTGCTTGTAAATAATGTAGATATTACAAACGGAGTAATGTGCATGAGATTTAAGACAAAGAAACAGCAAAAAGAACATGTTAGTGGCTATGGACTGTGAGAGGATTTTAACTGCTTCACTTTAAGAGTATCCAGTATAAGTGTTACTGAAAAGAACATTTTGTTAAAGCATGCAACTGAAAAATCTAATGTTAGAATTATAAGTGGGAAAACAAAGTTAGCTAAAACAATGATCTTTCAGACAAAAAAAAAAACATTTACACTTTGTGCTTTTCTTTCTTGGCTTAAAAAAATTAAACCATTTTTGCCAGTAGTGCCAATTACTATGAATGCTATTTTGCCTAACAACACAGTATGTTATGTTGGGGGAACCAACATCCAAAAGATATCGGTAAGCTCCACAGAGGCAGCACACACAGAGAATAACCAGTAGAAGAGATCTAGTACTAGCTCAGCCGTAGACCTACAATTCTGAAGTTTGCCTAAGGCAGACTGACACATAGACGACGATGGTGATGATGCATGTTTGAAAACTATGCTAATGGTGGTGAATAGTATGATGTGTAAATGTGAATGCAATGACTGACGACTCAAAAGGGAAAGAGGGTGCTACATTCTTTACCATGTGGTTGTGCTTCAGCAACATACTTGCTTTTATCGAGACCATTAATCACACCTACGACAGATCCAGCCTGGCCTCCAGTCTATGCTTTCCATCTTCAAACAGAATGTTTCTTAGCAACGTTTTACATTTCATTTGATCAAATTTTCTTTCCTCTTTATCGTCACTGCCATAACTATATGACATGTATTTTAGACTTCTGAGAAGCTCTGTTTAGAAAGTGCCTGCTCAACAACAGAAAACTAATATCAGGAAATATCTACTGTGTGTCCTCCAAACAGTTCATAGTTACCTGTTTGTTTTCCTAAATTGTGTGTTAAAAAATGAACTTTACAGTGCTAAACTTGATCTGATTCTCAGTTAGATGCTCTAATTTGCCTGGTATGAGTGAATGGTCATGGCCTGATTGGGGCTACGTTTCCTTAATAGACAAACAAAATTGACAGTATCACTGTACGCCCCATCTTTGAGTATAATCAGTGTTTCTGTTGTGAGGATGTTGTGTCGTCTCTCTCATTTTGTCTGGTTTTTTTCTTAAATAATAACTTTGCAGCATTTAAAAGAAAGTATAACTGGGCAGTTTTTAGCAGGCTAAATATCATTAACAAACATTATTTCTCTATTTTTAATTTTTTTTTTTTGTTAGTCATTGTCTCACGCAGATGTGCTCACACATGAAAACACATATATATAGTAGTCAAACACAAATGTGTACAATCTGGCACCTCAAAAAAAAAAGAAAGAAAGAAAGAAAAAATAAAGCCACACTCTTTCTCTCATGTGCTTATGTCTTAGGGAACAATGAAATCTCTCCCTTAGATTTTACTCAGGGTTGAAGGACAGAGAGATGGTATGTGGAGTGCAATGACTGCTGTCACACAGGTGTACCACAACCCGTGCTCGTGTACGTTTAAGTGTGCATATGTACATGTACATAGTAAGAAATACTCAATTTGTCCATTCATCATTTACTACCTGCAGATTTTAGTCTGGTTGTGTTCCACACAGACATTCTAATATTCCTGTATTGATTTGTGAAATATCAAATTGGTTTGCTTTCTTCAATTTGTACCTTGGATAAATTTTTCTACAAGAAAAAAAAACACCTTCACATCCCTAATTTTATAGAATTTTGCTTAAATATAAAGTCAAAATAGATAATAAAAGAGAACATTTATTTATACAATTGCTCATCTTGAGCACACATAATACTTAATATGAAAAATTTTTAAATAAAGCAAAAATAGGTAACAAACCTCTATCACTTTGAAAAAAAAATGACAAGGAACGCAGATTGAAAGATTGTGTCCCACATGTTTTCTGAACTTTCCTCACACTGAGAGACAGCCATGGTTAGGGCAGAGCCATGAGGAACATTCATACTGCATTGATTGAACCTCTTAAACTGTTCTTCCTTCCACATCAGTACAACTAAATAATATTTCTTTCAATTCCTTCTACGTTACATGTTCATACACAATCATATACACAGCATCCATATGCTTGCTCTTATTGACTCACACAACGCACAGAATACTAACCCACGCTACAGAAAATCCATCAAAATGTTGATGTTTTAGAGAGGATGATGACTGTTAAGAGTATGTAGTGTAGAAAAAGTATTTCAAAAAAGAAGGATGAATGAAATGTTGCCATGGTACACAGCTGGTAGACATGCTCAGAGATGGCCTCTGTTCTCGTAAGTCCGCCAAGAAATGAATGGTATAACTTTTCAGGCCTTGTTTCAAGAGGGCGTGGCCAAACACCACATTGCATGCTAGAATGGTAGATCCCTTATAGATAATCTATGGCTAGACCTCTCCTTGCCTTCCTGCTCTTTCACCCCACCTTCCCTTTCTCTCTCATCTCCTGCTGTATTCCCACCCTGCCTGCTGTTGTGTTCTCCATACCTATATCCGTCTCTCATTCTTTTCTTTTTCTTTTTGTAGCCTAGTTTTTTATTTATTTATTTATTTGTTTGTTTGTTTTTTGTTTGTTTTACAAACATGCATGCACAAGCATCACTAACCTGTTGATGTTTTTAAAAGAATATTTTGTTGCTGAGGCCATGCAAAGTGTTTTGAATATTGCCCTTATATGTGGAATATGTCTTCTGAATGCTTTACATAATTTCTGCTGTAAAATGAAATCAGAATAAAAAGAAAATTTGCACTTTAACATATTTTCTTCCTGGTATTTATTGACTCTGTTTTCTTAATGATAATAAGTGTGTCTAAATGAGGTTTTGGTTACATATAGATTCATTCAAAACTGAAATGTTATCTCCACCACTTCCAGCCCCTTAAGGAGAGAAATTAGGTTCAACACATACTGTATGGGCTATTACACCCTTGCGTTACACCCTATTACACCCTTCCCGATTGAAGACACCTTTAATCACATCTTTAGGCAGCTGAGGTGTGATGATGAGCAGGAGACTCCGCCTGCACTTTAATAACAGTCATCCTCCTGTTCAATAACTACTCTTCACTGAACCCAGCTGCACTAGGGACAGCTACATGTTGTACTTTGCTTCAAGAAACAGAAGTTAAAAACATCTTGTTCCCTTTCAGTTAGTCCCCCAGGTGCAACAAATAAAGCTCAAGACATATACTGGCCTGGATGCCACACAGAGCAGCTACTGAACCAAGGTCAAACCAAACAGTTACCCACAGAAGAGGCTTTCACACCCAACTGGTAAAACTGAACAAAAGAGTGAGGGGATGACCATCTGACAACAGATCTTACCAATAGAAACTCACCTAAACAGAGCCCGTGATGTTGCCACAACTCTGGGTTGAGTGGACACTCACACCATGGTGCAAAGAGAGATTTCTGATGCCTTAAGCCAAACAGAGGAGGAAATAGCTTCTAAAATCCAATGAAAAGCCTCCGCTTATACTGTCTTTACCTCTAGTTGGATTAGCAAAACAGGCAAATAGCTGATCCCACACACACACGTGCTGAGGGTGGTCAGCATAAGTGACCACTGAGAATGCATGCCCTTCTGCTCCTCAGATGCAAACAGAGGAGGATAAAAGCTTGCAAGCTAGGAGTAGGATGTACACAATCTCTTCAGCAAGCTGAACCTCTGCAAGGCTCCCGGGCCGAACGGTGTCTCCCCATCCACCCTGAGACGCTGCGGATGAGCTAACTCCTATCTTCACTCACATTTAACACCTCCCTGAAGTTGGGTCTAGCTACACGGCGAAATGATTCTAGGAGCCTAGGAGGTAAAATCCAGCAAACTGTGGCAGCTTCAGAGCAGATGGCAGGGAAGAACAACTCCAGGTCCAGTTTTTCAACTGCATGATATAATTCCACAAAGAAGGATGCATCCTTTTGACCAATTAGTGCAGCAATGGTGGAGTTGACACACAGACCTGACAATAAACCTTCCTTGCCATCCTCTGACAAACCATGGATGTCAAGGCCAATATCCAAGATGTCCTCATTCTCCTGACAAAACCCCCCCCCAAAAAAACCCTGCCCACTCTCAGTTAACCCCCAGTAAATCCATGTGCTCAGCAACAACACAAGGGGACTTTGGTCAAAAACCTCTCATCCTTGCATTAAAATACTGTTGTCGCAGCTCCTTCATAGTTGAATGCTGAAACAGTCCAAAGAACACACAAGACTTGGGCTCGGTCAACACTCTCCTGAAGTGGACAATCCCCAGACAAGGGCATGTTTCACATTGTAATAAAAGATGTATGAAGCAGTCTGTACAATTTAGGCTGTTGTCTAAATTGTTTGGTTGAGCTGTACTCAACCAGACAATTTAGATGACAATAAAAAGGTACATCAACACTATTTATCTAGTGAAGCAGTTTAATTAGTGCTTGTCACTTATAAGTTGATAAAGGCATGTGCTGAACAAATAAATGAAAATGTAAACCGAAATGCAGAGCAAAAAGGTTGTATCTGTTAATATAAATCTGTATTATTGTATTGGAGTCTTTAAAAAAATGACTGTCAAAATATTTTGGGATAAACTTCCAATATGACATGATTTTAGATTTATTAACTACACATAAGGGTGTGATACAAATTACAACAGAGCTAGTAATTATGCAAACTTCAGATTATGTGAATTCATTTATACATAGTTAGAAAGCTAGGGGAAGTGTTTAGACAGAAATAAAATGTCTTTAACTACTTTTTGATAAATAAACAAAAAAACAAACAAAAAAACCCCACACAACTTAAAGACAGAATCAAAAGATTGGTTTATTTTCCCCAAAGAACTCTAAGAAATATTGGTCTGTGTAAGTTATGTTTTTCTTCTCCAAGTTTTCTTTTCTATTGGTATTTGAGTCTCCTTTAAAATAAATACACTGAGATCATGGGATACTTTCTGCAAAAACCTGGAACCAAATAGTCTAGGGAAATTCCAGTCTCCATTACTTAAAAATGGAAATTCCAGAGCGAAATATAAGGTTAAACTGTCAGCAGCAATGTAAAATATAAATATGATTATTTTTCAAATTCATCAGCAACCAGACAATAAAAATAATAATTATTATTATTTTGAACGGTCGGGAAATCTTGCTAACGTTGAGAAACAAAACTACCCAGTGCAGTCCGGAAAATTACTGACGCCAGTTGCTTTTTACCGTAAGAATTGTTTTCCTCTTTTACGCAATACGTAAGCTGAATTGACATATCTTTCCATTTTTATTCATTTATTCTAGCAGTTTGGAAAACATATTTAAACCGTTCTTAATTGAAGAATGATTTCTGTCAGTCTGGTTTAAAATAAATAAAAAGAAAACTAAACAAGCAATAAAAAAATTTAAAGAAAAATATTTCTGCGTCTGAGCTACAATTACGGTAGCAACCGGAAATGTCGTCAGAGTAGCAGCTGATATAAGGACGTGGTTCGTTCCGGAGAAAAGTGGGTTTTTGCAGTCCAGTGAAAGACGGTTCTAGCACGAACAACAAATTATGTTTTAGCTCATTAATATATATATATTTTAGATCTCAGTTGATAAAACGATGGGACGTTTTAGTTTGTTCCCCGTGACTTCGCTGCTGTAATGCCTTCTCCTGCTGACTTGGTCCCATCGACTGAAGAAACAATGCAGGCCTGGCTCGCATGAAATGTTAGCTGAGGAGGCTAATCGGCGGACCGGACAGAAGATTGTGGTGGGATTTAAATCTGAGACGAAGCTGTGATTCAGAGCTGTCGTAACCTCAACAACCAGTAAGTTACATTTGTTTTACGTATTTTGTGTTGTCCTTTGTGTAGCCTCGCCTGTTTCCGTTTTATCTGGGCTAGTTAAGATGGATTATTGAACGCGATGTTTTCTGAAAGTAACATTAGCATGTTAGCATTAGGAGGCTAAGTGATATAGGCTGGTGCTTATTATTTTAAAATAATGTTTTATAACTTTACGGAGCTCGGTCACTGGCTAGCAGTTACATATTACATGTTATTACAATGTTTTCTGGAAGTGAATATTAATAATATTCTCAAGCTTCTTGTGGACAAAACTATTGTCTAACAGTCAAACATTGAGTACCAGTGTTTTAAAACAACAAGAATAATGATAATGATGTATTTTATTAATTTTATCGTCAGTTACGATGTTTTTGTTTACACTAATTTCACTTTGAGGGAGAGTGAACAGATTGACACCTGCACTTTAGTATGAATGGATGTCCAAGTTATGATTTCACTTACACTATCATTAAATAACACTTTCCATATTATAGATTTTTTTTCCAATGGATTTATTTCTTACCTCGTAAATTTTCTGAATATTTTTTTCGCCCTATCCGGCAAACAAGGAGCCAAAATGTTCCGTTTCATGTCATAATTTTACACAATAATCTGCTTAGCCAAAACAAATCTGAATATTTTATTGGACCACCTTTATCTTTGTATGTGACTTCCATTTATTGTGGCACCGTTTTGATTTGCTTACGCAATATCATAATACCTACTTCCATTCAGAGTTTATTTATTTATTTTTAGTTCTGCCATTGACCATTGGAGACTTATGAATCACTACATGACGTCCTCTCAAGCACACAGTTACTCACTTCAGCAGCTGTAGTTAAATGATTTGTTTCCAGCTGAAACACATATTAGTCATATGAACTTCTCATTGCAAAAGTATTGCAATAAGTTTGTCTCCTTGAATCCAGCTGTCTAGTTGTTTTTTCTTCTTTCAGACTTTGCACTTTACTATTTGCACCGCAGCCTTTGGAATGATGATTTATATTGTTTTTATATCGTTATATTGTTTTTTTGGAGGTAGCACATAAGGCAATATTTTTAGTTTTGACATTCAGACATTGCTGTAACCTTATAATCATATCATAAAGGTTGGATGATTTAAAGGAAAATCCAAGAATTAAATAAACTGTACACTTTCTTGTATACACAAATGTGTGTTTTATTATATAATGGGCTGTGTCGACATCAGATGACTACAGTTATGGATCTGTTGCACCATAAGTATAAGCTATTATCTTAAACTAATACGAAATGTAAAATGTATAGCAAGCTAAAAGTAACACAGATGCAGCAGTAAAAAGTAAAGGAAATGTGGGGGAAGATGGGAAAATAAAAATAAAACAATGTTGATGATGTGAATGCATAAATAATTAAGTATATGAATATAACTGCCACATCATTAAAGCATAAATAGATCTTAATTTTGGGTTATCCATCCCACTGATGTTCAGCAAGATATAGATTTTTGAGACATGTTAGAAAGTTAGTTTTAGTTGTTTCAAATTCTGTTTGCATGAAATAAATAACCTTAAAAAGGATTCAGTCCAGCTAGTGGGCTTATTTTATTTTAACAGTTTATTTTCTCTCATCCAGGTTTTAAAACAGTTTAAAAATATTTTTAGATGTTCATGACATGACGAATAGGATTAATAACAAGTACATCAGAAGAACAGCTAAGGTTTGATGTCTTGGAGATAAACAGGAAGATAGACAAGTCAAGGTATGATGAAGACAGGTTACCTTCTGGGCAACCCCTAAAGGGGAAGCCATTGAAGCTTTGGGGTTTTGCATCCAGCTGTCAGTTTTAGGGACATCTAACTAAACTCAATACTTTTGATACAAATGTCCTGCAAAAATTCCTCAACATTGTGGTTATTTTCAAACTACAAATATTTATATTTGCCCTATTCATTAATCTACAAATGATTCCCCTCATGAAATGTACACAAGTTCATGAAATATCCAAAAAATCCCATAAGTCTCCCACTGTACAAGTGCACTGAATAATGGCAATATGTTGTATTTACTAGACTTTTAAAGTATTCGTCAGTATTATTTTTAGCTACCATGTTCTCATATTTGAAATAAATCTTAGAGTAATTGTTATCTTTGGGATCTGAGGATGGTGATTAGTTTTGTGCCTTGGAGCCTTTGCGTCCCTTGTTCTGCAGTTTTCTGTCTGAAGCGGAGTCAACTGTTGTTGGAGAGTACCAGTGAGACGGGAGAGCGGTTGATGTGTGACTGTGGTTTATCGTGTGGTTCATATAAAAATATCCATAATAATGTCATATTTCAATGTTTTCCCTGTGAAAACTGAACTCTGAGATGAGCAGTTTTACTCACATGTCAATGATTTTAATGTTGAGGAATGAACAAATATTCTAAAATGAGTTGGTTTATAGTCTGGTTTAGTTGTGCTGGTTTTTACACATACCTGATTGTCCTCAATCTCTTTTCAGCAATGAGTTCGCAGCTACAAGTCTTCTCTCCTCCATCAATCTCCTCCAGTGCCTTTTGTCGAGTCAAGAAGCTCAAGGTGGAAAGCAATGTTTGGGACGTATCTGCCACTGAAGCGTATGGTTCCATAGCAGGCCAGTCTGCGTACGCATATACCCCAGCCATGGCTGTACCTCCTTTTGCACCATCCCTCGTCTTCCCTCCTGCAGCATCTGGTTCCAGGGGTCAAGTTGTGGTGCGTGCAGCTGATAGCACAGGTAGTCTTCCTCGTGGGTCCAGTCGACGTGTTGCTGAGCAGGCAGCATCCTCCTCTTACAATCATGAGGCACCCTCAGAAACAAGGGCACAAAGACATGGGCAGAAGAGAAAGATTGAGGAGACCTCTGAGGGTAGCGGGAGTGGATGTGGAAGTGTCCAAATATTAGAGGAGCTCTCGGCTCCTGCAGCAACTTACTCCACCCGTACGGGTGGTGGGGGAGGAGGGGGCACAGGTCAGTCTATACCTCACTCAGCTCCAACCACCAAGAGCAGCAGCTCCAATGGCGAGGGAGACTATCAGCTTGTGCAGCACGAGATCCTCTGCTCCGTGTCCTGCAGCTATGAAGTGTTGGAGTTCCTTGGAAGGGGCACGTTTGGACAAGTAGCCAAGTGTTGGAAGAGGGGAACCAATGAGATTGTGGCAATCAAGATTCTGAAAAACCATCCTTCATATGCTCGTCAGGGGCAAATTGAGGTGAATGATGTTTCTCATACTGAAGAAAATTTTATGTCAAAATGTTTTTTCTGATATGTTGATTTCGTTCATGTAGTAAATGTTTCTAAATGACTAACAAAAACTATAATCTTAATATGTCATTTAAATCAATTCCATGGTACCTGCAGACTTGACACAGATGTCTGGCTAGTTAGGGTTGTAAAACTGAAATGTAACAAATGTGAGTTTTCACCTGTTTCACTTAATATCCTTTTTTTAAAAAAAAAAAAAAAGTAATTGCGTAAACAAAACTGCTGTAACTACTGTTCATTTGAATGCATTTCTCTGATTTATAATATATGATTGTGTATTTCTTGACAAATCTTTGGAATCATTTTTCTCTTGACAGGTTGGCATCCTGAACCGCCTGAGTGCAGAGAATGCAGATGAATATAATTTTGTGCGCTCATACGAATGCTTCCAACACAAGGGCCATACCTGCTTGGTGTTTGAGATGCTGGAGCAGAATCTGTACGACTTTCTCAAGCACAGCAAGTTCAGCCCACTCCCTCTACGGCACATCAGACCCATCCTGCAGCAGGTCGGCAAATGATAAACGCACTCTTATTTTAATTGTTAGTATGTGATCAAGATGTAATATTTTTGTGTTTGAATTCTTAGGTGGCTACAGCACTTATGAAGCTGAAGAGCCTGGGACTGATCCACGCGGACCTGAAACCGGAAAACATCATGCTGGTTGACCCTCTTAGGCAACCCTACAGGGTGAAAGTTATTGACTTTGGCTCGGCAAGTCATGTTTCCAAAGCAGTGTGCTCAACCTACTTACAGTCTCGCTATTACAGGTAAGTGTTTTCTTACCATTTTATTTTATTTTTAAGGGCAGGTGTGAGCCAACCCATAATCTGCAAATCAGAAAATGGGTGATTTGATTCTTGGCTTCGCTATCTACATGTTAGTGTTTTGCAGTAAGATCCTGTACCTCATGTCGCTTCCAAGTCGCTCGTTGTTGTGTGAACGACTGAAAAATCTCTGCATAGTCGGTATGGTTGAGCACTGAGTTGTGTAGAGAACAAGAGCTGCATCATCGTGGCATGTACTAGAGTGGTTTGAGTGGTCAACAAAAACCAGAAAAGCTCTAACCTATACATACTAACCATCCTTTTCTCCTTTCTATTGTTCTGTATAATTTCTGATTTGTTGATCTGAAAGCATACATGTCATCTTTTGAGGACAATGGGATTAAATGGGCATTATTTAGATGAGGCTTCATTTGTAATCTTCTCTTGTTTTCTGTCCAGAGCTCCAGAGATTATTTTAGGGCTTCCATTCTGTGAAGCCATTGACATGTGGTCTTTGGGCTGTGTGATTGCGGAGCTGTTTCTGGGTTGGCCTCTCTATCCTGGAGCTTCTGAGTATGACCAGGTCAGTATTCTTTTTTTTTTAAATGGGATTTCTCATGTCTTGCATGAAAATGGAAAAAGATAATCCAAAACAATAAGCCAAGCGATGCCAGAAAGCTTCAGAACTCTGGACTTTTTTTCCCCCCCAGATCCGTTATATTTCCCAGACTCAAGGGCTCCCTGCTGAGTATCTGCTGAGTGCCGGCACCAAGACCAGCCGCTTCTTCAACAGAGGCCCAGACTCAAGCTACCCTCTCTGGAGGCTTAAGGTTAATATGCCACACAAATTTCTATATAGTTTGTTTACTTTTTGGCTGTGCTTTGGACTCCTAGAGATGCTATTCCTAGCAAAAAAAAAAAAAAGTAGCTTCCAATATTCAGCTTTTTTTTCATTTTTTTTTCATGTGACACAGCCATTTTATTTAACTTAACATTCTGGCTGTGTTAAAATAAATAAATAAAAAAGATTACCTTGTAATTTACATTTCTAAAACAAATACCTGAACAAGTCTAAATATGCAAATTAGTCTTCAATTAAAGCCGCACAAAAGAGTTTTAATTTTATTCAGAGGAGTATAGGATAACTTTTAGAACATGTCATCTGGCTCCTAAGGTCTTTCTTGCATTGTGGAAGTGTGGCAAGAACCACCTAAAGTAGTCCCGTCCTGGTTGTCTCTTGTAACAACTGTGTGTTTCTTTGTTGCCCTTTTTCCCATTTTGGTAACAGCAAAACTAATTTACAGCGCTACAGTGTCACAACAACGTCAAAGCTGACTAAGAGACTTCAGAAAGTCATGATGGGTGAGAAAATTAGGGTGACCGAACAAGTTACCCTCTTAATATGAAATCTAGTGAAGGACACCTCCACCTGCTGTTTTAATGAAGAGCCAACAGATTATTGAATAACACAAATTTAAAACTATCAAAACCTTTTGACTTCATATATTGTGAAGAATAATAAACTCCAAAACATGCAGTAACGTGAGACCACGGATGTGGAGTAACTTCTTCGGTCTGCAGCGTTGCCTGGCTCACTTACCTGTTTTTGTTACTGTATTTTCTGGAAACGGGCAGAACATTTGAGTCTTTAGTTGAGTATTTATTTATGTTTCATCTGTAAATGTTTCTTTTCCAGCCATGTAGACATGTACATTAGGCCTGGTGCTGGGAATTCAGGCAGTGATGGGGAAAAAAGAGGAAAAATTATTATTTACATAAAATACATTAATTCTAAAGAATGAAAAAAAGTACATTTTAGTTGTTACAAATCACAGCGATTGTAAGTAAAACTTGAATTCCTGTCACTGCAGTCAAAATAATGCTCGTTTCTGCAGTTTTGTTTACCGTTTCATTGTCAGTGGACACAAAAATTTCCATTTCAATCCATGTTGGCATGAAGTCCTAAACTTTCCGGAACCAGTCAGCTTCTTTAGTGAATTTAAACGTTGAAGCGTCTTCTGTTGACAGCTTGAGTTGGCTAATCATTTATTGATGGATGGTCCACGATCTGTTTTGTTTTATTCGCAAGGTGGATAAAGAACACCTCAAACTCTTTCTAATTTGAAAAAAAAATGTGCTTGGACCTCCATTTATTTCATTTAACTCAGAGCACTTTTCATGAAGGATGAGTATTATGGTTTTTTTCTTTCTTTTTTTGATCTACCAGACCCCAGCTGAGCATGAAATGGAGATGGGCATCAAATCGAAGGAAGCAAGGAAATACATCTTCAACTGTCTGGATGACATGATGCAGGTAGATGACACAAACTAGTTAGCCTCATTTAGTATTCTGTGTGTTCAATAGCTCCTTGACACTGTGTCTGTGTATATTCAAGGTCAACCTGTCATCTCACCTGGAGGGGACAGACATGCTGGCTGAGAAAGCTGATAGACGGGAGTTTATAGACCTGTTAAAGCGAATGCTCCGTTTGGATGCTGACAAAAGGATCACGCCTACGAAAACTCTGGGTCACCCCTTTGTCACAATGAGCCACCTCATGGATTATCCTCACAGTTCCCAGTAAGAGTGTGGCAAATCACAAATATTTTTGAGTTTGTCAAATGTTTAAGTAATTTCTGGAATTCTGACGCTCATTCTTTCTCCAGTGTAAAGTCGTGCTTCCAGAATATGGAGATCTGCAAACGCCGGAGCTCCTATGACAGTGGCAAATCCCTGTACTCCTCCAATGCAGTTCCCAGCGCTGCCGCGGGCAACCTCACAGTTACTTTCAGTAGCCAGCTCAACCAACACAACCACCAGGTATGATCTGCCTTTGTTACGAAGCTGTTTTTGTTTGAGACAAAATGATAATGCAAGCACTTCTAGAAGCACAATAATAAATAATTACAGCCAGAGTAGCCAGGCTCTAATCCTTTCCCTTTAACCTTTTAAAGCACTTTCCTGGTTTATAGGAGCCAAAGTCTTTACTTATCTCATAATTTGCTTTGAATTTATTTGCTAACTGCTTGATGCACCTCATTGTCCTCCTTCCTTAAATTACTCTTTGCTGCACAAAGCTTACTTTGGCATTCACTGTTGATCAAAGTAGTCAAATCAGTTTGTTTTTTCTCTTGGATGCACCACTTTAAAAAAACTAGACATTTATTAACGTTAAAAGCTGCATCTTCTCAGTTTCAGTGTCTGAGTGACTAACATCCACTGTATCGCAAAAGCCCCCAAATCACATTTATGCGTTCAGCTTGACAAACCTTACTCAACAGCCCCTTTTCATGAATATTAGTTTGGCTCCAGAGAGTAGATGTAGACATTTCTGTGACATTTGTAAAATACATGTATGATTTTTCCAGCCATAGTGAAACAGAATTTCACATTGACAAATAAATTCAAAAATACTTTATTAATCCCAAAGGGAAATTAGATGTTGCATTAACTTTCATTTTTCGAAGTTTCTTCAGAGTCCTTATAGATGGTTATAGTTGTGGCCAGGAAGGATGTCCTGTAGGAAAGAGAAGAGTTGTTTTCGTTGTGCTGCATCTATAAACTGGAAAATTTCCACACCTCAGTCGTTTTTGCTGTCAGTGCTCTGACTGTTAAAGTATGACAGCTAATCTGTAAGGAATTCACACCTGATGTTGTACTTCACGTGGCCAAAGTAAAACAGGTTGTAGAGAAAAAGAAACAGTTTCACATATTAAGATTTTGTCTGTAATGATTTATACATTTTTGGACAACGTTAATCCTGCAGTCATTAATCAGTTTTGTTATCTGAACAGGTGCCTTCTGCAGGGGGCGCTGTGCCTTTGCTGAACTACCAGCCAGCTCTCTACCAGCAGGCGACCATCAACATTCCTGGGTTGGCACAGCAGAGCGTTCCTATTCCAGCTCGTCCTGCTGGGCTGTGTAGCCAGACAGAACCCTTCCAGCAGACCCTCATTGTGTGTCCTCCTTCCACTCTTCAAGGTAAAGATTACAGCTGTATTCAGACTTCCAGCAATCAAGACCAATAGGGAGAATGTCTAAGTTTAATTAAGATACTTGATGTTTGTATTAATATATGTAAATGATTTTAATCAGTATTTTGAGTTCATTTTACTGGGTTTGTTTTCCAGGGCTACAGTCATCCAGTAAGAGTTCCAGTTTCCCTGTGAGGGTGGAGAACTCTGTACCTATAGTACCTCAGAACCAGTCTGCTCAGTCTCTGCAGATCCAGCCAAGTATGCTCACGCAGGTAAGTGTTTTCTGAGTTACATTTCAGGTGTCAGGGTTTGTTGGTTTTTCTTTTGTATGTATGTATGTGAAGTGGTTTTATAAGTTGGGTTTACCTGAGAATGCTTGTTTTGTCTACAAGAGATGCAGTGAAAACAAAGTTGCATAATTAAAGGCTCTGCAAGATTCCTGGCTTTCTTGGCAGTTGAGAGAATTGGGAGTGTACTAAACGCTGCTCATCAGGAAAGAGTCAAGATAATTTGTATGCTGTAAAACTGCACTATTTCCGTCACCACATAACAGCTGCATACTTAACATTTGTCCCTCCCTTCTTAATTTGCATTTTAGTGGATTAACATGAAAACAAAGGTCTTTTGGTTAACATGTCTTCTTAGACATTTGCTGCAACTTTTTTAATAAAGTGAAGCACCTACCAAAAAATCTTGCTGCCTTATGAAGTGTCTTTTGTTAACATCATAATTGTAGATGTTAAAACAGGCTGCAGGTTCTTCAAAAGTGGCATAGAGATCCTCCTCCTGTCATTCTGTTCTTTCTACTAGTACTACAGAGGGGTTGTTTTTCTTCTTTTGGATCAGTGTTGCTTATTAAGATGCAATTAAACTTATTGAGGACTGAAATAAAATCGGGTCAGCTCTGGTGTCAGCTCTGGGGTCCAGCTGGCTGGTGTTGCTTTTGTGCATCTCTCGTGCACCTGTTTCTATGTCCTGTCCCTCAGTTATCACAGCTTTGAAGGCCATTGCTTTTAATCATAACCTAACACTGCCCTTCCTTATCCTCCCTCCTTCCTCCAGGGTTCCTGCACACCCCTGATGGTGGCCACCTTGCACCCACCCTCAGCAGGCATAGCCCCTCAGTATTCTCTGCCCCTTGGGCTTGGTACTGGGGTGGGTCGGCCCACTCTACTGGAGCACACAGCCACAGTGCTGGTAAAGCAATGATGACTTCCCCTGAAGAAAGACGTGCACATGCACACTCCTGCTACCACTAACAATTCCATCTCTCTCCTTCACCAACCCTCCCTTTACTCTTCATCTGTTCTGCAAGTTTCCTGTTCCTCCTGTGGCGCACGTTTTATAGGACTAGGCTTTGTTTTCTGCATTGTAGTCCCACATTTCTACATGTGGACATACTTTTTGTTTTTGTCCTGGCATTCCCATTTTCCTTTTTGGATTCATTTTTTTAAATTCCTGATGCTGCCATTATATTAAGATTAATCAGAAAATTAAAAAGAAAAAAAGAAAACACTTACATTGTCTTCCTACTTCAAGAGAAACTCCCCTCCCACAACCTTCACACATTTTCATTCTCCAGTTTCCCCCATAGGTGTGCTCAGGGCATGGAGCGCATGTGTTGCCGAGTTGGTCTGCGCTTTGCTTGTAGCTTCTCTTGTCCTGTCCCCTCTTGGTTTCAGCGTAAGAGGTTGCAGCTGCAAGGTCTTCTGAAAGCCCTCCTCAACAGCCTGCCTGACTCTCTGACACACATTTTCTGTTTCAGCCCCAGAACATTTGGCATGCCTTTTTTTCCCCCCAACGAGTATTATCAGCAAACTGTTTGGCTTCAGGGAACTAATCTGTGTTTCTTCTTTAACAGGCACCATGGTTCTGTGCATACTCGTACTTCTACCTGATATTTGTTTACAAGTGCTTCAGTGTTTTGTGCTTTGCATGTTATCATCTTGTGGATTTATTACAGGGCAATGTTATGATAAAGGAATGGCTTGGGAAAGGTTGCTTGCATAACTAGCTTTGTGCTTATGCCTGTAGGCCATTGGCTTGTCTCTTTTTAATCAGTCTTTGGATTTATTTCTTGGCATGGCTTAATTGTCTGGCCCATTCCAGCAATCAGACTGTTTCTGATGATTCATGCATAACTGATTTATTTATATTGCATGTAATGAGGTGCATCTGTTTGTTTTTTCTCAGCAGACGTGGCCTACTGGTACCCAACAAATTCTAATACCATCGTCATGGCAGCAAGTCCCCGGCGTGGCCATCCACAGTTCTGCCCACCAGTCAAATGTCACCAACTCACCCCTGGAAACTGTTCACTCAGATGCCACCATGCAGCAGGGACACAGCTGGCGGTGAGTTTATCCACTACTGCAGTTGAGACGCATTCAGGCGCATGCACATGTGGTTTGTTTTTTTTTTTGATAGCACATTATGTATTTAGTATTATTATCATTAGTATTAAATTTTAACCATCAACTTCTGTAAGTTGACTTTAAGGGTTGTCATTTAGCATCATTGTCTCTCACATGCAACCTTTGTGTAAATAAAAAAAGTTTTTAGACTTTTTTTTTTTTTTTTTTTTTTACATTGAATCAACTACTTTAGGTTGACTTGAGGGGCTGCAAAGTCATGTGGGAAGTTTAGTTGTGAATTTCAGAGGTAAACAAGAGAAGGATGCATCTGTGTAAATAAAGCAAAAAGGTTTTTTTTTAAGAAGATGACGATAATGTGACTTCTGTGTCAACCCATTCACTAGAATTGCAGTTGTTTCTCTCTGTTTCCTGGTTTACAGCACTAATGTATTTGACTTTTGCCCCTAACAGGAACATAACCCAAGCCAGGACTCAGCCGGAGAGGAAGAAGGTGAAAGCCAGACGTGGAGAGAACAGAAACAGGTTTGTAAAGCATCAGAGTTTTTCCTGTGCACTAGCTTTGAATGTGTTGGGCTCAACATTAACAATAACCAGAGTTTAACCCATTCATGGAGACTAAGCTTTGTTTAAGCGAGTAGCTGGTCTCATCTATTTGTCCCATCGGGCAAGTAAAAAGTATTGTGAAGCCTTAGTTTAAATTTTTGAATTCAGACCTTTACGTCAATGACTTAACCAGTTGCCTCCCTGACATTTGCAGCAATGTATGTAGTTTTGATTTTTAGATTTTGTATTTTTACAAATTGTCAAATAGAACTCTGTTATTCTAGTCACTATTTACAACCTCTTTTATTTACAAAGAGTTAACATTTGTGGTGTTTCACTGGTATGTCGTGTAGAATTTGCAGTTTTTGTATTTTGCAAATCTACTTTGAGAATGGTACACTAATAACTTTTTTTTTTTTTTTTTATCCTTAGGGGTATATCATCTACATCTTTTCTCAGTAATAGTGGTGTAACCCCACCCAGCTCCACGGTCACATTGTCCCAGCCCATTGTCATCTCCGACACACCTAGTCCAGCGGTTAGCATCATCACTATTCACAGCGACACAGATACTGAGGATGAGCGCAAGTTCCACCCTGCCAGGTGAGAATAAAATGCTCTTCTGTGCTGAACAGCTTGTTTTTGTTTGATTGAAAGGTTTTGATAACCTTTTGTTTACTTCTTAAATGGCCCTGGGAATAACACTTTTTTAATCTTTTTGCAGTGTTGGACTGAGCCGGTCTGAACGTACTAATGTCATCAGCTGTGTGACCGTGCACGATTCGGATTCCTCTACAGCCAGCCCCCTAACTCCTCTACCTTGCTCGCTCAACCCATCTGGCACCATGTCATCACGGCAGGCCAAGTCTCTGGCAGTGGTGGCACCTTCAGTGAAAACCCAGGCATCTGAGATGGGGGCAATTTCACGTGCTCATTTAAATAGTGGTGAGAGTTGTCCAAGTGCTTTGTTACTCTATTTATTTCTCATTATTGTTCTCCTTTTTTTTTCTTTTTTTTTTTTTTTTTACAAAAAAATACAATAAATAAAAGGTCAAGTGTTCATGATCAAAATAACCGTCCTATCTCAAACTTGCAGTACCCTACATGAAGCCTAAGAGATCTAACCGGCAGCCGTGCAATTCAGGGGAGAGCATGGATCGCCATGGACTGGTCCCCAGCCAGTCACACCCTTTAAATCTCAGCCAGGTGAGGCTTCTTGAAGCTTGCTTTGAAGCGACTAGGAGGAATTTCTGTTGTTGACAAGTTTCACACACATTTACTCTGCATGGGAAACTTTCTAACTTGTCAGTATCCTAACCACAATGTCAGCTGCTGGTATGAAAGCCACCTATTATAGGCTGGCTGCCAAAAAAAAGAGCATTTCGGTAAATACAACACAATTTAGCTGCTACCTTAAGACCCCAATGAAGGTCTGAAGAGGTTTTGTGAAGAAGTTTGGAGCTTTGCATCTTTTAAACCTAGCATCTGGTTCATAGTAGAACCTTAACTGCCGAGTGTAAAGGGCACTCTGGTGGACGAAGAGTGTAATAACAGTTGAGTTTGTAAATTTTGGCAAACATACTTTGAGTATTTATGTGCTTCAGTTCATTTTTCATATCTGCAAATATGTTTACCAAATCTTCAATATTTGCTGAGAGGGTGGTAAACTATTTTGCTATTAGCCATATTAATGATTTCAATTTAAAGAAATGGAGATTGGGCTGTAAATTATAAGACTGGATGATGATTTTCTCTCCTCTCATTGTATCACTGAACCTTTTAGGTTCAGTCGGTGGTTTCTTCATCTCAGGAGCGTTCGGGAGCATCCCACAGCGAGTCATCTCTACACCGCCAGCAGACGTTCCCGCCGGCCGTCTCTGCCTCTCACTACAACTTCCCCGATGTGTCCGCCTTGGCGTCGGGCTCGGCTGCTGCTACCACCCTGTACACTTACCCAGCTTCCGCCGCCCTCTCCTCAGCTTCTCAGGCCATGGAGCAGCTGCTGGCTCGTGGTCACAGCAACCACGGGCGCTCCCCCTCTGCCTATGCAGCAACATACACCTCATCCTCCTCATCCTCCAGGAGAGACTCGGCCACTCGTAAGGATTCTGTCAGTCTCCTGCACGGCCTCCCCGCAGCCTACCAGCACCAGTTCACCGCTGGTTCTCCGTTTGTTAGCGTGACACCCCGGGCTGAGGCTTACGCTGCCTACCAGCTAAGCCCCAGACGCCTCGCACAGTACCCCTACCTATAGGGAATCCCATAAATGTAAACAAAGAAGAAAAAAGCATCTACTTCCTCTCTCACATGCTATCACAAAGGGACATTTAAACTGTAGAATAACTCTTGGTTATTTCTGTGTCTGCTGCTTTTAAGAAGAGAGCATTTCACCTTTTCACCTCTAGCTGATTTTTTTTTTTTTTTTTTGTGCTCTTTTGGTCTATTTTAGAGTTCTTGAAATTACCTTTGGTATTAGTTATAATGTATTCTATTTTCCATTTTAAAAAAAATTGTTTATTGATCGTATTTCATCCCTAACATATTCAATCCAATTAAGATATTGTGTTAAATGTATTTTACATCTGTTTTATCTTGAGGTTTTGTGTGAAGACAGATCACCCTCTTGTCACTAGCAGCAACTACACTTTAGGTGAGCTTTTTAGATGCCTGACTTGCAAGGACAGTGACACTCGGAGTCTTTAGTTTAACGTGAGCCCTGTTTCGAAGTCTCCACACTAATCCACTGAGGTCCTGTGTTTTTAGTGAACATAATGTCTTTTCACTCACATGTCTTTTTACTGTATTTAAATTGTTTTGTAAGTGTGAAGTAGGAAGGTCCACAAAGATGTTGAATAAGAGCGGTGCGGTGAAAACTGATGTTAATTTAAATACAGTTTGTGGTAATTTGTTTATGTAGTGACAGTGTTTAGGGAGAACCAGTTGTGTCCTTTATGCAATAGAATTAAAAACTACATAACTGAGTGCTGAATGTATTTATGAAGTTCAGAGTGTGATCACCTTCCTGAGGAATATCATCATGTTTTAAACTGTTAAAAATCCCACCCCACTCCTCCCACTCTCTGTCCTTGGACATGGAAACGTACAGTTTCACATGGACTGGAAAAAAAACAAAAAAGTTATTAATATGTAAATGTCTGTGTTTGTGTGAATCCTGATTGTGTTGGACCTGCAGTTATTACAACTGATCTATGGCCAGTTTTTTTTTTTTGTTTTGTTTTGTTTTTTTGGACACTTATGAAATGCTTGTGAAGAAGTTATAGACAACCTACCCACTGTGCTGCAAAAAAGAAAAAAAAAAACATTGATACAAATGGATGCGTACAGATATTCACTGTCTGAGAAAACATATCTATTATATGTTCTTACCTGTTCAGACTCCTCTCTTTTCAAAATAGTCAGTTTTTTGTTTTTTTTTCCTTTTCACTGTAAGATTCCATCAGTGTGGAAAACCACAGTCACTGTAATCAAAACAATACATTTGGCTGTTTAGCAGCTTTTTCCTCTCCACCATCTTTATTTTGAAAGAGCTGACTGTGGATAGTTTGTGTTGGGTCCTGAAAGCTTTTTATTAATCCCTTTTGCTGTTTTTTGCACCAGGGTGTGTTTTTATTTTATTTTTTGTCTAAATATTTAACTGTATTTCATCTTAACATAGTATAGTTAAGAGGTTGTTTGGTAGAACTAATTCAGGGGAAAAGGTTTCAGCTCAAGTAATCCACATCACTGTTTCCAATAAAATAACCACAATGTCACAGCGCCTCGTTTCATCATTCTGTTTTACACAAGTTTCTTTGCTTTAACACTCAGTCCATTAAAATCAAATGTATTGAAATGTGTATGGTTTAATTTCTGATCAAAAAATACATTAGAATAACAATAATTACATTAGAATAATTGTTCACAAAAAGTATAAATTCATAAAATAGGTTTAAACTTGGTTTAAAAGAAAGTATACAATAAAAATAAGCTGAAGAAAAAGAAATCAAACTGTTTAGTTTATATTCAAGTTAATCTCATGCAGTTTGTTTATATGATGGTTCATGATTCAATGTTTTTAATTGCAGTTTGCACCTGAAGTCCCCAACTAATGTATTTTTTATTTTATTTTTTATTTTAGTCTGCATATATATATTAATAGTTAATACCAAATTTGGCACAACCTGAAGCCATATACATTTTTAATGTTGTATTCTTCAAACCATAGAATAATCTGTAGTACTGTAATGATTTTTAGAGTAAATAATATTCTTTGTTAGAAAATTACTGAATTCACGGTCTAAATAAGGTCATTAAAATTCGATATGAAGCAGTAATGTAGGTTTAAATTTTTTAGTCCATTTCAAAAAAAGATTGTAGGAACCTGACTAAAGTTGATAATTATTCTCATACAATGTTAGTGAAAAGCAACATTTAATCCTTTAAAGCTTTGAAATGATACACAGAAAATTCTTTTTTTTAATTTTTTTTAATTATACACTGAAATTAAAAACACCATTAATTTTGTCTTTAAGTTGCTAAATAATGTCTATCACTATGAATACATTGAAAAATTAAAAAATGTAATGTACCTATAAATAAACTAAATAAAAAGAGTACTAGATTTCTTAATTTTTGGTATCAGTTTTCGCAACTCCACTTCACAGTAGAGAGGACTATTTCAGAGAGACGGACAGGATGAGTCTTGCAGTTCTTGCAACTGCAAAGTGAAGTCATCAGAGATGTTATGATAAAATAAACAAAGCAAATGGAAACAAAATTCCATTACCATTCTGCCAAAGGTAGCTAGTTTCTTTATGATGTCACCACCTGTGGACACAACAACGAACAAGCCGTCACGGAGGAGCCGTGTCCTGGCGAGAGCGAGGAGCTGCGGCTGTTGCAGAGTCTGGTGGTGCAGACAAGGCTGCAGGGTTGGTGACGGAGGAAGAGAAAGAGAGAGAACAACAGAGATAGGAAAATAATCTTCGTAGGAAGGGGAATAGAGGAAAAGAAAGTGAGAGACACAGGAGAGGACAAAGACAGGGACAAAGAGAGAAGGTAATCATTTTTAGAAGTAAACTTTCATTACCACTTCTGTAACTACATGATTGACCTTTGTTAGCTTGTGTTATCTCTCACTTAGTAAACAAGACAGAAGTCCATCATAAACTTCTATCTGAGAAATCCTGGACAGGATCAAAATATTGATTCCTGTTGTACAATCTGCATGTGGTTTTGACAAAAATGTCTTGTGAATGCATGTCAAGCTTTTAAAATCTTTTGTATTTATTTTGTTAATATTATAAAGGTACAGATCCAAACATTTGCATATCGCTGATGTGTAAAGACTGTGAGAAGTTACAGCAACAAGGAGGACTTTTTTCAGACATTTTTTAAAAGAAATATGGATAAACATGGACACCATGGAATATGAATCGGGACGTGGATGGAGTCAGACTAGAGAATGAGTTTTGATATTATGGATATATGGATAAATAACAAACTATGCCTCCCCTCTCCTTATTTCCCACTCCATCATTCCCAGTTAGTTGCTTTACACAAAACCTGTTTAAATTTGGATTACCACTGCGTTAGTTCACTTGCTGGCATAACAAATAGTCAATCTTTGCAAACATTGCTCGCTCTACCCATCTCTATCCCTTCTCACACAAACTGTGAGAAGACACACACACACGCACACACACACACATATATATATACATATATATGTACATACATATACATATATATATATATATATGTATATGTATGTATATAAGCTGAAGAAAAAGAAATCAAGAAAGAAAGACAATATATGACTTTACTCTTTTACACAGTGCTGTTCTGTGGACTGTATCTGGTGTGATCTTAGAAAAATAAATATGTTTGACATTTTGACATACATTGGTTTTATCCGACACTTTATTCCGTTTCCGTGTATTCCACCCATTATTTTATTTTTTTTGGGGGGGGGGTGGTCACTAACAGGTCGTCTATGGGTGGCTGTTCCTGATTTTTTTTCCGTGTTAAATGGTGGATGTTGTGGGCTCCCAAGCTGTGTTTCCCTTGGTAAATCCCCCATTATACATAAAACAAGCTAATCTGCAGCAGAATTATTAAAGTTTTCTGCTGTATGTCAGCATTTTAAAAAGTAGGCCTTTAACAGAGTTTTTATCCCCCACTTACGCCTTATAAAACTTTGCCCCCTCAAAACACTAGACAATTGAGAAACTTTGGTTTTTTTTTTTGCTCTTTATTAACAAGTGCAAATACATACTGGAATATGATCGTCATATCCCAAACATGTGATTCATAGTAGTTTCTTAAATACAAAATATTTAAACGATCATAAAACATGAGCTTCTTCTACCAAGTTAACTGCTTTGTTAAACACATTTAGATCAGAGTCCATCATGTTTATGATACAGAGTAGAAAAAAAAAACAAGCTAACAGACAAGATGTGTAACAACGCTGTGACAAAACAACATAAAATAGATATAAATAATTATTCTGACACACAGAGAATTAGAATATTAAATCATCTGAAAAATCTAAAT
>JAOWBL010000020.1:14941247-14952796 GCA_028564865.1 Zenarchopterus dispar | reverse complement strand
AACAACATAAAATAGATATAAATAATTATTCTGACACACAGAGAATTAGAATATTAAATCATCTGAAAAATCTAAATAATTTCTGAATAATTTCTAAAAAATTATTCAGAAATTAATAATTTCTGAATAATTTCTAAAAAAAAAAAAAAAATCTTTCATTTAGTTTAACAGTGATAAAACTTTGCAGCAGTTTATAAAAGTAAATTCACAGTTTAAAGGGGTGGTGAGGCTTGTGTCGCTGGAGCTTCTGACAAATTCAGAACAAGTTGGACTTGAAAAAAAGGTCTCCATGTAGCAGCTGTTCAGGCTGTCCTTCACAGTGTTCGTGTCCGTGGAAAGGCCTGATCAAGTCACAGATGTCTCAGAGTCTTCTGCTGGTTTGTGCAGCTGCTTTTTCGACTGTCACGAGTTTTCTTCACGCAGAAGCACGCAGCTGAGCAGTTCCCGGAGCCCGGACTTGAACCCAGACTTCCTTGGTGGAGAGCTGAACACAAACAGAGGAGGATGTTCATGTTATTATGTTATAGATATTTCATTAGGACTAAATCCATTATAATTACATTACTGAATAAAATAAAAATGCGAACGAAAAAAAGAAAGAAAGAAAAAGCTTTGTATATTATACTTACAGCGTCGACGGGACGAATATAGTCTTTGCGTCTTGACAATCGTCCACGGGGGAATCCTTCCTCTCCTTCTGCTTCACCGTAATCTGGTCCCATATCTCCGTGTTGACCCACAGGGCCCCTGGCACGGTCAGGTTGGCCTTGATGCACGTGATCCAGCGGCACAGGGGGCACGACACGGTGTACATGGGACCGTCGAGCTTGGACATTTTCTGGAGGCAAGGAGCGCAGAAGGTGTGGTTGCAGTGGAGGATCCGCGGGACCCGGCCGTGGCGTGAGAACTCGTTGAAGCACACGACGCACTCCAGGGACTCTTCTGAAGACATGTTGACTTTAGGCTGCACAAATAAATAAATAAATAATAGTTCAGAAATTCAGTAAATATTCACAGCAATACTCCTTAAAAGTGGAGACAAGTCTTAGTTGAAAAATGCTCAGGAATTATTCATCATAAAGCACATGAAACATGATAAAAGCGCATAGACTTACTTGGTTTTGGAGCGCTGGGACTGCTTCACATGTATCATCCAAGTTTCTGTGTTGTGTGTCCGCTTTCTCGCCCTGCTCTTAAACCTTTCAGAGGCCGTCACGTGACCCGAGAGCTCATTTCCTAAGAAGAGCCGCGTTCAAGTAAACACGGCTTCTGTGGAATCGCATGCCTCAGGTTCATCTGCTTTTTTTTATCAGGAAGACAAGATTAGTTTAGCGATCCAACCACTTCATTCTTCTTTTATGGAACCCGAGTAGAAGCCAACTCAAAGAGAGTTGTATTAAATGCCCTGCCAGGCAGGGTAATTTATTTGCATTTAATATGAAAAGATACAACGTCACACAAGATTATTTGAAGCACTGAATTTGGGGCATTTGCTGTAATCACTACACAAATGCACTCCCCTTGTATTCAATTTGTTGTTCTTTTTTTTTTTTTTCCTCTTGAGATGGTACCAAGAAAAAGAAAGAAGGAGCAACAGACATAAGAATCTTATGCTTTCAGGCAATTTCTCAGCAGAAACATTACATACACAGTAGAAACACTTCTCCTAAATTTAATGCACAATAGTAAATTATCAGCAATTAACGCGGGTCAGGGCCAGTGCCTGTGTTGGTCTGTACTATGCTGCTTAGGAAACACTAGTCCAGCCAGTCATTTTTATAAATAATGAGAACCAAAAGCAAAGGAAAAAAAATAGATATCAAAAAGAAAATCTAATATACAGAAATAAAAATGTAGGCTCTCCTCATGTGTCTCCTTATTTAGACGTAGACAGACTGGTGCTATACTGGTCAGCTAAGCCAAGTGAGAAAGGTACTGGTCTCAGTTCCCCGCTGTGCAGACACCGTTTGGCTCATGGGTTGACCGGACAGAACATCTGGACTCTCATCAGGCTTCGACTGTGCATTTGTACATCTGTCAAGGATTTGTGCACAATTCGTGTGCTATGCTGTTTTTGTAGAGTATAAAAGTACAAGGTCCTGTTTTGCCACATTGCTGTGTTGATTTTGATCTTTATCTCCATTTTGTTTTCGATCACTGCTTACTAAAGGAAGGAATCTTAAAAACGGGCCATAAATTCTTCAATTTCAACTGGTGCTGAACATTTACTGCCTACTTTACACATGAAATACTTTTTAAAAAACAAAAACAAAAAAACCAATGAAAACAATCTGGTGCACCATAATTTTTAACAAACTGTTGAGATCCTTCAGGTTTCAGAATGCTATCATTTCTGTCTGCAGTACATATGATTAAGAAAAGGTGGAAAATATTACTATTAATATTATAATATTAAAAAAAGAAAAACCTGCAACCTATTGCCCTACAGGTACAGGTAAAATGAAACCTGATGCAACCAAAGCCTTCATCTTGCTTAAAAAAAATAATAAAACAAATAACAGGTAAACAAATTTCCCAGTGAGTGATCTGATATGTGTGGCCAAAGAGGCCAAGATGAAATGAGAGATGGAAAAGCTTCAAGGAAGTGCTTGAAATAGCACAGCCGTTTGTCACCTGGGCAGCATTTAGGTCTCATAGGTGTTATTTCCACAGTACTTCAACATAACAACAGAACCATTGATTTCTGCTCGTAGAAGAATGTTTCTGGCTTAATTGAAATTTTTCAGTTACAAAACCTGCAATTTAAAAGTCCCAAACAGACATTAATGTGTGGATTCCTTAACGCCAGACCCGACAGTTCATACATGGCAAGTTCACAGTTCACAGCAGTTTCGACTGTGAGGTGGCAGGCGGATGACACTCAGAAACATTGTTTTAGGTATAGGAGGAGGATTTTCCAGCACTTTTGGTAATGACCACTTTATAAATGTTCATTCTGGACAAGTTACAACAATTTGCACTTGCTTAGCAGAAGTACAATAGAGAAAATAAAGCTTTTTAAACCTTATTTTTGGGGAAAATTCACCAAAATTCATAACCCTTTATTTATTAAAAAAAAAAAATCTGGTTTAATTCCTTATATGGCTTTTTTGTGTGTGTCCCCCATGTACCATTAAAACTGCAAGTATGGTTTTCAGCTTTTTCTTTTAGAGAGGGACCTGACTTTGTTAAACCTCCAAGTGTGTTTTCAAGATGGCTGATGAGTGGTGAGATCTGCCAGAAGGGCGTTCAATGCTTTTTCCACAACCCATGAGCCAAGTTAGTTCCTAGGACTGATATAAACCACTGAAGCACAAAGTGGATCACAACCAATTTTAATAAATCCCTCCAACATCCCAACGATACTCTGACTCCCTTCCACTTTCCCCCACTCCTGCTCTGAGTCTTTCCTGATTGGGTGGGCTTTGAGTTTGTGTCTTCCAAAGTCCATAGTGGGGAAGGTAGTTGTAGTGGCTGTGGAGGGATTTAACCCAGGACCGAACCTCCTTCCCCCAAGTAGTTTCTTTGTAACATTTAGAGTCCGTTAAGTGGCTCGTCTGAAGAAGAGGGGCGCTGCTCCTCTCACTCTTGGGCTATGCTCCGCAAAACGTACTTGACTGTGTAGGCAAATGCTGCAAAGCCTACAATGACGAACAGATTGGCTAAAGCCCCACCTAGAAGTCCATGGTTACGATTGGCCTGCTGCAGGCCAGGAGCAGGGTTGGCGCCCCCAACTGGGGCTGGTCCTCCATTAAGTGCTGGCATGCCATAATGGGCATGCTGAGGGTCACCATCAGGTACTACATCAGGTAGGGGGAGGGGCTGAGTGCGGGCACTTAACTCCTCTTGGACCTTCTGTTTCTGTTTAATCTCCTGGTTGACAGAGGAAAAGAAATGCAAAAATATTAGAACAAAGGTCACAACAAGGTTCTGGCTTTTTTCTTTTTTTAAAGAAGTCTTTTGATATACAAAGTTAACAAAATGAAAATGAGAAAAGACCGAGTTAGTGATTGCCTTATACATACGTTGACTACATCAGGAAACAGCTCACAAAACACTTTGTCTTTGAGGTTGAAGGCCAGACTTTGGGCTGAGAGCTGTCTTTTCTGGAAAAATAAAAATAAAAAAGGAGCATCAAATATTCGAGTCGTCATGGGTCCTTCATGATGCTATGCTGCAATTTTTTTTTTTTTTTTTTTTAAAACAAACATACTGTGTAGTCTGAAGTCTCAATGCTTCCGAGGGTTGGTCCTTTCTCCACCATGAAGCTGAGTAAACCCGTTAGGATCGTGGACACAGACCAAGCTGGGTTCCATGTATCTGGATGGAAGTCTGTGATGGACAAACATAGCCTGTCGACAAAAAAGAAAAAAAAATTTAAGTCTTTTTTTTTTTTAAACAGTGAATTCACACGCAGTTGATCAATAATACACTCCTTTCTTACCTTGTATTGCACTTGAACCTCCCATTTGGTGTTATCATGTAGATACTTGGTGGTTTAAAGGGAAATTCCCGAGGAAATACGAGTTTTCCATGATAATATCCCCCTAAAAGAAATGACACCCACGCAAGACAACATGGTATGAGTCAAAGCCATCTAAAAGGGCAATTACTTTATGACTCACAACATTATCTTTTACTCAGTTATTAACACATAGTTAACATTAACTATGTGTAGTACGATTGTGTGTAGCAGATGTTGGTACACTGGAAGCACGTTTTACCTTCATACGGCGTTTTCTCAGGTCCTCTAACTACATAGTGCCTGTTGATGACACACACAAAAAGATCTTAGTAACTTTCTCATGTGATGTCACTTAGTGCAAGCACCAACCAATCTTCACCAACTTATAATACTATAGAAAACATTACAGAAACGTTCCAGAATCACATTCAATTGATCCATTTTAAACCCATGTTTTCATTGAGGAATTGTTGCTTTCTTTTTCAAAAATATGTTACATGTTGATGGTTTGTTTGTACTTTTAAAGGTCTGACCATTTGATCCCATTCTATCCAACTCAGATTCTCTTTTGTGGAATGCTTTTTTGTCATTGTCTTCCACAGAAATAAACCTTTACAATTAATAATTAATGTATAACATAATGATAAAAACTGTGATAGTTTTCACATTTTGCCACTCCTTAAAAAAACCCCTGTAATTTCTTTGTATTACTTTTAATTTACTCCTTTTCAACTGCTGAAACACATAAATCTAGCACCTATAAACCAGCAACACTGCTCCACCACCTCTTGACTTCTTACAGTAATTTTAAACCTAATCTGTACAGCACTTTGGTCAACTCTGGTTGTTTTTTAATGTGCTTTATAAATAAACTTGACTTGACTACAGTGATGAAGATCCTCCATACGAGGTTAAGGCTGGGCAAAAAGTTCACAATAAACAATGAGCAGCAACTGTACCTTTCTGGCAAATATCCATCAATACTGGCATGCCTTCATTCAGAGTGGTTAGGTGAAAAAAAGACTGAACTATCTCTGTCTGTAAAAGTCATGAGTATCTTATATGCAGACACACACATATCTTGTCAATCTGTCATATCTTCTAGTTTTAAGAAATATTAACATAATGTTTTATGTGAAATTGATGATTGTTAAAACAACAAAAACAAAAAGATGTTTGAGAGTGTAAGTGACATAATTACTTAACACACCCTCAACTGTGTAAGCACTTTTCTTCTTTCACAGGAAGTAATCAAACTGAAATAAAGTAGGGCATGTTTCTCTGGAAGTGTACACACCACTTGACTTTTTTTTTTTTTTTATACCTACCCAACCCATAAGCCCTTTTTTATATTGCTGATAGTGAAAACAAACATAAATGCCAAACACAGTGAGAAAAGGAAGCAGTCTCATGACAAGAATTTTCTGAGTGATCCAACTCCACTAAAAATGTTAATTCTTAAATAAACTTTCCTAAGAGCATGACTTCTTGCAGGGCATGTAAATTCACAACAGCTCCCTTTGCAAACCTTATGAAAGCCATACATTAATATCTTCCAGACACAAAATATCATTTCTAAACAGCACTGTAAAACAGAGAAAATTATTAATTCACAACAAAGACTGAAGGTTTAACCTCTTGACTTTATTTTTTAAAAGAAAGCTTTCCAGATTTAGGTACTTCGATTAAACATTTGAGTTGTAAGAAGTTAAGTAGCTTTATTTTGTAAAACACTGTCATTTTTTTGTTGTTCCTTTTGAAAATACAGGTGGTATACTAAAAACAACTGCAACTAAATAAAACAATAGTCCAATGAACTGAAATGCCAAGTATTTCTTTAGCAGTGGTGTATCAGCTGTTTGCCCTGCAAAGATGCGAGTTTTACCATTCTAGGATGTTGGAGGGTAAAGGTTCTGCACAGATGTAAGGCACTGGGTCTTTCTTTATCCTAAGGTAATCCTGCTTAAGTCGCTGAGTGGCTGTAGTTGGAGCTCTCTTATTCCCTGTGTTGTTCATCTGAGATTGAGAAGACATGGAAAAGAGAAATAGTGAAATTTACCTTGGTGTATGTTAACCTGGTACCACTATCATTACATTTTCTCTTAGCATACAAAAATAAAAACATGAGCTCTATTCAGCCATCCGTGGCTTCATTAATGTAATGACATCTGTAACACTTGTTGTTCTGGAGCTTCATTCAAGCATGTTTGTGAAAGTAACAGTCACTTACAAAGCACTGGTGCGATATTTGCTACTGTCAAAAGATAAAACTAGGCTGTACATCATTAGGAGTCTATCACTTAAGTTTGCTTTGGGAACATTTTCCTCACTATATCATGATGGATAACTACTAAAAATAAATAAATAAAATTTAAAAAATAACTAGCATGGAAAGTGCACAGTGGCTGTTAAACGTAAGAGCAGCAACAGTATTTTTCTGCATATTGAAACTTAAACTGTAGATATTGTACTTGTGGCATTAAGGCATTGCACTGCTGTATTAACAGTTGTTCAAAAAGCAAAAAAACAAAACAAAACAAACCTAAGGTAATATGCAACAAGACTACTCACCACTTACTGCTGTTTTTCAGATAAGACGTAATCAGCAGTAAAAGTTAGTGCAAATCCTTCTAATGTTATTTTTTAACTCATGAGAGCAAATAACTTTGCCACAAATTTCCTAAACACCAAACAAAAAGAACACTGCATTAAACAGGGAAACAGTGATACATAATCCGAGAGCAGAAGTTATAGATGCAGATTAGATGCTTTTAAGCTTGGTGTCTTAAACTATATTTGGCTCAGAAGTTGAGGAAAAACTGTGACTATATTTTGCAAATAAATATTGTAGATCAAAGCACGGAGAAAAGTTTTATATCATGCTTTAAAAAAAAAAAAAAAAAAGACTCTTTGCAGTGCTTGATCAGTATGAATAGGAACTAAAATTGCATAATATGTGACTGCTGTAGCTTAGACTTGAACTGTCACAAATTGTTATGGGAAAAATACATTATGAGGTCTTATCCAAGTTGAAACTGTTGACAGCAAATTTCGTGCCTTATCAGGACACTTTGATGCTGTGCTTGAACAACATTTTAGAAATGGCCCCATTAACGTCATAATGTGTTGGCTTGAAATATCATTGAAACTGTCTGCCCTTTCATTGTATAATTCATTTATAAATTAATTATTTAAACTGAAAAACATATGTGGAGTCAAAAGTGTTACATTTCAGGTGAGAATTTCAAATCTATAGCATTGTAATTTTACACACTGTCAACTTTTTGCTCTTTTAAAGGGGCTGTTACAGGTGGTTGTCAAGTCTGCCAAAAACTGCTTTAACTCAAGTACAGACGGATAGTCCTAACAGGGATACATCAAGTAATGAACTCATCCTTTATTTTGTTCAAACCCAAGATAATCTCAATTTGGCAAATCAATACAGCTAGTGAGAAGTACCAAACTTAAAACCTGGTTTACTTCTCTAAATACACATTAACTGTTCTATTTCACTCCGTCTTACCTGAACATTTAATATTGTGTTGCTTCCTTGCATTTATCGTTCTCTCATAAGCCTTGTCAGACTTATTTTTCTGAATTAGCGCATATAAAAGGAGCTGTGAACTTACTGTGTTGTATGGGTACTAATGCAAAGTAACTCTCCCTGTGAAAAAGTCAAAACAGTGGAGTTTGTACCTTTTCTGAGCGGAGATTACACAGATTTTATGAGCCTATACTTTGATAGACACTGCACAGATTAAGTCATAATATGATTTTAGTCCCTTCTTCATTTGTTTACGTCCTTGGACTCAAATGAGAAAACATCACGACTGTCAGCTGGCTAACAGCTGACAAGTAATGAACAGCACGTGGGCTGTGACTGCGCTGCAGGTTTGTCAATATCACTTCCTAATAAACAGGATGCTACTTATCCCATCTTATTTAGCCGCTGCTAATCCGCTGCTAATCTGTGCTAAAGTGGACACGTCGATGGGTTAGCGAGCGCAGTGCCAAACAGTTACTCTGTCGTGGACATCACATATCTAAGATCGGTTTCAGATTGGACAGGTACATCAATATGAGCCTGATAACTTTACGTTTAAATCACGCTACGGCAGGTTAACTTCACACGGCCACCTAGCCGCAGCTAGCACATAGCGTCTTACGAAGGCCGCTGCTAACCGTTTCTAGCTTTCTGACGTTAGCAGCGGCTCACATTTCTTTAACTTATTAACAAAGGGCTTTGTAAAGCAGACGTACCTCTCCAGTGACCACCGAAAAAACAAAAGCTCGTGGTTGGACACGAAATAAGGTTTCTGTTTATGCTGTCAAACCCCAAATCGATGAGACGGTGACACCAACGAAGCTATCGCCACCAGAACCAGTTTTACTTCCGGTTCTTCTTCTTCATCTGTAGTTGAAAAATGCTTAATCGGATCTTTGCTGACACCAGCCGACAGGGAACACCTGTTTTATAGTAATCCACGGGAGAAGAGTAAGCTATGACCCATTAAAAATGTTTGCAGGCGTGCTAAATTTTAAAGTTGTATGGTAAGGAGGTTTTTCCTCTTCAGCCGCTTCAGCTTTCTGGTACTTTAAGGAATAGCGTGAGAGTTCATATTGCACATCTTGGTGACCAGTTTTAAAATAAAACAGACTCCATACAAAGGTCAACCTTTGACTTTTGGGTTATTTGTTTTATTTATACCATTCAATACATAAATAAGGATAATGCTTTTACTAAAGAGTTGTGTTAACAAAAAAAAAAAAAAAATCAATAAACGTCTAAGGGGTACCTCAGTGATTTTCAATGTCAAGTTTAGTACACGTCACAGAGAGCGTGAGCAGGTTAGAGGGAATGTTTGAACAATGTCATTTATAGTTTACTTTGTTTTGAAAATGTCATAAATTATTTCAACGGTGTTATTTTGGCTTGACTTTGCATATTTAAAGTTTAAGGAACATGGAGTTGGTGGAAATGCAGAATCCAAAACTTGAGTAGACCATGAGACATCTTGCACTTTTCATCTTGATTTTTCAACGACTTTTGTCTTCTCAGTTGTGTCTCTTTACTCTCATTCTATTCCTTAGTCTTTTGACATGTTACAAAGAAGTTCATGCTTATCACTACCATTACCATTTGAGTGTAAAAGGAACTGAAATCCCACCAATGCAATGTATGGGTTTGAGCCACAAAACATTTTGACAAGATGAGTATTCTTATCTTAAACTTAACCAAACATATCTAAATAACAACTTACTATTTAAATTTTTATAGAAAAGCTTTACCTCTTGCCTGGCAGGTTTTGACTATTTTCTGATGCCCACAACACTAAATACTCATTTTAAAATGTCTTTAATAATTGCATACTGCTGTCTCTCTTTTGATTCCAGAGTGATCCAACAGTGGGTATTGAATTGGCGATCACTTGTCAGGATGGCTCTTGCAACGGCTGAACTGTATGCTTCTTCTTCTTAACTTCTCGGGCTGTAGAGACGCGATGACAGAAAACTCGAGAAAGACATCAGCACAGGAGAAGTGACCTGCAACAGGGATATTGGAGTCAAGGGGTTTGTCCCACAGAAGGGAAGCATGGAGACTCAGGGCTAAGTGGACCTTCATTTCACAAAGGACATAAGCCAGCACTTCCTCCAATCTCCAATAACCCACTTGCCAAGATTTAGGAAGAAATAGCAGAAACCATTTTTTAGGAACCTTTGTAAGAGAAAAGCCATCAGAGCATATCCCAATAACAGAGTGAAGCTCGATTAAAGATTGTAGCAACCAAGGAACTGGTGTTAGTGTCAACCCTGACCATTTTATTCCTGTCACTCTGGGTTTGATATATATTTTTCTTTAATACATATCCCCTTTTTCCAGAAAAAATGTTTTCTCAGATACATCAAAATGTAATTGTCTAGCTTTTTAAAACGATTTTTAAAAACAAAACAAATAAACTGTATGATACAGAGTGAGTGATTTTGTGTTTTCATGGTCCAACTGTACTGAATATAAAAGAAACCTACACCTCCATTATAAATGCTGGATTTTCTTTTCTTTCTCCATTTTAGTTGTACATAATTTACTGCACTGTTCACTGTTTTCAATGGTCAGTGAAGAAAAAAATCCTTTCCTTTGTATTTTTGTACATTAGCAACAGAAATTGGAAAAGAAAGTGGATTTAAGTTTCTGTTGCATTTTCAAAAGTAACCCAAATATTCTTGAAACACGGTGCAATGTATTGCATTACCTTCTGTTACCAAGTTGTTTTAAGTGGTCATAATAGTTCAATCCAAATTTTAAATGATTTCCAAAAGTCATAAATTCCTACATTTGACAGATTTTGTATGTTATTACCATTGTTGCAATTAGCTTTTAAGAGTTGTGGCTTGTGTACAACTATTGTAGGACAGGCAAGATGATGCAGGTTTTAAAAAGTTTTAGAAATACTTTGCTCTTGAAGCTTTTTTTTTTGCTGTTAAACAGGGAAATCAAGACCTAAGTCTGACTGTGGTTGTGGAGCACTGTGAAACCACACCTGCACCAGTATATTTGTTCCAAGTATGCAAGCAAGTCAGAACAAGAATCTCTGTATTCAAATTGGATGGAACTCCTCCAAGTGACAAACCAAGTGTTTATAAGCGGTGATGCTTGCCAGAAAGAAATGCCACAGAGTTCTGAATATGTGGAATACCCAAACTGGTGTCACCCCGGATACTTCCCTGTAATTTAAAAACTGTAAATGGTTTAAATAAAAAACAACAATAATAACAGTTAAAAAGAAACCATGAAACATCTCTGACTATATGTGCCTTTTGGAAATCATCGTAAACCACCTGTAATAGTGATACAGCTTGAGCACGGAAGCCCAAGTATACCTGCACTTCTTCATGTCAAAATGGTAGCTATATTATGTCAAGATAGCATTAATTGTCAAGACTGATCAAAGTGATGGAAATAGCTCACAAACTATTCAGGGCCTCAAAGTGCTTCCCACGGAGAAGATCAAACTAAATGAGCAGCAGATAAAAAAAAAGACTCAACAATCATTCCCAACCACCAAAGCAGAAAGAACAATAATTC
>JAOWBL010000020.1:14927004-14941147 GCA_028564865.1 Zenarchopterus dispar | reverse complement strand
CAAACTAAATGAGCAGCAGATAAAAAAAAAGACTCAACAATCATTCCCAACCACCAAAGCAGAAAGAACAATAATTCCTTCGACAACCAAGGACACTCGACTCACTCTATCCCGGATATCCTTGAATTTATTTGTCCTGCTGACCGTGGCAACCCCTGTGGTGACAGAAGCAATGACATGTCAGATGGTGTTTATTTCCTTATGAGCAGATGTCCACTTTTGATGAGAGTTAAGAAATTAGAAATTGTTGATATATGGCAACATTTTACAGTTATGATGTTACAATGTTTGTGAGATCACTTAAATGCTGGACTCAGTGGAAACACAACTATTGAAGGCACGCTGTTACCGCTGTAGGGGAGATACCAACTGCTGGACACTCAAAGACATGAAAGTCATATTTGAATGGCATTCTGACAGTCTTGAAGTGTCTATGGGTACACTTTATATTTATTAACTGGAAAGTAGTCATCTTATTGCTTTGAATAAGCCCAATACTTTGAATAACCCCCATGCTATAAAGAAGTTGTCAACCACCAGAAGACGCACCAGAATAGAGTAAAAACAAAAACAAAAAACATTTTCCCAACATCTTTGAGTATTTAAAGACAGCTTGATATCCACGAGTTGAACGTAGCAACGCTGTTTTAACTGGCCATTTACAACCATTTTATCTGTGAAAAAAAAACCCAAAAAACATGCTGGGAGAATGTTTAATTGAGGAGATGAAACAGAACAGTGATGAGAGCAAGAAGCAGGAAGCAGGGTTAGTTCATCAAGAGTTTCTCAGTTTTATTGAACGGATTGTTGTAGTTTGTTCCCTTAGTGTTACTGAATAACAGAAAGTATTCCAAAGATATTCAAATGTCTGTAAACAGAGGAATGCCTCAAAGTATTTCAAATTTGTGTTGCAGTTCTGCGTACCAGTTTTTTTTCTTGATACAATACAAAGACAAACATAAAACAGATCAGACAGCCAAGATCTGTTACTGATTACTCAAAGTCAGTTGGCATCAAGTTGAAATACACAAGTGTAGTATTTAGATCATGTTTGCTATGAACAGCACATTTGACCACTCTTAAATCAATGCACAATGGACACAACATTTAATACTTCTGTGAGGGCGACCGCTCTTGACAGTTTGGTCACAGTAGCTTCACATCACCCCTACACTGGTTCTACTTCCAGCACACTGAACTATTGCATCTATCAGGTAAAGTCACATCATCTTTAATCTCTTTCAAACATGTCAGCACACCAACGATGGTTCTACCATTCTCTTACTTCACAGAGGATGGTAAAACAATCATTTTTCTACACTTTCCCTTTTAAAAAGTCTTTGGCTGAGGAAAATAAAACCAGAACATTAAAAAAAAAGATGTTTTGACAGAGATGATGAGAGCATCACAGATAATCTGTGGCACATGAGTGCAAAAACGACACCAGAGGAATCATGCTTTTTTTTTTTGGAGGATTGCACTGCACAGTGATCAGTTCGTTGGAAAAAATATTTCATCATGCTTTGAAGGAAAACAATGTTTAACTTTCTGACTGCTGCTGGGACAGATTAGTGGTGGAAATTGAACACATAAGTTCTTTAACCACAACCACTGTCACCGCTATAAAAAAATGATCCACTATCTCACTATATGTTGGGTAATATGAGTGAGTATTTACAGGAAACTGGATGTGTATTTATATACTCCTGAGTCATGTGTCGTCAGTAGATAGCAGTGAACAGAAGTAATAAAGTAGAGCTGTAAACCCCCCCTCCCGCCCGCTCTTTTGTTTATTTTCTTTTGAACCCTCTTACTGCATTGCAATGCTTCCTGCTCTATTTTGTCCTGCACAAAGACATTGATTTCATATTTTTCTCACAGTTAAGTAGAATTTCCATTCAAAAGCTTTTAAAGTTCAGCAGAGGCGGCACATCTGAATTCCCATTAATTGGACACACAGCAATCTAAGGCCATTCCAGAGAAACAATAAACAATGTTTATGACCATGAGTCATCTCAAGATTTCTCTCACAAATTCCAAGTTCTGATTCTGGGTTAAAATGACAATTATAAACACATTATATGCACATAAAAACTGCACTGGAGAATGCATTGCACTGGTCCTCTGGACTGATAAATTAAACAACAGTCAAATAGACAACAACTAGACAAGAACAACATACAAATTAACTGAAAAAATAACAAAATCATAACACTGTATATGGGAAAAGTGCACAGTTTCTTTTTTCCTTTACATATAATGTAACATATCCTAATATTTAACTCTCTCACACATGCACGCACTGGCTCTCTCGTTCATTCACTCACTCATTACTTTACAGAGGGTTTTACAAAGCAGGCGAGGGCCTCTTAAATAGTTTCTTTTTTGTCACAGTAAGTACCTGCCACCTTCAGTATAGCTTGTCGGTTACACTTTCATTTTAGTAATGGAACAAATACCTTTTTTTTGTCACCACATGCCACAGTACACAGTTTCTAAACTTCTAAATATGTATATATTTACATCTCTGGTCAAGAAGAGATGGGTATGGTCAGATGCCGTGATAGAAAGTGTAGAGGGTTAATGCAGCGAAATTCTTCAGAGGCAAGAGCTATTAGCCAAAATAAACCCATGCCCTCACACCACAACAGGTTAAACCACTTTGTCATGTAACAGGATAACCCTGTTAAGCAAAACACTGAAAAGCAGATGTTATTTTACTGCGTATAGCTTCCAAATAGCATAGGTCAGGGGTGACCAACACTGGTTTCCGAGAGCTGCTGTCCTGCATGTTTTACATGTTTCTCTGCTTCTTCACATCCTGATACAAATGACTGTGTCATCAACAGACTTGTTCAGACCTGGATGACAACCTGTTAACGTCCATTAATGAGAATCAGGTGTGCTGAAGCAGGGAGACATCTAAAAGCTGCAGGACAGCAGCTCTCCAAGGTTGGACCACCCCTGGCATAGGTGGTGCCGAGAAACAGCAAGCAGAGACGTAGTGGTGATGCAGGAAAATGGGGCTGATGACTGCATTGTCAGTAGAGTTAGAAAGTTCCATCAGGGGTCTCCCTATGACACACTTGCGTGTCACAGTCGCTCTCCCTTCTCAGACACCCATTTTGGGTGAAGTTGCCTGTAAGCCCAGATCTATGGAAGCCACAGACTTGAGATCAGCGTCTAGGGGCAACTTCAGCACGGATAGGTTCTCAGTCAGGAGGGATAGATTTGTAAACGGAGATCGAGCTATCTTCCCCGGTTCAGGGGTAATCACTAGCTTTCGTCTATGGTGAGGCAGATGAACTCCTGGATGCACTTCCTATACTGCTGCTCAGTGGGGCTGCTGCTGGGGTATTGACCTGGCTGACCCAGAGGAGCCTCCGCCTCGCGCATCTCCTCGTTCATCCGTGCCAAACGCAACCTAGAGGAGAGAAGAGAGCAGGGTGGAGGCAGGGGGATGTGATGGATAAAAGTTTTTTTTAAAAGTAATGAGGATGAATGAGCAAGGAAAAAAATATAAGTTTTCCATGTTTGAGAGAAGATCAGAAGAAAGAGGATGAGATGAAGGAGAAAAAACAAAGACGAACAGACTATCAGGTACATTTATGAATGCTTGGTTTAATATACACAGTGTGATGCAGCACAACAACAACTTTGTTCATGTTTGGAGAGGTTCAACAAAAGGAATCTAAAAAAATCAGTTCTGTCAGCTTTTAACAGGGAGTAAAGTGAAAGTGTGGCAATGCGTGCGTGAAAACAAGAAACAGAATAACTTACAGGGTGACAATGTCCGCGTTGGCAGCCTGGACAGCGATACTGAGCGGGTCGTGACCCTGCTCATCCACCTCCGTCTGCGATGCTCCCCTCTTGAGGAAAAGGCACACCTGACTGCACCAATCAAGACAAAGAAAGCTAAATATACCAGTAAATAAAGACGTAATATTCAGAACTTTATTAGCTCACTGATTTCCAACAATTTAACTTCCACTTTTACTTCATTTGCTTTAGTTTCAGTTAAAGATTAAAACTCAGATTGCGTCACGGATCACAAGAGTAGACTGTTTACAGAGAAAAAATAAATCCTTTATTTCCACATAGACATTTTTTTCCTGCTAAGCTGAGTGACATTTGAAAGACCAAAGAGAAACTGCTTCCACAGTTGCTATACACACAGGTTCTGACACGAACATGAGTGAGAGATGAATATAGACTGCTCCTAATTTGTCATTCTGTCTCGTTTTTCTCAGCTTACCCAGTGTGCCCCAGGTACGTTGCATGATGCAGAGGGCCTCTGCCCCTCATGTCCCTCTGGTTCACATCGGCCCCATTCTGTAGCAAAAACTCACACGCTATCAAAGAGCCCTAAAAGAGAGGGAGACATACACTGAGAGCTGCTTCACTGAGCTTAAATCAAGGTGCAGTTACTGAGGTGCATAAAAGAAAACTGAAGCCACATTTGTGGAGGAGGTCATGCACTTCGCAAAAATCTGTTTGGGTGGAGATTCTTCCTGTTTGTGATGGTTTCCGTAAAACGTGATGATCTGAAATACTTAGATGAGCCGAAAAGTCTCTCACCCCGATCACGGCCTGAATGAGCGGTGTTTTACCCTCCTCTTCACTAGCAGCGTGCACATCAGCGCCATGTGCCAACGCTTCAGCCATGAGCGGCAAGTTGTGGAGTCGGGAGGATCGATGGAGCAGTGCCCCGGGGTGTAGCTCCCGTGGGTCCTCGGGGTCCGAAGACACTTCCTGTTCAATCTCCACCTCGCCACTGGAAGACTCCTCTGACTCCTCTTCTGCGAGTGAACAATGGAACAGGATAACGGTTGATAGAACACAAGAGGAGTGGTGTGAATTGTATATTTTGAGATTAAAATAAGGCTTATGAGGATACAGGGTGCAATTTACCCTTCAATGACCGCAGCACTTTTCTTACCTTCCTCTGTTACACTGTCCACCACTGAGCCAAAAACCAGGATGTCCGTGCTGCCATCAGTACTTCCTCCCAGGCCGCTGTCGCTGCTAAGACCTGCGGGGCCAAGCGTCGCCAAGCCACGGACACGTTAATCATTACACAGGCACAAACGACACTTCCAAGTCTTGGTACAAATAATTAATAAAACATAGCAGAAGATTAGGTTAGTCACATCAAGGAATTTAAAAAAAATCTCTTTTCTACAATAATCTTGTGTTTTCTTTGAAGTCAGTGTGCTGAGGACTTACTACGAGGACCGGAGCCAGTGTCAAAGTAAGAAAACAGTGAATCCAGCTCATCTGGACAGAAAAGGGAATCCCGACGAAACTTTGCTGCAGCTGCTGCAGAAGTTGAACAGATCAGATAAAAATTTCAGTTTTCCCTTCGTAAAAAGGTGATTTGGGGAGAGCTTCTTTCGCTACACTGACCGGCTGAGAGGTTTGCAGGGGAGGCACTGCCAGGTTCGTAGCGGTGATATTTCCTCCGGGTTTTGTTTGGGGCCCGAACTGAGCTGTTGTGTCGCCGGCACTTCTTCACCATCCACGGGCGGGACTTCCTCTCACCCTCTACCAATGCCTCGCTCCCACTCAGCTTCTTCAAGAAACGCTTCTCCACATATTTAGACTTGATCCAGGTCTCTTTCTCCTGCCTGGAGGGAGAAATTTAATATTTATCTTTGTTGTTCAGTAAAACAACCTACTGACAAAAATTACACAGGGCCAAAATCTGGTTTCAGGAACTGCAGGAGTTAAATCTAGAGGTAAAATTGGTTTTTAGAAGTTTTAACTTGATTAGAAAATGATGAATTGTTATTAATCCGTAAACATTTAGTAACAACTTCTTTGCAGGGTGCTGGATAGCTCCCTCTCTGCCCCTCTTTCTTGTCTGAATACTTTCAATAACAAGAGACACGAGTTTCCAAAAAATTTCAAGGAAAAGAAAAAAAAAACATTGCTGCATCAGTAAAAATTTTAAATCAGTATCTCAAGAAGAGTTTTCATTTCCTCTTCAGATTACCATTTGAGGTGAGTTGGCATGAAGTAAAAACTCAGTGACAAATATTCAACAATGGAAAAAGAAACTATTATTTTCCTTCTTCCTACTGAGTCAAGACTTACCTGGAACTGGATGGTCCAGGTTTTTTTGCTCCTAGTTCATCACAGGCACCTTCGTAAATTTGATTGATCACAGTGTTCCCCAATTCACACATCAGCTAAACACAAGACGGGACAAAAAAAAAAAAACAGTCAAAGTCAATTTAACAGAAAGAGATTTTTAAAATGGGTAGATAAGATTTGAACAGTATAGCGTTAGAATAACGAATACAACACAACTGAGAAAAAAGGCTCCACACAAGCAGGACAAACAACTGAGCTTCGGGAACACACCTTCAGTAATTCTGGCTCCCATGAGTCCAGCGTCAGTGAACGTACTTTAGAGAAATGGACGCCTAAACTCCTGAGTGAAACAAGAAAAAAACGGAGACATAAAGCAAGTGAGGTGTACCAAGAGCTTATTTATTGGAAAACACCAGCAGCGTTCTTTGTGTCCCTACACTGAATATGCAACAAATATTTTTGCACATGTAAACCCATAAAAAGCAGTTAAAGGATCTTCATAACACTATATTATATTTACTTAAGGCAGAGCTGTAACCAGTGAGACGATGTCACGGAAAACGTGTCTGACAAGACCAAAAAAGGAAAAGGAAGGAAAGGCAATGTGGGATGCTTTAATCTAAAAGGTCTCTTATGTCACCGGAAAAAACAACTGAAGAAAATAGACATGGGAAAAATGTGATTCATGCGGAAGGTGAGGTGAACAAGGAAGAGATGTCTTCATTAACTTGTTTTACAGACAACACAACCAACAGGTAAAACTACATTATATGCTTAAAAATACATGTATGGTTATATGCAATACTTGAGCTCATCTGATATCTTTTCTTGCAACTTTAATCAAACTCTCCTGCGGATACCGTTACCTGTGAATCCCCGAGCACTCGATGCAGAGCAGGACTCCGAGGTTGATGGAGGCCCAGCAGGGAGCCGTTTGACTGCAGTCGCTGCACAGCTCGTTGCCAGGCAGGCTCTGCACCCGCTGGAGGAGACTCTCTCCCCCTCCTCGAACTCCCTTGTCAGCCCTGTCCCCCCTCTCCCGTGGCTCGCTGGCAGAGTCGATGCTGCTGGTGGAGGGTGAGGCTGTCCGGTCCAAACGCTGGAGGTTTGAGGAGAGGACAGGTTACGGGTTGAGAACCATATCTAAGGACCAATTCATAATGAAAAGAACCGGCTTTTTTGTGATGCGGCATCACATGACTTATGAAGCGTGTGATAATGGTTGTGTCCGTACCTCAATGTAATAGTTGTCACCGATGTCTTTGTAAGCAGAAGCGATGCTCGCCTGGACTGCTTGGATCCAAGCCTGTCGCAGCTTCTCAGACTCCGCTTGCAGCATGCAGCTTCTGCAGAAGGCAAGGGTTAAGCATTTTAACTGTCTGTTGGGAATCTGTCATCTGGAATTAATTCATGATATGACACGGTTAGTAAAATAATAACAATAAAAACACTTAATTAAAAAAGATCTTATCAATTAATCTTATCAATTAAACAAACACAAACACTGACGCATACTTACTTAGTGGGGGAAACCACCTCAAAGCAGAACCTTCTCTCATTATCTTCACAGGGTTTGACTGAGCACAACCTCAGATCCTCCACCACAACTGTCAAAGAATCCTGCCAGATGTGGACACAGGAGTTAGAACAGTTCACAGACATGAAAGTGATACCCACAAACCCGCCCCCGAAAATCCGCTTGTACCTTGAGTTTCTTTTGGTAAACGAGCTGGCTGTTTTGGATGGAAAACCAGCGTCTAAAAGGGAGCAAAGAGTTTGTTATCAGGTTGTTACCGTGAAAATGACACCATCAGTCAAATGTCTGCACCCTGGGATCGACCACACAGGAGGAAAACCACCCAATGTCATTTATAAATAATGATACCTAAGCACCCAGGACACAGGACTCAATTCTTCTCTCATTTTAGCTTAAAGAATGAAGCAATAAACAAACAAACAAACCAAAAATAAATAACTAGATTTTCTGTTAACACATTGTAAGATCCCAATATTTTTATTTACACTTTTTCAACAAGAAGTTGTTGAGCAGATGTTTTGAGTCATTGTTCGACTGTAACCTGATTTCACACTCTATTATGCTCTTTTTTTTTTTTGCTTCACCTGTTCCAGGTCTTGAAAGCATTGCTGGCCCTCTTGAACAGGTAGCCCTCCATGACGACACCGTTGGGTGCATCCACATTGAATTCCAGTTTGGGATCATCGTAGGAAAAATCCTGCAAGGAGAGCATTTGAAATACATGAGGTGTTGTTAGCAGCCTACATATCAGGATCCCGCCAACACCACTGTCAGGTAAAATCTCGTTTTTCAATATTCTTATCTAAGGCCTTGATGCCAGATGCCACCTGCTCAGTGTGGTAAAAAATGCAAGATAAACAAATAACTTCTTTATTCGCATTTCTATATAAATACACAGAGAACACGGATTAAACCAATGCCAGAGATGAGATTAAGTTTCACCATTGTTAGGCTGATATTTGGTCTGGCTTTAAGGCAATATTGAGCATATAGCAAAAAGCACACATAAACACATAACTAAATACATGCACACGCATATACACATATATAAACACACACACAGATCTTTTAGCTGCGCAAATGCACACTAATGTCATTGTATACGTTTGCTGCCCTTTGGCTTTGTTAAAAGCATTTGAGGCATTTCATTGGTTTTCCAGGGTGCAACAACAATCACTGATAGATTATTTTAATGGTTAATGGGCTGCATTTAAAAAAAAAAATTATTTATTTATTTTTTAAATCATCATCATCATCAGAGGGTGAATATTTCTCTTCAGAATCTGAGCCAGCGATGGCTGGCTTTTTTTTTTTTTTTTGTAAGGTGAAAATTAATGTGAAAGTGAAAACTAAAACCCGAACAGTAAAGTGAAAAGCAAAAGTGAACAAAAGAGGGTTGTGATGGGTGTAATGAAGTGGTTGTGTATAGTGTGGTGTAATGTGTGTGAGTGAAAGCATGGTGCTTGTACTGGATGTAACACCCCAAAATGTGCAAGAGCTGGGATATTTAATAGGCTGCATTTTAAAGCACTTTTCTAGTCTTATCAAAACGCTTTTACACTGCCACACCACAGTCGCTTACTCGCTGGTATGCACAAATGTCCAGAGAGTGCTTTTATTTTATGCATAATGTCTTTTCTCTACGACACGAACACAAAACAATGCTCCCACTGAGGGTCAATTAGGGGTTCCGTGTTTTGCCATAAACTCTGTAGGAAATGTACATATTGAAAGAGAAGTACCAGAAGGAGGCTTCCTTTTGAAAAATGACAACAGGGAAGCTTAATTTCACTGGCTATAAGGAGAGAAAATCAAAAAAGGCTGACTGAAAAGAGCTACAAACACTCTTTTGCAGAAACAAATCTGATGTCGGCCAACACACTTCACCGTGTTCATATTTTTCCACAATGTTACAAGTGGACTGAAGGAAGTGTGATCATGAATGGAAGATGTCAGATGCATCACTGAGTTCAGTTATTGCAAAACCAAACAAGAGTATTCGTCAAAATTGACTAACAGAAAAGTGAAACAAGACCGACACAAAAAGGAAGGAAATGACTCACCAGGATATAGTCCAGCCTGTCAAATAACTTCATTTTCACCACACTGAAATCTAACAGCATTCTGAGTTCAACAGTAAAAACCAGCAAACTTGATAGAGAATAAGGAAACAACTGCTTTAAAATATTCCACAGGACTCAGATACGGAGGCCACCCGGGTCCAGAGGAGAGACGGTCAACCACCAGCAGCACGCTCGTGCCGTTCCTTCACTTTCTCTACACCTACTAACATTCTGTCGCGTGGACCTGGCGTGAGCGCTCATTACCATACAGCTGTCACGCTCGTGCTCCGCTGACCCCACGGCTGCGGCTGAAGATCAACCTTTTTTTTTTTTTAATGGCAGGGGTGTTGGGTCAGAAGGGGCTCCCCACCCCGCATCGCGATTTAAAGCTCCCTCATAACCCCTGCAACAATTCTGAAACCTGGGGGTTTCTGGGGAGAGTCAGCTTTCCATCTGCCTGCAACTCTGAAAACTGTTCCTGCTTAATCAAGCTGACATTATGGCTCCCCAACCACCAAAACCCAGCGCTCCCTTTTCTTCCCACCTTAAATCAACCATGCCAGAACGCAGGCTGAATCTGGAAGAGGCAGTAAACCTGGAACCCACAAAACACAACCCATGGGTTTGGCACAACTGGTTAATATGTGGAGGGGGATTTGCAGATGTTCAACTGTTTCATTAATATATATTTTAGGAAGATAATACACATCCATCCTCCTTAACTTCTTGCAAAACAGACCATGGAAATAATGTGTTCCATTACATCACTGAAGCCTCGTAAGTACTATACCATTTAAATGTTGCAATGACTGAACCTGTCTCTTCGAGGATAAATCAAGTCATTTAAGTAGCCAACAGTTTCAGCTTTGTGTATTCAATTAGATATTATTCGTAGCCAAGTTCAATTTGACAGTAGAAATAAGTGTGAAACGTCAGAAGACACACAGGGTGGTAGCATGCAAAGGTGAGATGACATTATTCGTAGCCAAGTTCAATTTGACAGTAGAAATAAGTGTGAAACGTCAGAAGACACACAGGGTGGTAGCATGCAAAGGTGAGATGACATTTTATGTCATGTAGAGGGACAAAAATCAACAAAATCTCCTATTCTGGTGGACTATCTGAGCAGATTGTCTGAGCTACATAAGACAAGCTTTCATGCAGATTTAGCTGAGTCATCAGACAATTATTGATACTCTCTACTGATGGTTTAGTTGTGACATGATTTTCTTTTTTTTCAATCATTCCTTTCCGTTTAAGAAGTTATTTAGAAGTTGTAACAATGGAGGAGGAGAGAAACACAGAAACGGCTCCCCTGGGCGCCACAATTAAGTCCTGCACGCACAAAAGACTGATGTAACAGGACACAAGAGGAGAGAAGGCAACAAATCCTCAGAGTAAGATCAAAGAAGTTGAGACAACAAAGGAAGGGCCAGGTAAACTGATAAACAAAAGAACATTTCTGCAAGGACAAAAGATGAGAGCTCTTAATGGTATTTGCTCTTCATCTTTGTCTTTTGCGTTTGTTTAATCAGTCATTCACTTCAAATTTAACAACATTCATGTTTTTATCTGTATTTACTATGCGTAAGACTTTGGAGCTCTAGAAGAATCTCTTTTTGTCACATCGTATAGCTGTGCTTCCTGCGCATCTACATCTGAGTCATGTGGAGGAAGCAGTGCTGGAGGGTTTTCCAGGGAAGGAATTTACAGTGAGAGATAGTATGTCTCAACAGGTATTAGCATAGGAATTATATGACTGGCTTGCCATCTAAATCCAGTTTCTCTAGTTTGACATAAGTGTCTGACAAATTTATGTTCAAACAATTTTACAGCATTACGTAAAGAGTACATGAGAAATGTCACACATTACATAAAGTGAAATAAAATAAACAAAAAAACAGCGCACAAGAACTCAAATAGGTCCTTGTCTTACCCTGAGCTCTTCTAACAACCTGACATCAGTTTTCTGTTTAAAACTGATGTCAGAAAGGTTGGGGAAAGAAAGGTTCTGTACATGGCCTTTTATCTCTCCCTTTCAGTTTATCTGTCTACCACACTCAGCTGGTGCCTGCGTCTTTAACTCTTGTTTTGTCTGTCGTCCTGTTCTCTTTGTCTTCCTTTTCAGCCACTTGCCCTGACATTCAAACCCCCTGCTGTGCCTCATAAAGCCATCTGTTGACTTAGGCTGGCACTGGCACTGGATGGAGGAGGGAGTGAACTGAGGTTGGCACCACATAGTCACCGTGTCTCCAACTACGGCATATTGACATTTGTGACATTGCGATGCGAAAGCTGTCTTCTAAAAGAGGGAAAAATCAGACAACCAGCTGTGCCAGCTGTGCCGCAATTATCTCTCCACTACTTCTGCATATTTTTTCTGTTGAGTTAAGATGCAAACATTGAAAAATAAGTTACGGATATCTGGTGAAAATGACTTCTTCCAGGACCTGATTAAACTAGTTAAGTGCTAGTATAAGGGTTAGTCCGTACTAGTTACTTGTAAATATTTATAACATGCAAGAGCTACGAAGCTGAGATGAAGATTTTTACTGCCACATGAGCTCACAGCTCTATACTGTATTAAACTGACTTTGGAACAAAAAGGGAAAAAGTTTCCTGGATAAGTAGTCATTTTAAAAATTAGACGGGAATAAAAAAGAAAACGCCATTGTTCACTAGTGCTACTGCAATTTTACTTCATAACAAAATCTATAAAAGAATGATAATTTTAAAAAAAATACTCCAAAACAGTTCAGTGAAGTGGAGAAACTAGGTCATATTTAAGTTTCTCTAGGGCATTTTTCTTTTAATGCCGACATGCCACTCGAGATAAAAACAAGTTGTTTTATAACAGGACATTCAGGAAAACGTAAATTTCCTCAATGCTGGGGAAAAGAGAGAGGCTTCCGTGCTTCCGTAGGAATTTATGATAACAGTTCAAGCAGGTGACTTCCTTTGTACAGCTAAGGCATGGCCAAAAAAATAAAATTGATCTGGAACAAAAGACCACAGATAATACTAGGGAATTTCCAGTGAAGCTCCAGTCGATATAATACGAAAAGACAAAGAGTTTCACGCCTGAACAGCCACAAAGTTACACACCCTTGAGTCTACTAGTTTAAGTGAGCTGCACAGACGTACCTGAGCTCGTACCTGTAGAGTATGCTGCTGCTAAAACACTGCTTCTGCTTAACACCCCCCAAGCAGAAGCAGCGTTTCTTTTCAATCATTGTTTCATCTGACGAGTCCTTCTATGCTACCAAAGTTTACGAGCAAAAAGAGGAGTCAAATGCTTAACGTGTTCGAGCATACACAAGTGTACTGTTGAGTTAAAAGTTGCTCTGACTTGTATCCCTTGAGCACTCATATAACACAACGTGCTACTCATATTTTCCCCAGAATGCCCACCTAAATATAAACCAATACCCACATTCTCAGGTATAAGTTACAAAACACTGCAACTTCTGTAAGAAGAGTCCATTTTGTACTGTTTAGAAATTTTGAGTGAACTTTATGGTTCAGATAGAATGAATGAAGGGAACTCACCTGCATGAGAGTCTGGAGGAGGAGGAGGAATAAGGTGAGTGGAGCCAGAAAGAGAGAAAAAAAACATCAGTTTTTGAATTTTTAAAACTTTTTTATATACACAAGAAAAAAATATTGTACTAAGTTAGTTAGATTGCTCCATTTGAAGCTCAATGTACTTTAAAAAAAAATAAAGACAATAAAGATTCTGATGAACCAAAATGTGTTAAAGAGTGAGAGGATGGACAATGTACTGACACATATGTATTTAAGTTCAAAGAGCTTTTTAACGGTGTGAGTCTCCAGGAAATAAAACATCACTTCAACTTTTTAACTCCTAAACTTTTCAATTAAAAAAAAAATCTTTAGTGGCCCAGAAAGATGTTGCAGCAGGGAAAATTATGTGGAAATTTTTCCGATGTTGGTGGAATCTTTCCTGACAGCCCTCCGGGCATGTGACTGTTTAGTGGACCTGGCAGGATGCCGTCACTTTACCTGGGAATGAAACTTGTCTGCTGTGTCATGCAGAACAATAAAAATATCACTGTAAATTTGTGATGACTGTATACAAATGCACAATCATGCACAAATGTGAGGGGGAGGCAAGTTTCCAGGAATCAGTTTTCCTTGTATTATGTGATTACTGAAGAATAAATACAATATATTAACAACTTTTAGGGTACAGTAATTTTATTTTTTTTTCCTTTCAGGAAACCCTTAAATTGAGCTAGTAGAGAAAAACTGTAATACTTCAAAAGCTTATAAATACAGTTAATAAATTAGTAAAATTAGCTAAAGTTAAAAAACCTTTTTTACTTATTAGCTTTAGCATGTCATTTAAATAATGAAAAGTAACACGGAACAAAACAGCTGGAGTCATGAAACAAGTATCAAATATCATTATTATTATTATTATTAT
>JAOWBL010000020.1:14861407-14883784 GCA_028564865.1 Zenarchopterus dispar | reverse complement strand
GATTATGTAGATTAAATGTGGATTGATGGGCCTTTCTGAGAGTGTAACTGTAGATTTCAAGTGGAAATCCACTGACTCCTCATGATGACTTGTAATACATGAAAAGAAGTCCACTGATATTCTAATGACGAAAGAGACCCTTTAACTAAACTATATTTTGTTATTATAGTATTTTACAAAAAACAATTGCAATGCAAATGATTGGTACGATAGCTGAATTTGTGCAGTACCTTAATAAGCATGATGTCAGCATTGTTGGTGCTCCTGTTGTATAGCGGATGGGCGACCAGCCTGTGGGGTTTAGCGTACTGCTCACTGCCTTCGAACACATTTAACTTGTAATCGCCTGCCACTATCATCATCTCACCTGCCCTAAAACACAATGTATTTTCTGTTGACATTTCCATTCAACTACAAAGATGGCAGACTGATTTGATTTTCATGTAATCAGTTTGCCAGTAGTGTCATCCTGGCATGAAAAGTCGTAAAACAAAATCCATCAAGCTTGACAAGAATCTTAAAATAATATTAACTATGAATGATGACTCTATCAGGGACTTCCAAAAATGACAACAGCAGGTATGTGACTTTTCATTATATGACACCATGCAGAGGGTCAACAAAAGGCTTTAAGCAGACTCATGAGAAAACCTCTGAGGGATGTCATGTAGGGGTTGTCCAGTTCTTTTTAAACAGACTATGACTAAACAGCATCAGACTTCCAAAAACTGCCAAATTATGGGAAATTGGGTTTTTAGGACGGCTGGTTTTATCAAGCCTTTTAATACAATTGGTTTTCTGGAAGATATTCAACCAGATGGGGTTTTTTTCTTTTCTTTTTTCTACTTTGAAAATAGCGAAAACTGCTCTTGTGGTATCCCAGAATCAAAGTACAAAGTTAAAAAAGAGTTCGAAGAGCTCGTGGTTGCTGACGGCAGCTGCTCTTACCCGATGTTACAGTGCGCTGCAGTCAAAACCCAGTACCTGTGAACTAATGTTCCACCACAGAAGTGTTGGCCACTTGTGCTCTGCAGAGACACAATGTGCTTGATGGAGTTTGGCGCGGCATTGTAACCACCCACTATCCGAACCTGTGTTCGCACATGACCTGCATGGAAACACAAACACAAGCTGGAAACATGATCTGTGCGAGTATTGTTTAGTTTGTCTCTAAAGATTCATAGGATATGCGGTCATCTCAAGAGCTTTTTCAATTCTAAATGACTACTGGAGACTGAGAGTTGTTCATCAGTGGTGTCTATGGTAACTGAGAGTGAACTTTAACCCTTTTAACCCAAAAAAACCCCGCAGGCAGGTTTGATGAGTATGTTTTTGCAAAATCTTATCTTTTCAAATGAGGAAACTGGTAACAACACAACACTTTAAAGGAAACCACAAAAAAGCGATTGCATACTCACTGTGAGCTGTTGTTAGATTAAGGAGCACACAGCATAAACACAAGAGCAGGTCCATCCCAGCAGACAATGCTTGGAGCTGTTATCCCACCATCCCAGTGGCCAAACTACTGCAGCCAGACCGCCTGTGCCCTCTACTTCTGTGTCCCAGCCCACAATGCTCACTCATTCCTCTCCCAACAGAGTCAGGCACATCAACCTTTATCCTCAAGTTTCCTACATGGGGAAAAAATAGTTTTTAATTACACTGGTCTTCATGCAGCAGCAAGATCCAACACTGTGGTACTGATTGAGACGGAAAGAGAAAGGAGAAAGCAACAAAGTTCACATTCAGAAAGTATCTGCTATCAGAACTCTTTCTGTCTTCTCACCCTCCCAACTTGTCGAAAGGCCTTATGTTGTTGCCATGGAAACACGAGCTACTGTGCCGAGCGGGTTCATCTATACTGTATCAGTACACTCCGTTTCATCATCCAGGCTTATCCTTGCTGAAATGTCTCAATAGCCTACTGTGCATGTTAGTGTGTGTGCATGCATTTGTGCAGCATAGACTGCAATGTGTGTTTGTGTTTGTGTGTGTATTGCGTCGCTTTGTTGTGTAGTTGTGGAGAGATGCCCATCTGATGGCAAATGGCACAGAAGTATTCCTTCCACAAGTGTCTTTGTGTGAGTCATCAACCATCGCTGAATCCATGTCATCAATGGTACAAACTCATTATCTTCAGCCCGGTGGTGATGATGATGGTGATGATGGTGATGATGACGATGATGACGAGAGCCCTCTCACAAGTCAACATCATCCACAGTATAGGGGGAGAATCGTCTGTTCTTGTCCCACATTTATGGTCAGCTGAATTATTGATGTTTCACCCGACCGAATGAAAGAGACGGCTTTGTGTGGCCTCCCACCGTCAGGTACTTCCTGCTGCATCCCTGTGGTGCAAACAGAAAAAAATTAAAAATGATTGCAACAAATCAGAGGAAAAATTAAATTCACAAGCATTCGGTTATATTAAATACATATTTTCTTCCATCTACCCGTCCATACACTTCTACCAGGACCTCACTCTTCCTAGTAAAATATTCCAACTGTTCTATGGGAATACGAAGATATTCTCAAACCAGCTGAGAGATGCAATCCCTCTAGTATATGGCGCTTTTTTTTTTTTTCCAAATATTGGGAGTTTGTCTTTTATCTCATAGTTTCCCAGTGTTGTCATGTTTCTCACCTTGGGGCCTTCATACTTTCTTGCTTAATTAACTTCTTAGAAATGCAGCAGGTGTCTTTTTTCAATTCATGATTGAAAAAGAAAAAGATCCATCCATCCATTTGCTATACCTGTCTAATCCAATGCAGGGTCACAGGGATCGGCTGGGGCCTATCACAGCTAAAACTTAAGATGGCTTCTTGAAATATTTAAGGAACATTTCATGAACACCTCATCTTTTGTTATCAGTACAGCTATAAGTTAAACTCTGACACAAAAGCAATGCATTAAACAGTTCAGTGTTATTCAATTGTGTTGCTGCCCTCATACAAGCGATATCAATAGAATTTCTTTTCGCTGCAATACAAATTAATTTTTATCAATATTTTATCAAACTAAGAGGGATAATTGTTTCTAGAGAGATGGATCATTAGAAAATCCATGTTGATAAGTTTCAAGTAAGATTAGTTATTTCTTACCCTTTTTGTATTAGTTGCTTTTGCTTTTATGTACTTATATATTGTGTGTTTGTTTGAAATTGTGGGGGTTTTTTTGTATTAAAGGAACAATTCTGTGACGTGGTCCTCTTGCACTCACCACAGAGACAGTCGGCGCATAGCTTTGCTCAAGGCTCTACCTCCCTCTCCGTCACAAACTTAACACGTGGCAATAAGCCACCCTGCTCATCACAACAACTTTGCACCTGGGGAAGAGCTGAGCGCACTATCAGCTTTCACCCTCACAGGTGTAATGACACATTGAGGAGGGTTTACTGTATGGAAGCTATAAACTGCAAACCAAAACATTCCCACGGGTGGGAGCTCTGAATAGAGAGATGAAAAAAGAAGAAGAAAGACTGGGAACCTATATGAGACTAACACCAGGAGGGATGCACGAGGCTGCAAAGGAAGAGGAAGAATACTGAAGTCATAACTCACACCACAGTGTATCCCCGCCAGATCAGGGGTGTTAACATAAACCAGACTCATGCCTGATTTAGTACAGTTATTTTTTCCCCCTTAAACGCTGTGAGTCATTGTGATGGGTGAAGCAAATTCTGTCACTTTTCCTTTCAGCTCAATTTTCCATCATTTCTGAGAAGATTTCCTTGACCAAGTTAAGAGTAAATGCTGTTATGTTTCGGCACATTTCTAGCTAACAGAGCACTAGAAGGCGAATATATCACACTCAGACATCGTACCTCATACTCATGCTTTTGTCATGCTCTTTGTACCATCACTGGATATTCAACAGCAGGACATGCAAGCATAATCTAAAATTTCTCTGGCTTGTTAGGTTTCATGCCTGTAGAGCTTTACTTTGTCTCCATCTTTGGACAATAGGCAGAAACTGTGAGAAGACTGGTGTAATGAAAGGGAAGGCTGTTTTTTTTTCTGGGTCAGAATCTCTCCTTTCTTCTTTATGCATGTGACAGAGATTTTAATAACAGTGAGGAATAATAAGAGGGACAGGCAGGCACACAGTATAAAAGAGGCCTGAGAGTTCCCGGCGTTCTCCTGGTGCTGTGCCAGACCGTGTGGATGCTGGACTCGAGTGGATTGTGACTGTTGAGGTGAGGTAACTTTGCATACATTGGTTACATGTTATTATTCATCGTCCATGGGTCTGGAGGGAAATCAGGTGGTAGACAGGACCAGCTGATAATGTACTGTAGCATGTATTTCCCTGTTTTCTATTATAAGCTGAAGTTTCAGTGATGGAATGGAAATTGCCTGCATGTTCTTACAAAATTTAAATGAAAAAAAAAAAAGAAGAAGATGGCCTTTGGCATAAAATCTTATGTTTCAATGACTACCAAATGCTTTGACTTTACTTGACATAAAGCTTTTATGGGAATAATAGATTTATATTATAGCATTTTATTAAGAGCTGCTAGCAGATTTTTCTTTAGGTCATTAAAAAGCTTGATGCAAGACCCCGTGTTTAACCCACGAACCTTATGTATGCATGTGCCTTTCAAGAATCACATCAAGTTGAACTATGAGGCATAAACTTTGCAGAACTTATTTGCCTTTCTATTATCGTAACAACCTTACATCTGACAAACACCAATCAGCCTTACAGTAAGTTTTCATGGACAAAAATCATCTGTGCGTGTCCTGGAGCTTTTGAATCGTGGCAGGCAGCAGTATCTCCTTTTGGGCGCTGTCAGCTGTTGGGTGGGGACTCTGTGGACTGGGGCTCGGTTTCCTCAGATGCCCTCAGATCACATCAGATTAGTATCAAGATAGACTGAAGACTTGAAGTGTTTTAGCAGCCCATTATTTTGCTCCTAGCGGGAAGCTACAGTATGGGAGTGCTGTTGCCATGGTTTTTTAAAAATTATTTTATTTAACAAAAGGTAACAAGAGTCAAAGTAAAACTCATGTAAATCTCAGCATGCCTGGTGTACATGCAGTTGACAACACTAAACAAAGAGAGTTATATAATTAAATGTGGCATTTATTTAGTCTTTCCTTCCACTTTGCAGAGCATTTTTGTGTTATAGAAACATGCATGTGATTATGACTGATGTTTTTATAGCAGTTGCTATGATGAAACTGGCACCATCATGTCACCTCTTACTCTTCACCCTGCTTCATGTCAAACTGACAGGTGAGGCACCACGACACTCACGGCAAAGAATATGCTCACACACTTTCTATTTGTCACTAATTTCAAGTAACTCCACCTAAACATTTCACATTATTTTTATAATCTTTCTTTTAAGAACAGTATCTGTTTGGCCATGTGTCTAACCCTGTCCTCGGCTCTTAGGTGTGCATGGGTCCAGAATCATTGGTGGTTCAGAAGTACAGCCTTATTCCATCAAGTATCAAGCCTCCCTCCTCTATGACGGCACTCACTTCTGTGGAGGGACCCTCATACACCCACAGTGGGTGGCGTCTGCTGCCCACTGCTGGAGGCCGTAAGTTACTGCTGCTTTATTGCTGTTGCCACTAGCAAAAATTAAATGATAAGACAGAGATGTGATAACAATAATGATTTTAAAAAAAGCATATGAATTGACAAATGGAGAAGTTAAAATGCGGGAGAACTGAAAAATTCAGTGATGAACTGCCATGATTTGATACATTTAAAAGTAATAAAAGGGTTGATTAGGATCGTGGTGGTCCACGTTTGATCATTTTCTTTTGTCTTTCAGTCATTTATCATTCACAATTCAAAGTTGCTATTTATTATTTCAAGAAAGAGGCTTTGAGGCTGAAAGTGACAAAAGAATGACTGTAAAATGTTGAAAATGTTTATGAATTAAAGGAGGTTCACAACGAAAGTACATGTCAAGTGAGTTGTCAGTTCTCATTAATTCACTGACGTATTTTAAGGTGTGTTGCTCTGATGAGTAATACAACTAATCAAATGGTAATTATTACTTGGTATCACCTATACACATTTTATTGCTTATGACGGCTACTATTAGCTTTTGCACCTTCGTTCACGTTCAAGGTTCAAGGTTTTATTTTCACTTTGCAGTTAAAAAAAATGAGGGACTCCGTCTCAGTTTTCCTAAGATAGAAAGAGCCTCAATAACAGGGAAAAAAGAAGAAAAAGAAAAAGAAATATAAAGGGAAGGCAGGAACATTATTGGTAGTAACATTGCAGTGTATACAAATAGCATGTGGGGCAGCATGGTGGCTTCATGGTTAGCAATGTTGCCTCACAGCAAGAAGGTTGCTGGTTTGACTCCCAGCCCTGGTGGTTGGAGTTTGCATGTTCTCCTCGTGTTTGCATGGCTTCCTCCCACAGTCCAGAAACATGTATGTTAGGCTGACTGAAAACTCTAAATTGTCCATAGATATAAGGGTTCATGGTTGTTTGGACTGGTGACCTGTCCAGGGTGTACCCCTGCCTCTCACCTGTGATGGGCTGGGATAGGCTCCAGCAGACCCAGAAATGGATTTAACGGGTCTAGAAAATGGATGAATGTTCTAAAGAATTATATAAAATCACACTGATTGTCAGAAAAGTTTCAAATACAATATAGGTAATCTTCATAAAATCAGCTGACAGTTTATCACTTTTACATTTATTTTCTTTAGTTATAATTTTAAGTCACAATCATTTTCATCACTTCCATTTTTTGTGATGCTCTTGTTACTTCCTCCCTTCAGGGGAGGAAGAAACAATGTGATAAATGGTAACTTTGTGTTGCAAATGACGACTCTGGAACATGACAATATCTGACATTTGTCTTTAATTCAGTTGTTTTCAATCACTGCACTACTGTTTTTATTTTTATTCCAGTGTCCGCATAGTGCCAATCCTAAGCTCAAAAAGAAAACTGAAAGGGTTGCACCATAAAACCTATGCCAAAATCATTTTGCAGGACACAGTGATCTCTTTGTCTGCTTTTGTTGTTGCCAGGACATCAAAATCAAATCCTGAAAAACCAGATTCATTTATTGTATTAAGAATGGCAGGCCAGCTCCGCTGGCTCTCCCTATTATTTTCACCACATCACATGACAATTCAACACTCATTTTATCAATGAACCACTGTTTTAAATGTTCTATTTTTCAATTCACATGCATTTTAATCACTCCTTTTTTCATCACTTAATTTTGTTCTTTTTACCCCTCATAGGATTGGTTGTTACAGTCATGTGAAGAGGAAGTTAACAACTCTTTCAATTCTATGGTTTTAAATATGAGTGCATGATTGAAAAAATCTCTGATTAGAATGTGTTATTATTATTATTATGTCCTGATACATCAAACCTTAGCATTGAAAGAGAGTGTACTTACTTTTTCACATGGCTGCACATACAGAGCATGCATTAAGATCCAATATACATTCTATATTTAAATTTCAAAATCAGTCAGTACTAAGACATTTACATATTTTACTTTAACCTCATGGCTTTCTTGAATGTATATTATTGTGGAAGCAGTGATCAGTTGTCTCATCGGAGGTTAACCAAAACAAATCCCTTAAAAATGGCATGTGTTGCATTGTATTTTATGTAGGAATCACAAGATAAAAGTGGTTCTGGGTCAGCACAACCTTGTAGAAGTTGAGGGGTTTGAGCAGATATTCAACGTCTCATTGATCGTCAAACACTACCAGTACAATTACTGGATACTCGACAATGACATCATGCTGCTTAAGGTAAGGGACATTTGAACATGTGAGAACACTGCACAAGTATGTGTTTTGATGATGCTAATGTTTGCTTTATTAATAGACAAGACTGCTGTGTTTTGCTTCATCCTTGTTCTGCTCTTTTGCTGTTGTTACATAAACATGAATGATAACTTTGAAGTAAAAGGTAAGTAAAGGCCAAGCATTATACTTACAATGCTTACCTACTGATTCATGTGAGCTGCATTTCCCATCAGGAAATCAACATCTTTTCGCTGGAAATACTTAAGTATATGCCTCTGGTTCCTAAGGGGTGTTATTTTTTCCCAAAATTATAGTCTCACACAAAGCCAAGAAAATCCAGAATGACTATTTTGGCTGCTTTCACAGACCAAAGAAGTCAAGAGTTGATGGCTGTGTGTAAAATTGTTAGTTGTAGTGTGGCAGAGATGTCGCCTCCGGTCTTTGAGAACTGAGACTTACAGTTTTTAACTTGAATGTAGATGCTAAAAGGAAGGTCATGTTGTGCTGGGGGAAAAAAAATCAATGTTGATGCTCAGTGAGGAGTTCTAACTTTGGTTGGGGCACTAGTTTGTGAATCAGGAACTTGTTTTGAGATCATGAAAAATTGTTTTCCCTCAAGTTGAACTGGGACCTTTAGCAGGAGGGTTGTGTAATTCTTAGAAAGAAAAAAAAGTGGTGCATGCTGTCAAGACAATTGGGAAAGCTGACAACAGTTAGTAAAATAGGCAATTTCCGCTGTTGATTTCTTCAAACTTGACAGTTGTTTTGTAGCACTGCACAACTATTTCTATATAACACTTCCTTTTCTCCAAATGAATCAATGCTTCCTCATGTTTAGTATTCACTGATATCTGTATTGCAAAAACCTTTCAGGAAGAAGTGATAAATTTAAAAAAAATTCAATGAGGTATAATCAGGTGTTACTGAAATGTGTATAACAATGTGAAAATCAAAAGCAAAATGCTGTTTTCAGTAAAGGCTTTGTAACTGACTAGAAGATATGTTCTCTGTGGGTCAGCTGGACCGTCCAGCTACCATCAATGTCATCGTCGAACCAGTCTCTTTGCCAGAAAAGGACTCACCCCCTATGGGAAACCTTGCTCGGTGTACGGTCAGCGGCTGGGGAGTGACCTGGGTCTATGGCCAAAGGCTGTCCTCTGAACTGATGTCTGTGGATGTGGACTACTTCTCAGATTGCTGGAACTACTACTATTTCAGAATCACAGACAACATGATCTGTGCTGGCTCTCTTAATGGTGGGAGAGATTCCTGTCAGGTGAGCCACAAAGCCAGGGATGTCTGCATCTGAGGGGGGAGAAGGGGATCTCATCTCTCATTGGAGCTTATAGCGGAAAGATAAGCAAAGAATTCAGATACATGAAAATGCCAAAATGAGTCTGCAGACAACAAAAATACTTGTTTTCTTCTGTGAAGCTGAATTTCTTTGATTTTGTAGCCACATGTGGTAAGCTGTGAAAACAAAACAGTGATAAGTTCAGGATTAATTTTCATCACCAGTAAGAAGATATGGCCAACTCTAGTGATAAAGTTTCAAACCCTGTTTTACTGCCGTATGCAGCTGAACACATGGCTGATAAGAGCTGTGTAAAAAAAAAAAAGGAAAATATGGAACTGTAGGGACTGGCTTATATATGTTTCAAATTGACAAGGTTCAAGATCCAGTACTTAATTGCCACATGGACATGGTCAATTGGCATTTGTTTAGGTGAATTTTATGCCCAGAAAAATTAAAAAATAAATTTAAAAAAAGCAAACACTAGTATACTCTAATCCACAACAAGAAATTATAACATACAGTAAAAAATATTTTTTTTAAATTATCACATACAAGCAAAATTCACAGGCACAAGTTAACATCTACGAATGAATGAATGAATGAATGAATGAATGAATGCTTTATTTTCAAATCATAATTATTAATAATAATATCTATCAAAACAATATAAAGCCAGATAAATAAAAGAAGAGAATAAAAACACTGAAGGTAACAGCAGCAGTGATCTCAGCTGCCCTGTGTAAAATATATAAAACATGTTTAAATATTTGCACCTTAAAATCAACAACAAACTAACGTATAAATAAACCAGCACTGTAAATAGAAATGCTGGCCTCTTATCAAAAAACATATACATAGCTTAAAATCCTGATCATAAATGTTCAGTAGTCAAAAAGCATGTATTGTTTTACTGACTGCTCTTCGCGCTTTTCAGTACTTTTAGAGCAGAGAAAGTTAATGACAGACAAACAAGTTTTACATTAATATAAAGCACAGACATGATGAAAAGAATATGAATTACTGCAGCTTTAAAATATTGTTTTCTTTTTGTTATTGCTGCAAAAACAAACATTTTCAATTATGAACAATTAGGGGAAATATTTGATAACATGTGCTGCCTCTCTAATTTACTGTTATGTTACATGCTGCAAAGGTCAGTGATAATCTAAGTCTGACATGCTTCTCAAAGCCATTATCTTTCCCTCTGCAGGGGGATTCAGGTGGACCACTCATCTGCAATGGTAGATTTGAAGGCATTGTGTCCTGGGGCATTGGCTGTGCTTATGCTTTCTACCCTGGTGTGTACACCAAGGTCAGAAACTACCTCTCATGGATCAGCTGGGTCATCCAGAGCAACCAGTGATTCCTAAGCTCTCACAAGAATCCACGCTGATAAACATTTGAGCAGATCCTAAATGACATTTTTGTGTGTTGGTTTGCATCTGCTAAAACTACATTATCAGAATATTATAGTATGAACATCTCACACTTTTCACCACCACGTGACTGTCTCTTTGAATATTCATTATTATTATTATTTTTATTATTATTATTAAAGTTCAGTAAAAAGCACTTTGTACGTAAATCTCCAAAAAATATATAGCTGACTTCAAAATAAAGACATATTTTCTCAGCCTGACTCCTCTGTTTTTTATTACCCTCACCCTGATGCATGAGATTAGCTACTAAATCAACCAGGAATACCTTTCCACTAACTGTCCATCAGACAAAGAAGTCAGTGTTTGATGGTTACCCGCCCACGTCGTTCATCTCATCTTGCCACCATAGCCTGTATAAAACGTCAAACACCACAACCCCTTCTTCTATGACAGCCAATCAACCTAGCAGATGATTGGCTGCGACTCCTCTGTCGTCACCCTTAAAGCTACAGGACACTAACTCACCGTCTCACACGCGGCTGCAAAAAGCTCGACAACAAGAACGACTGTGAAAAGTGTCACGTCCACTCGCAAAGCCATGTCAACCTTGCCTCCAGAAGTTCTTACAAGTCTGATCAAGGCGTCCCACGTGGCCAAAGAGAAAGCTTATTGTCCCTACAGCAACTTCAGAGTGGGAGCTGCTCTCCTGACTGTCGACGACCAAGTGATTGGGGGTAAGCTACACGTTAAACCTTGTAATAATTCCTATTGTAACAAAGGTTAAAATGTAGTTGTAAGGCGAACGAACTCTCGAAGTAACAGGAATTGTAAGAAACAGTGAAATTGTCAGTTAACTCGATCTGAACTTCCTGCTAATAATAACTTGGGTGTTAGGATGACTGGACTTCAGAATAAAGGTTTTATTCTCATACAAAAGGAATTCATTCATCATCCAACCCTCTAAGGTCAAGACATTGCTACTGCAGTAGATTAAATTTATATAACTACTCTGAGTTGTTTTTTTTTTCCTCCCCTTAACTTTAGCATTAGCCGACATCTTCTGTCTTTACATCGCCGGCATCCGCTGTAGACACGTATAAAGATGTTAAAAATACTACCGCTCCGTCAGAGTTCTGGGGAAGGAGTGTTGGAGGGGCGGGGTGCAGAGGCTGCTGAACAAAGTGGCGAAAGTCCAAAGGCCCAGCAGCAATTATTTAGTTCAGCTAAAGGCAGTAAATGTACAACCCATTTTCTAGGGGATAGGCCTCGGTTTTAGCTATTATGCCTTAAATTACTTGTCTCTCTTGCAGGCTGCAATGTAGAAAATGCATGCTACAACCTGGGAATATGTGCTGAAAGGAATGCCATGGCAAAGGCAGTGTCTGAAGGGCACAAAAGTTTCAAGGCCATTGCAATTGCCAGGTAATGTACGCCTTTGATCAACAAAACTACAGTGTGGAGTTCTTTTTTTTATTTTTTTTATTCAAGGAATCGACATTCACCAAGTTTGTCTGGCCCTAGCTGTGTTTTCAATTCATGACTCACTTCCCACCACAGTCGTTTGCATGGTGATGGACCTCAAAGAATTTCCTCTTTTCTCTTGAGCAACCTGTACTTGTACTTGAGCAAGACAAGATGTAACTCCTTGTGACATAAATGATTGACAGATGTTTACCTGATGTCCATATGAACCACATAGGCATGCAACTGTTTCCCTTATAAATGTCTTTTCTTTTCTACATTTTTTTTTTTTCACTAATCTTTTGCAGTGACATGGCTGATCAGTTCATCTCTCCATGTGGAGGCTGTAGGCAGTTCATGAGAGAGGTATTACATTTTAAGTGCTTCATTTCTCTTCTTGAAAGAACCTTTGATTTTCAGACAAAGGTTTAGTCATAAATGACATGAGTCAAACAGGTCAAGAGTGAACTGAAACCTGTAAGAGAAATTCATTGTACAAAAGTATAACCCCACCCTTTTTTTTTTTTTTTTAATCTTTCTCAGTTTGGGTGTAATTGGGACGTCTACATGACAAAGCCTGACCTTTCTTACCAAAAGATGACAGTGAACGAGCTGCTGCCCGTCTCCTTCGGCCCTGATGACCTGACCGAGAAGAAACAGTAACCTTCTAAATGAGTACTGGATGTTTGACAATGTCACATGTACTATGTTTGATTTGTAGAAATTTAGCAGCACTTACAATTATGATTGTTATTGTGTTGTCTAATTGCAAATTATCCTAAAATCAACTCCATCTATGCTGTAACACTGAACACAAGTCATTTGTACGTTTTTAGTTAGCAATATTACAGGCCTGACTACAATGAGTATGAAGATTAAAAACAATCAGTTCAAGCATGACAAATGTTCAAACATTTTAATAAATAAAACAAGTTTGAGTTACACTTCATTTCTTAGATATGAATAAAGTTCAAAAGACAAATGAGGGGGGAAAAAAAATCAGTGTTTGTTGAGCAGCAGTCAAAAGGGAAGTTGAGCAATTCAGCTGCCAGTCGACACAACCCAAACTACCTCCTTTGCAGTTTTAGATTGACGTACTCGTGTATTTACATTTACTGAGGAAATGGGACAAAAGAGCTGTTCAGAGCTCCTTAATGATTTTTTGGGATTTTATTTTACTTTTTTTTTTTGTTTACAATTAATCCATACTTTAAAAACAAAGATGAGATTTTTAAATCGCACAAATGTAGTTCTGGGATTACGTGTAATAAAGGAAATGGTATCGATGAATTAATAGCTCTTATGAATTCAGTGCAACTGACTGCAAGCCGTTTAACCTGCATCCTCAGGAAGCTCGTGTGTAGATTAGACCACATGAAGTTGAATATTTCATCAGAAGAAAGATTATGCAACATCAAACTCTGTCAAAGTTTCAGAGGCTTTGTGTTTTAAAGAATCAAGGTAGTGCAAAAAAAGGCATGTTCTATGCTGCATGGTTTTACTGAATTAATGTAGAGGCAGCAGCTAAAGGAGAGGATAGAAACAAACATCAGGTGTTATTCTAAAGCACATGTGAATGAGATAAATCGATAAGAAAATTTGCATTTTACAATCTTGACACTCAACTGCAAGGTGTTGCTGCATGCCAGTACCACCCACGAGTTTTCTAGTTTAGCAGTAATCGACAATTTTTCAAAAAATGATCTTCCATAATCATTGAAAACCTATAAGATTGACAAGCAGCTTTCTTGCTTGAGAACTTAATCAGGAGGCAAAATTAAAAAGTAAAACTTTTTTCTTACTTGAACCTCAGCTCTCTGTGGAAGAAGTGTTGTTGGTATCAAGCGTTGGCCATGCAGGGACCTGTAATCTGGGAAGAGTTCCCTCCAGTAGCCTCTCCATCCAGAGTCCCAACCTGTCGAGCTTATGGTGGACTTCTATGCTAGTGGCCCTACTGGAGGGGCCTCTTTTGGGTATAGCCCCCTCCTCCCTGGAATGGGACCGGGATCGAGAATGGGAGCTAGACCTGGACCTGGACCTGGAATTTCTCTTACTGTCAAATGAAGTCTCAGATGATGAGTCTTTGGGGTCATCCCCTGTGAAGACAGGCCTAAAGAGGCAAAAATATTTCTTATAGCCATTGAGTGCCAGGACATGGCCGGTGTAATCTGAAGACTCCTCGTCATCTGAATGACTTTCGCTTTGTCTGGCATAGTGGGCTGAGCACAGGAGCGAAGGCATCCAGCTGCGGTGCTTATCAGCATTAAGAAAAGAGAAGTGGAGGGTTTGGCTCCTGAGGGAAGGTAAGAGAGGAGTTTAACAAGTGGACGTTGGTCTATATCTTAGAAAAGCAGATAAACACTGAAGTCCATTATCATCATATGTCCTTTCAGTTTATAGGCAGTCTCTCTGACAAATACAAATGAATTAGCAATATAAACTAAAACCTCCCTGATGCTATATTCTGAGACTTACCCAGAGAAAGAGAAAACCTCCTTGGCAAATTTCCTGAGCAAAGCATTCTTAGAGGCATTGGTAAGTACCAGCACAACGTTGATGTGACCAGGTCTCAGTTTGACCAGGTTACTGGTGTATGTGATGTCTGTTAGCTCCGTCACCTCCACAAAGTCCTTCTTTGGAGGGCGACTATGTGAACCAATGAGAAAGAGAGTAATCTTTGTGAGGCAACATAATATCACCTGGCAATCTTGTATTTAAAAAAAAAAAAAAAAAGATACACTAAAAAAAAGACCCAGTAACTTAAAAGCGCTCAGGTCTATTTCTTGCAAAGAAGTCCACTGTGAGCCCACTCTTTTTTAAAAATAATTTGTTCATATCTTTAAATATTTTAATGTTAGGAAAATCATCATCTATCTTTTCTCCTCAGAATTTCACACCCTGTTTTGTAACAATGTGGTAAACAAAGATGTGCTGTTCTAAACCAAATCAAGACCAACTGTTGGCGCCTGGGTGAAACGAGCTACGTGAAGAAAAGAGGAAACGCCTGTAACGGAAAACCAGCAGCTGGTGACGAGTCTACATGCTGGTGAAGAAGGACCGCCCTGCCTCGTGATGTGCTGCAAAACTCTGAGGACTGCACTCTGCCCTTGATTTTTTTTCTTTTTTGAAGTGTTTGCTTCGTCTTGTGACAAGAATAAAAGCAACATTTTTTTTGTTCAACTTTCAGAATGTCCTCCACTATTTTTGATTCGAACAAATGGACAAGCCCCCCCCCCCAAAATAAATAAATGAATGTTTTCTGTGACTACACAGAGACACGGAGGGGAGGGGGTATTTTTCTTCCCACACATTTGCTTCATCTAAAGGAAGAAAACTAACCCTATAATGCCAGATGCATCATGTTTGATACATGAATTTGAGAATTTTGTTCTACTTCTATAATAATAGTAATAATAAAGGTTTAATCAGAAAAAAAGTTTTAAAAATGACATACAATTCACCAGTGTATTCACATTGATATAAAAACATATTCAGAATCTGTCAAGACAAAATTGGGGATGTTTTTAATTTTAACGTGTAATAAACAGTTTAAAAAAGGGGGATTTTCTGTCTATTATTTCATATGTCATCCATTAAAGCAGTGGTCTTCATTACTGGTCCTGGAGAGCCACTGTCCTGCATGTTTTAGGTGTTTCCCTGCATCAACACACCCGTTTCTCATTAGTGGTGGTCATCAGTTGTCATCAAGGTCTGCACAGCCGTGTTAATGACACAGTCATTCATGTCAAGTTGTATCGATGCAGGCAAACATCTAATGCAGTGATCTTCATTCCTGGTCCTAGAGAGACACTGTCCTGCATGTTTTAAAGGGTTAACTTAAAAAAAAAAATTGACAGTTTTTATTGATTTATTCAGTTCTATAATGGTCTTATGTATCCAAAGACGTCTAGTTTTTTCAAATGCAACTTAAAAAATCATACTGTGTTGCCATGTTTTCTTAGTTGAGCAGAAACTTCTGTCTGGCAATCCTTCAAAATAAGTGATAATGCTTCAGTCTTTTTCTAATTCTGTTGTCATAAACTTTAACATTTCACATGGTAACTGAAGTAGATTCCAAAATGAAGCTCTTGGGTTTGTTTTGCTTTCTCTCCGAATCTGACCTTGGTCTGACTTTGGGGGTAAACTTCCTAGAATGTCTAGTCCTGGGAGGATTGGTTGTTATCTTGAATGTTCTCCACTTGTGGATAATATTTCTCCTTGTTGAATGACTGACTCTAGATTGTTAGATAATGCCTTATAACCCTTCCCAAATTGATAGGCAGCAATAATTACTTCTCAAAGGTCAATGCAGATGTCTTTACTCCCCATTGTCTTAACCCACAACTGCACATTCTAGACCATCATGCTGCCAAAAAAAAATTAAATAAATAAATAAATTAAAAAACATCTGAACTTACAGACTCTCACTTGTTGACAAGCATTTAATCAAGTGTCTGGATACTAATTCTCTTAATTTGTAATTCAAAACTAAGGGTGTACAAAGGTTTTCAGACTCTGCTTCTAAAATTTGGCTTAATCTTTGTTTAGTAAATAATGACAGAGTACTATCTTGTGCAGTTAAACTGAGATTTTACTTAGATTTTAAAGTCTGGTAAGGACAAGTTGTTTATAATATCCTTTCTAAATATCCTAAATTAGACCTAAAAGCAGGTGTGCGTTCATCTTCATATTTAAACAGAAATGCAGGGGTTTTGTGGATCTGGTGAAAGAGCATTTACAGCTAGTTGGTGTGAGAGCAGAAGAGAGAGAAGACAGGGTCAGATCCCTAAAGAAAAAAGCTTAAAGCAGAAAAAGATGATACAGCGATGCACAGGTTTATTTTTAATATTTAATTAATATTAAAACATTACCTTGAGGTATTTGGTCTGCTTGATGCGTCTTCCTCAGTTTGTGTTGTCGGATGCTCCTTTGGCTTTGGTTTTCGGGTTTTATTTTCACCTGGTTCACTGAAAATATAACACAAATCTATGTTTTAAAACCTCAATGATTTAAAAAAAAAAAAATTCACAAGGAAAAGAGTCATTCTTCTCTTACCTAAAAGCCTGAATGATCACGGTGCCAAAAAGAATGAATAGGGCTGAGAAGATCAAGGACAGAATGGGCATCATCTCTCGCCTGGAAAAGAAAGAAAGATTTTAATTGAAAGAAAGAAAGAAAAAAGGACGCAACGGTTGCAGTGTCCACGCAGAAAGTTTAGCCTACACACTCTCAGTAACCACACTTTTAAAGAGATGCAATTTTGACACAAGACTTGAATACTTCCAGAAGAGTATACCAAAAATGTATCATGATGCAGAAGCACCTTTTACATCAAGAACTTTTGGTCTGATTTTTTTTTTAATTCAGCAGTACATTGTGTCTATTTTCATACTACAATCTGCAGAATTCCTGCATAAGTAATGTCTTACCAGTTGGAGTAGAGAAGGCCGTCATATATTTGAAGGACGTAATCATAAGCTGCATTCATCCACTGAACAATAAAGATCTGGGAAGAATATTAAAATAAATATAGAGATAGTAGGTTCACAAAATAAATAATGAATTAAATAAGTTCACTAAAAGAACACTGTGGTCAGCCCAGGTTGTGTCATGACAAAGGTGGACATTGCTTGCTATACGCACTTCTTTGCTGTGCACACTTAAACTTTTTTTTTTTTAATTTTTAAAATTTTTGACATTTCAGTGAACTGGTTCACTAATAATCCTCTTCTGATGGATTTTTTTTATTATTTTATAGCTACCTATCTATCATATAGATATATTCAGCTTCATATTTTTTTTTTTTTTTCTGGTACTTGTGCCATTTTCCCATAGAGAAACAAAAGATAAAGATAACACAAACTGCACATTTACAACCTGCTTTCACACATATTCTGGAAACATGATGGAGAAAATAACTCAGAATTTGTCTTTTATATATATATATATATATATATATATATATATATATATATATATACATATACACACACACACACACATACACACACACATACATACATATATGTGTGTGTGTGTAAAAAATTGACCTCTGACCTAAAACCCAGACGCATGTATGCAGATCCAAGCTGGTGGCCTCCAGACTGAGGCCAGTGTGTGTGTGTCTGCTGTGACTTACAGGAGCCATCTCATTGTTGAGCTCTGGCAAGGTTGTGTCTGAGCTCAGATACGTGGGGTCTTTCTGAAGGAGCTCTAACTGCTCGTGGAGACGGTATTTGTCTTCTTCACTATCATTCCAGCCACCAATCACAGAGCGGTACAGAACCCTGCCAGCCTGGCTCCGCCTCTCCAGAATCACCACCTGTCATTGTCACAAAGCACCTTGAGTGTAAATTGAAGCGCTGCAGAATGTCACCTGTGACTAAACAAACACATTAAAGTGCAGTAGATGATAATACATCTTATTTCTTGATGGGGGGTTTTTTTTGTTCATTTTGTGTGTAGGTATGTGCATGAGTATAACATTTATATGAAATATATTTAAATATTTATTTTAGTGTGTGAACTGTGTGTGTTTAGACCTCCAACCTGAGGTGAGATGACATCCTGGTTGTGTAGAAGTGCCCGACAAAGAGGCTGCTGCTGACGCTGATAAACGTAGGCAAACCGCAGCACGTCTTTTTTGTTAGCTGAGGCAAAATCCAGAAAGGCCTTATTAGCTGGAAGAAAGGCTTCATCCTCCCCCGTGATCAGGAGTATACAGTACCTGAAACACATTCACAGAAAATTCACCTGCTAGGGCATCGTCTTATCAACTACCCTAGCTGATGTCATCAAGAAACCGACTCCGGTTTGGCTTTTTGGTCTATCCTTTCCTTTTACATTGCTTCAGCAGAAATGGGCAGGCTAATGGAGACAACACAAAGCTTTCTTCCAATGAGCTCCTATTTCGCAGGACATTTAGCTACAACTCTGCTTTAAAAATGTCTTACTTCCTCCGTCGGTGGAACTGCTTGACAGGACAAAGTTCATCGAAAAGTTGCTGGCTGACCAGCCGTGGCACCTGCAGGAACTTATTGTTGGAGACGAACTCATCCATGATCTGTCGCTTCATCCCTCTAGCCTGGGAGAAAGAGAATGTTTGAGTTGAACTAGCTAGCATATTCAGAAGACTTTTTTTTTTACCCTGTAATGTGAGGAGAGATGTTGCAGGGTGTACCTGGATGATATCAACAGGTTTCTCTGCATCTTCTTTAAAGAGCAGCATCGTGGGAGCATAGGTGTTAATGTTCAACTGCCGCAGGAGCTGAACGTTGTGCGTCTCACCCTGATCCACATAGCCGAAGCGCACGTAGTCTCTGAAGGTAAATGCTGTTAACTAGAGATGAGACAAAACATTAAACCAATAATGAGTTCACAGCAAATTGGTAGTAACCTTTAAAGTCATGATTTCATTTACCTTAAGACAGCTAATGGCAATTATTACCATCTTCAGCAGTGATTACACTGCACCTAGACCAAGTGATGGGGTAAGATAAAATCTTCATGTTTGCTACCTTTCAAATAATTTAAAGCTGACATGATTCAATAGATGCAATTTATGTGTTGCAGTGAATAAATATAGTTTTTGGTGCATGTGAAATGGGTTTTGTACATAGAACTGATTCCATGTAGGCTGTACCGAATCCACAGGGTTAATGTTGATATTGACATTAAACCTGTTCTTGTTGTAATACTGCAATCATGTTGAATCACGTTAAAGCTCAGAAGTGGATTAAACTTGAAAATGTTGTGGTTTAGCTACAACTGTGTTAAACCGCAGCTAAATTAGCTACATCAATCAAACTCAAAAGAAGAAAGACCAAAGATGATATCACATTTAAAAATACCAGGAACACTTTTTGTTTTGTCTGTGATGCAACATAAACAATTAAAGATTCAGGGAAGGCTACTGTGCAGCCTTTCTATCAAAAATAAACTGCAATAAACTTATGGAAGTGAACATTTAGGATGACCATCTCATATTGTGCCAGCCCTATGTCAACGAACCAACCAGCTGGCCTACAGGATCAAATTATTGAACAATCACTGGTTTTACTCTGGTTTTTGATAAAGCAAAGAAAACAGAGTGGAAGGAGTTGCAGAAGTGTGTTTGAGTTTATAAACCCTCAGGTATCATCACAGTTCAAGTCATCCTATTTTCAAACCATGGTGCACAGTGTGGTTTGAAATAAACTTATTTCAGATTGATGAATTCAGAGTTTGTAGGTGTCCTTACCTTGTATAGTAGCGGCACAACAGGTATCTGATCAAACAAGAGAAGTCTGGGCTTGTTTGCCACACGCCAACTTTCAAGAAATTCCAGGTAGTTGTTATCATTGATCTAGAAAAACAAAGGACAGTTTAGTTTCAAAGTTATACTGGACGAAAACAACATCAACTAGTTCTCATCTTAAAAGCAGTGTTACCGACTCAGCAGTTTCTTTTTAGACTTATGTTTGCAAAAGCTAAGAAAGACAAGGAACAGCATCTTTCCAGGCTAAAAACAAGAACAAATATAACCTGTACTTGATTACTAATCTATATACTCCACACAGGCATAGACTAATGACAAACAAGTGGTAGTGTATGAAATCCAGTGTGAGTTACCCTCTCCACTAGTTTCTGAGGTAGCAGATCTTCCACAAACTGCCGCAGATGCTCGCGCACCACGGCCTGGTGGAAGAAGGTCACCCGGCCGTTTACAAGTCCAATAATGGAAGGAGCTCGGTGAGCTCCCAGCTGGTTGGCCAGGCGACGCTCATAGCCCAGGTCCACAATGCCAATGCCCACACCTAGAGTAATAATTACAATGATCAACTGGATATGAAACTCAGACGTACAACACACTTTATCTTACAAAAAGTAAAAAAGAAATAAAAAACAACACACCCCAAAATAGAGTTGGCACAATTGTGCTATTACAGTAATTTTAAATGCTTAACAAACCCAAACAGTTGTCTTCTTGAGAATGAACCCCAAACAACAAAATACAAGATGCTTGGATGCCACCGTTTTTGTTTCTCTGACGGTAAGGTAGTGGTACAACTCACCGGTCTCAGATTTTACAATCAAATAAGTCCAACATGAACAAAAAAGAGGGTGCAGCCAAGTCTCACGCTGCTCCTGCATGCTGTTGCTATTTACTTTATAGCAAGATATGTCCTACCAGCCTGACTGCAAACATGCTGTCTGTATAAATCTACAACTAAAAATAAAAGAAATCAAGGTTCACTTTGAAAAATGCTGTAATATTCCTTTAAGGGTAATCTGTTTTGTTTTTTTTCTTCTTCCCTTACGTAATGGCTTTTCTTTGTGGAACATTTCCCACTTTTCCTTCTCTCTGTCTGTATAAGAGCTGCTTACCAGAAAGACATAAAATATGGTCCCTATTTTTTTTCCACCTTTCCAGGTACACAAAAAGGCATAAAAAAATGAAATTACTTGTGTATGTAAGGGACATCCCTCCAGTCTGTGACCGAGTGAGAAATGTGAAAATTTTAAACAACTTTCTGATCACATTGTACATGCGTGGTGCTGAAGAAAACAGGAGAAATCACGTGCTACATTATGGTTCGATTTTAAAACAACGCAAGAAAACAGTTAAATGAACGCAGCTGGAAGCACATGGTGCAAACCTTCTCGGTCAATTTCTCCATATCAGTGCACTGCATACACACACCGTCACTCTCTCGTCCACCTGCCTCTCATGCGCATGCGTGCTTACACAACACAGAGGTCAGCCTGTTAAAGGGACTCTTATAACAGTATAAAGAAAGCTGACGTCATGTTTTACGCACACAATGTGGAGTTGCACTTTATTTTCAGAATGCTGGTTTCGTCCATGTAAGGACACACAGTTGCGGGATTTTTCCCTCCTGCTTGGGCCAGTATGTAAAGGCCAATAGAGTAAAATTAGTGGCACACTTTTTACTAAATGTTACAGAAAGGCAGTATGTAATAACGGCACTCCATATGTTGATATGTGTAGGAAAAACAAAAAAATAATGATAGCGTGTTGGGCGTAGTGATGGGAGTCTTACCCAGAGGTTCCAGCTCCTGCACCGTCTCCTTCCACACAGGCTCAATGTGAATGCATGCAAAGCACCAGTCAGAAGTCACTTTGATGAGGTACGGTCTCTTGAAGCTGTCTGGAAGGACGTCACTGTTAAACTGCGCATGGTGAAGCATGTACTTGCTGTCTGCAAAGTCCCTGGACCTGGAACAGGGTTGGTGACAAAACAGGGTGTACTTTTCAGAAACAGCTATCAGGATGGAGTCAAAGAGTTGCCAGAAAAAAAAACCCTTTAATGTGTTCATTTCTACTTAAGGTGCAAAGACCCTCCACCGAAACAGCACACCAAACACAGAAAACGTGGACAAGGGTAACAAGGAAGATTTTGTTTTCTTGTCCTAATATCACATTATCTGGGGGTAGGAGTTTCCACTGGATGAATAAAAATGAAAAGGGTAAGCAGTGAACATAGGAA
>JAOWBL010000020.1:14839416-14856078 GCA_028564865.1 Zenarchopterus dispar | reverse complement strand
CTGGCTGCATCACTCAAGGGGACAGGCGCCTTTTTAATATCCCAGGTAGACAACAAATCCTCTTTAATTCATAAGTGTCACGCGCAAGTCGTCCAGTTCGGCTTCCGTGTTAAAATTGTTGGCTCAGTGAACTTGTCTCTGGTTCGTTTAGCTGAAATACTTGTACATTATAGATTATTCCTGTTATTGTTCCTTTGTAACCGTATTTGTGGAAATAAGTGCTTACTAAGTGTGTAGTTGGAGGTGTATTAACCAAACTGCTGTTCTGAACTGCACTGACATTCATCTTTTTTGTGCCTCACCCCAGATCCAGCACCATGAACCTGTTTCGTCTGCTGTGCCGCCACAAGACAGCTTTGGTCATTGGCACTGTGTGCAGTTTTGCTGTGGTGCTTGTCTTCTTGGCCAAATGCACATCAGAGACCCTGAAACAGGGTCATCCGGATCCTCCGGGCTTGGCCCCCCACCCAGGTTCCCTGCAGTACCATCAAGAGCAGCGTAATCCCCCCTCCACATCCAAAGACTTGTCCGCTTTCCTCGTGGTCCTCATCACAACCGGACCTAAGTACACAGAGCGCAGGAGTATCATCCGCAGCACGTGGCTTGCCAAGCGAGACTCGGATGTTCTGGCCATGTTTGTGGTTGGAACTCAAGGCCTTCCAAGCGAAGATCTCCAGAATCTGAACACGGAGCAAGGGCGCCATAAGGACTTGCTCTTACTGCCTGATCTGCGAGATTCTTATGAGAACTTAACACTAAAGCTGTTGCACATGTACTCCTGGCTGGACCAGAATGTGAATTTTAAGTTTGTTTTCAAAGCGGACGATGACACGTTTGCCCGCTTGGACCTCCTTAAAGAGGAACTGAAGGGCAAAGAGCCTAGCCGGTTGTACTGGGGGTTTTTCTCGGGGAGAGGTCGTGTAAAAGCAGCTGGAAAGTGGCGAGAAAGCTCTTGGGAGCTCTGTGATTATTACCTTCCCTATGCACTTGGCGGTGGGTACATCCTCTCAGCTGACCTCGTACACTACGTGCATGTCAATGCAGGCTACTTCAAAACGTGGCAGAGCGAGGATGTGTCACTGGGCGCCTGGCTGGCACCAGTAGATGTCCGGCGGACGCACGATCCACGCTTTGACACGGAGTATAAATCTCGTGGCTGCAACAACAAATACTTGGTGACGCATAAGCAGAGCTTGGAGGACATGCTGGAAAAACACCAAACTCTGCAGCGTGATGGCAGGCTCTGCAAGGAGGAGGTCAAGCTGAGACTGTCTTATGTGTACGACTGGAGTGTGCCACCGTCTCAGTGCTGCCAAAGAAAGGATGGGATTCCATAACTTCCCAAGGTTTAAATTTGCTTTAATTTATTTCTATCCAGTGAGGAATGTTAATCTTGATCCATTACATCTCTTGTTAGAGCATTTCATGCTTCCTAACAGATACTAGATGTCATCGCCAAAGACATGATGTAGTTACAGTTCTCATTTCAGAATTTTAAAGCCATTGTTTCTGCTTTTAAAAATAGGAATTTGAGCGATTTGACTGCTTTTTTCCCCCCAGTTAAAGGAGATCTAGCTCAAAAATCAGTATTGCTTTTTACCCCACAGCTGCTAATTTTAAAACAACTTCAGATCCTTTACGTTAATGTCATTTCAGTGTGATAGCTTGTAATAGTAATTGTCAGATGTTACCTAAAGTGGTTTGTACAAAGGAAAAACCCATGAAATTTCTTTTTCTTTTATTTTTTCTGTTCTAAAAGACTAATTTTATCCGTCAGGTTCAGGGCTTGAAATGGTAATCATGTAGTTTTCTGCATTTTTGTTCCTCCATCCAGCCCTGATTGATTGGGATTCAGCCGCCCTCTGATGTAAACTCCCTTTTTTGTTTTGATAAATAGTGAGGCTTTAAGCAGAGATACGAGATGCCAAGTATCACACTTCTGTTTTTGACTCTCACCAGCTCCTTTAGCTGTAATTCCAGTTCATGACTGGCAGCCTACGTCTTTCCTCTGTCTCTGCTACATCTTCTGTACCTCTTCCACGAATATTTCCCCACACTATGAAACATGTTCAAATGTGTTATCAGTGTAGTAGATATAAGAGGAGCTCTCAGATTGGGGATTCTTATCCTGCCTTGATTCTGATCCTGCCTACATTGTTTGTGAAAGCAGTTTCTTTAATTTCATTTATTTTTTTGTAAATTGTACTTTATTTATTGTTAACTTATTTTTCACCAAACACAACACACTGGCAGCGAGTGTGGACAGAAGTGGATGTGTTTACTGTAGAATTTTTATTTCTAACAAATAACTAGCAGAAGAGAAATGTTTGCTTCGCAAAATATGATGCTTTTGGCTACAGATACGTAATGATTTAAAGGCATAAAGATTTTGTCAGATAAAGTGGTTGAACTCATTTGGTTCAACAAGCCTTCTTATTGTTATACTGGAGCTAATGTGAGGAGTCTGCGATGGTACTTCCAGTGTAACTGTACAGTTGGGTTCAGTGGATTTAATGTGCAAAGAGATCAAGTTACATGTGTTGTTTTTTTTGTTTTGTTTTTTTAGCAGCACACCCGTCACTTTGTTTCTTTTTTTTTTTTAAGTGATAAACCTGCTTTGAAAGGTTATTTATCCTCTGTAATGTGAGGTTGTCCAGCCCAAACCTCCCTGTAATGTCAGTAACTGTGTCTCCAGACATGTGAAATCTGTGTTATCAGCTTTGACTCCAGAGTTTATCCTCGACTGATCCCCAACCAGTCAAAGACAGCTGTTTCCTCACCGCTGTCACAGGCAGGTTCTGATTCATTGAAAACTAGGTTTCTGTGATTGTTTTCATGTCGGATCAGGCCCTGGATGTTTTATTAAAAAAACTCAGTTCTGTCCTTGTAATTGTTAAACATTTATGTTAGTTGTTTGAAAAGATATTTCATAGCCAAACACAAACATGCTGTGGAAATCTCATCTGTGGCAGAAGATCATCTAAGAGGACTTGATAAAGACTGTTCACACTACCTTGCTAATGTGACCCTTTTTTTTTTCTTTTCCCCTCTGTGATTCGACCCAAGTCTGGTTTTATTCAGGGCTGCGTGGATGCACGAATCCGATTGTCAATTCCAACTGCTTATACGCTGCCTTATTCAAATCCCCTTCAGAAAGGTCTCACAAATGTGTTTTCTGTTGCCATTGATACTAATGACACATGCTGAACCATATCTGACTTCACATGAGAGTCTAATGCAAAATTATTTGACTTGTGAATGTGAACCATCGAATCAGAACTGAATTGAACAGGATCCCTGTTAGAGCAAACGAGGAGTAAAAGAATTATTACTCCTTCACAGATCCTCATCTGTGATATCACAGATGAGGATCGGAGTAGGAGTATCCAGTTTCCAGACTTGGATCTGCACCTCTTACTTTATATTTGATGTACCTCAGAGGCACAAAGCTGGAAAACCTATTTCAAACGAGGGTCATGGTATGCCAGCATTGTGGCTCACTAGAACCCAGAAAACCAGCTGATGTGAACAGAGGTGTAAACAATAATTGAAAAGGTTGCTTTTTTAAAAAGATATGTCAGAGATTTTGTTAAGACCTCAGGACATTGCTTGTTCTTGTAAAGAAATGTGTATAAAACGCCCTCTTTAAAGTTCGACTTTGGTAGTTTTCAAATAGTTTCCCTCTAAAACTGAACTCAAAGACTTGAAAATCCAATTATTTCAATACTAAAATCTCTGCCAGTCAATAAGGATATCCCTGTATAACTGACACAGTACTGCCATATTTAAAGTATTTATTTGTCTTATTTCTGATATTCATTTGGGATTTGGGATGTGCTTGAGCATTTGTTTCACACGAACAAACTCTGGCATATTCTTCAGATTTTCACACCTCCTCTTCTCCTCCAACTCATACTGTAAGACAAAAAAAAGAAAAAAAGCATAAGGCGTCTAAGAGCATCCCATTTTTGTTGAAGTTATTTCCAAAAAGAAAATACACGAGTGGATCATTTCCAGTTCCTGTTGCTTTTCTAACTATCATACTTACAAGCTGTATTCTCTGCTGTCTGCTGCGTAGTTTCACCTCTAAGTCAGAGAGCGGGTGGAGAGCCAGCTCCTGCTTCCTGTGCTGCTCTCTCTTTTGGTGGTCCAGCACCTGTTGCAGCTCCGGCCTTCTTCGAGGCAGCACACCTCTGAGGATGCCACAAAGCACGGATAAATTCAGATCAGAAGAAAACCCACACCAAAAGAGGCGCATTTCCTGTGCATCACTTCACATGTTAAAGTGGTCTTATGAATCCTACATTTTCTGTACAAACATGCACTATAAAAAGAGATCAAATCATCAATTCCCCTGCAAGTAATGGACAACCCACTCCACAGTGGGCTATAGCCTGAAGAAAATGAGTGTGTGTCCTCTTTAGATAACACTGGTGATGTGTAACAAGGTGCTGAAGCTTTTGACAGGTTCAACAGTAAACATCACCTGAGCATTTCTTATCCCCGCTCGCTGCACCGGGAAAACCTAAGAGGATTCACCGACTGATTGAAGGGGACAACCAAAGTGCAGACCTGGAAAACTATCGCTGCTTTCTCACTAGAGTTTTAACCCTCCGTTGCCACATAACAGTCAAAAAAGTAAATATAGCAATAACATAAGAAAATGGGGGAGTTTTGAATATCAAGGTCACACAATTGGACCAGTGAGAGACTATACACTTACACAGAGGAAAAACAACAACAGCTACCAGAAAAAAAAAAAAACCTTCACATCAGCATGAATTTTCTACTTTTACAATGATTTAAGGTATAGATGTGCTGACTGCAGCATCTCTGCACACGCGACGCTGCCAGAGCAACCTGGTCGGGGCAAATAAACACAAATCTCTGAAGTTTCCTCACCGCGTGCAACAGAATAGCAGCTCCTGATGAAGAGCTCTGTGTTGGAGAGAGGCCAGGATGGGATTTATCAGCTTTTGTGGTTTGATGAGGTCATCTTCCTCCTGCTGTTGATTTTCAATCAGCTGGTGAGGTGGGATCATCCGGCACTGATGTCTGTCTGGTGCGCATAAATGCAAAGCAATGCGTTATTCAGTGCGGCAGCAGAGCTCAGTTTGCATCATTTCAATTCAATAATTCACTCATTACAATGTTGCTTACTTTTGTCGTATTCAGTTATCACTTCTTACCACATGAGAAAATCTTTTTTCCTTTTTTTTTCAGATACTAGAGCAATTGAAATTCAACATCTCGCTGGTTTATTCTTACCTCTTCTGTTTCTGAGGCCCGTTTTTTGTGACACCTGAGTGAAGATGAGGAGTTAGTCAGTGCCATTTGCGATATGAACCAAATTGAGAAGAAAACAACGTAATCCTTCTGTTACAAAGCCCTTCCGTCCATCAGCATATTAAAAAGAGAAATTAAGCATTTCATATCTAAATGTCAACAGTGAAAAGAAGGATTAAACCCTGACATGTTCAAATAAAAAAAGAAAACAATCAGCATATTATATCACCCCACAACTGTCAATATTTTGGTGGTTAGTGATATTGTATATTATTAACCTAATTTCTCTTTACCAAAGCGATGTTAAAGCAGTGGTTGGAAAATTTAAAAACAAAATATTCCTAAGTTTGAAAACTTAAATGTTTAACTTAAGAAAACCTAACAAAAACTGCTGCAGAGCAGTTGGTTTCTGAAGTCAAAGAGTTTATAAACTTTTCTGACTCAGACTTAAATATATTGGTTTTGTCATTAAGATTTTAGAATTTGTTCTGCATTTGTATTATTTATTTCTTTATTTCCTTCTTGCATCCTTGGCATAGTTGGTTTAAAAAAAAAAGCTGAAGACAAGAAAAAAATGTAAGTATAATAAAAAATAATGACATAAGCTTACCTGTGTGTTGTGGTAGAGACGCATTGCTGAAAAAGTAATTGTAAAAAAAAACGAGAGAGACTCAACAAATAGGCTGTGAAAGTATGATTCCCCCAGAAACAAATATGACAGGAGAGTTTTGCCTCTGCTGCTGTCGGCTTCCAGGAGCTGCAGCTGACAGGGAGAACAGGTGCGCCACGCCGTCTTGTGACCAAATCTCATTAAGTGTCTTACGACCCTTTGTTCCACCCTTGTTGCCTTCAGGAGGAGAAACTTCTGTTGACTGAGCAGCAGCATATGCAGAGGTGACAATGATGTCAGTGAGATAATGCAACCTTAAATGCTGGCAGCATAAGGCAAGGCGAGTTTATTTGTATAGCAGACTTCGGCAACAAGGCAAAGGCAAGGTGCTTTACATCATGAAAACATGAAAACTAAAGAGATGAGGGGGAAAAAGATTGTAAAGGATCTAGCTTGTATTAGTTAACACGGATATTGAGAATCATATTTGCCTTGTTTTTAATTTTAGATCTTTTTTACATTTTTTTTAATTTAGTCATTTATTTACTGTGTTGAACAGGTCTGCATGTCCCAATGCTCTCAGTTAAGAGAAGACAAAAACTTCTTGAAGCACAGACATTGCATATCATTTTACTTATGTGGAGGGAAAATCATCCATTTTCTATACCCACTGAATCCAATCACTGGGGTCTGCTGGAGCAAATCCCAGCTCGTTGCAGGCAAGAGGCAGGGGTGCACCCTGGACAGGTCTCCAGTCCATTGTAGGGCCACATATACAGACGAACAACCACCCACACTCACACCTACAGGCAATTTAGAGTTCTCAATCAACCTTATACACATGTTTTTGGACTGTGGGAGGAAGCCGGAGTACCCGGAGAAAACCCACACAAGCACAGGGAGAACATGCAAACCCCACACAGAAAGACTCCTGTCGGGAGTCAAACCAGGATCCTTCTTCTTGCTGTGAGGTAACAGTGCTAACCACTAAGCCACTGTCACGCTTGAAGCAAAAATCAGTCAAAGACAATAAATATGAGTAATAAAAAGGTATTATTTTATTCAGACAGTCTATGTAGCAAATGGAAATATTGGGATTAACTTTGGGCAATGTGCAAACATTGACTGTATGATACCAAACATCACTAGTAAAAACAGGGATTCATCTAAGTCAGGGGTGTCCAAAGTCAGTCCTCGAGGGCCAGGGTCCTGCAGGTTTTAGATGTTTCCCTGATACAAGTGCCTGTGTCATTGACAGACTTGTACAGACCTGGATGATAAGCTGTTAATGATCTTTAATTAGAATCAGGTGTGTTGGTAGAAGGAAACATCTAAAACATGCAGGACACCGGCCCTCGAGGCCTGGAGTTCGACACCCCTGATCTAAGTGATATACGATAAATGAAATAAACATCTGGCTGCACATGTGGCTCTATGGTGCGGTGCAGAAAATCACTCTTAGCTCACCCACTTCTTTCATTGGCTGAAACTGCACATATTTGGACAGAAAACAACCTTGGGATGCTGAACAGATTACTTCAAGTACTTCTCTGGGAGTAATGTGTAGGGGTGTATTGGTGTCAGCTCATTAAATGTGGTTACAAGCTCATTGTAATCCTCATCCTTGCTATTGCCAATGTGCTTTCCAGGTGCAAAGCTGCAGCAGGGCTAAAATGTTTCACCTGCTTCTTAATTGTGTCTTTCTCATCCACCTACACATTTACGTGCAACCTCCATCTGTCACATAGAGCATCTAAGTCACACTTTGTTAAAAATAAAAGGCAAAAAGAAAAAGAACAGAAAAGGAAACTTGTCACTAGTATGGTTGTCTATTGTCCATTGAATTATTTTTTCCTTTGTAAAGTGACCAAAAAAAAAAAAAGAAAGAAAAAATGAAGAAGAGGCCATGAACTATTTGAGTCTATAAATACTCTACTCTAATACCTAGGAAAATAGGAAAACCTGGGATTGCAGCAATTGTTTGTATTTATTTTAACCTATATTTTATACAAACCAGATTGGTATTCATTTATTTATTTTTTTAGCTGAGTTGAAGAAAAAACTATATTTTGTTTTACCTGTTCTGGAGAGATATAATATAAGCATCATACAATATGCATGAAAAACACAAACAAAAAGTCAACATTATATATAAGGGATATGCTGAGGCAAAGAGTACCCTTAATTTCTATTACAAATTATTTAAGAGAACAGAGGGACAAAAAAGTCCGAACTGTTGCTATTTTTCATTTAGACATGTGTGAACAAAAGACCATTCTGAATACTTTAGCAAAAACCAACCAAACAAACAAAAAAGTAGTAGGGGAGTAGTCGGCGAGCTGTACTTGTATATACCACTAGATGGCAGTGGCGTTACCTTGACAGTAATAAAGAGAACATAAAGGAAGAAGACCTGCGAGAGAAACGGAAACAAATGAGTGTTTGAGGAAGACCAGACCGCATTAAATATATCTCTATTTTAAAAATCGGCCTGTCATGGACTGCTAATCTCTTGAAAGAAACAACCATATAACATCGTCAAAGACCAAACTGCAAACATGACAAATGGTAGGATTATCCCTTTTATCCGTCGGCACAAAAAGACAACATGTTAGTTTTGCTGCTTTGACGGAGGAGAGCTAGTGGCGGCTAACTTAGCTGTAGACGTGGCCCCAGGAAGCATTAAATAAATTCATTTACTCATCCCGACAGCGTTATATCACTGCAGTGTTTACAGCTACAGATGCATTGATACGTTTAAGGCATTTAGTGTGAAACTCAAGTTTTGTTTGGTTTTCTAACCAGATTTAACGAGTCAAGCTAATACTAAACAAATCAGGATATGCAGTCAACAGCTGTTTTGAAGCAAAAGAAAGGCAGTGAGCTCTATATGTTTGTGTTTGACATAGCCAACATATCCAAGGTTGTTTAAATTCACTGTTGACGTGGATGTGTCATCTATAGATTTGCTAAGGTAATTTATCAAATTTGATGAAGTTGCTTCAAATCAATATCTCAACTTTTGCATGTAGGTCAGAGGGAAAGTGCAACCCAAGTCAGAGCCTACACGTGATTATTATGAATAAATTTAGGTCTTTAGGAGAAAGGCAAATTCAAACTTGTTCACATGTGACAGGTTATAGATATCAATTCTTGATACCTGACTGTGGATGTTGCTCAGTCTGTGTTTATATAGAAACATTTTTTTGTTCGTTTTTTTTTTTTTACATCATCCTTGCAACCCTGTGCAACTCTCATGTAAGAATGGACTTACACAGGCTTTTTCAAGAGTTAGTTTCTCAGACTCTTCATGGACAGATGCACACTAAACACTATAAGGTGAATAATCTGTACCAAACCTAATGCTACTCAGGACTGACTGTGATATCGTCCTTGCCCTCTTTCATAGTTTACTCTTTTGATGGCATCCTGGTGTTTGGGCTGCTCTTCATCTGCACTTGTGCATATCTCAAAAAGGTACCTCGACTTAACAGCTGGCTGCTGTCAGAGAAGAAAGGAGTGTGGGGGGTTTTCTACAAAGGTAAATTCAAAAGTCAAGTACGTCAAAAAGATATTTGACAACTTAGTGCTTTGTAGTATTTTTAACCACACATGTCCTTGGAGCAATCATTTCTTTTTAATTTGTGTTTTTTTTTCCTTGTTTTTTGCATGTATTTGTAGTCCCCTACTAAATAATGTCTGAAAGGAGCTTAGTTTGGTAGAGCTGGTGGGCCAACATAAAAAAAAAAGTTTAATGCATGATCTAAATCTTCATCAGTCAATCCTCTAAATCTTTAAAGCAAGTTCTGCATTTATGGACTATTCACCTTTAAAAGAAATTATTTAATCAGTGTTGTCTGCCTAATAATGGCAGTTATATTCAGTAACTAAATAGCTTACTTCCACAGAGTTTTCCTCCTTTAAACTAACCTGAGTGATAAAGTGGATTCCCCTCTTGCACACCTTTGTAGATATGTAATTTTTTTTCCATATCTGATTTAGAAAGTCCAACATCATTCCTGTTTTCATTTCAAATGAATGTCTTTTTTAAGCATTGAGTGACTCATTAACCGCTCAGTAGGCTTATAATAGTTAAATGGATAACTATTTGTATCGCAAATAGTTATATCACCGACTGGATTAAGGGTTTGAACCCCATGCAAACCACAGCGTGTGACAAGAATCACACCTTTGGATCTGTCAGGACTGTGCTGTTGCATCTTCCTTTCATATATTTTATCTGTTTGTAATGGACCTGTAACTTTTTCGTTCTCAGCTGCAGTAATTGGGACAAGGCTTCACATTGCTGTGGCGATTTCCTGCCTGGTCATGGCCTTCTACGTTATCTTTTTGAAATGACATTCAGACTGGATTGGAAGACTAGACGGATGCAGAATGGTGAAGGACACTCCTCTCGTCATTGTGTCAGTCTTCATTGTGGGACACCTCTTGGACTGTATTTCAGATGAAACTGCAGAGCCTGGGGACACTCATGGAAGTGAAGCTGCTGCTACCCCCCATCTGATGACTGTGTACATAATGTCCTTCTGAGTAATATGTGTCCACTACGGACATAGAGGACACTGTGAAACTCCTCTACGGTTATTACAGTGGAGACAATATGCTGGTACCCACGGTGTATTCATGTTAATGGGTAATACTCTTTACTGTCTCCATCTGTATTTATATTTATATTGAAATATGCAGAAGACCGAAGGGCAGAGTGGACACTATACACTTCACCTGTAAACAACTTAAATGGCCAAGCTTTATACACTGCTCAAAATGATTAAAGGAACTTCTTTCAATCAGAGTCTAGATCAATAGCATAACTTAAACGTCTGGGATATTGATCTGATTATTCAAATTACAGAGGGGTTGTTATTCAGTTTCAGCTGCTTTAGTGTTAATGAAATTAACAGGTGTATTAGATGGACAGCAGTGAAATGACATCCAAAACAGGAATAGTTTTACATGTGGATGCAACTGGCATTTTTACCTCCACATCTAACTATTTTTCTTGAGTTTTGCAAATGGCTAGGTCCTTAACTAATCATCAGGACTGCTATCCGATCATCTGTGCAAGGAGGAATAGGATGAGCATTGCCAGAGCTCTGCAGAATGACCTCCAGCAGGCCACTGGTGTGAATGCCTCTGACCAAATGAGCAGAAACAGACTTCATGCGGGATGCTTGAGGGCTGAATGTCCTCTGATGGGCCCTGTTCTCACTGTCCACTACCGTGGAGCTCGATTGACACACAGACACACTCTACAGGGTAAAAACGGCCCCCTGTCTGCCATTAGGTGTCAGAATGAAATCCTTGGACCCATTGTCATGCATGATGCTGGTGCAGTTTTCAGTATTTCTTTTAAACTTTGGTCATGTTTCCGGAGAGGGCACTCCACCCTTGTCCAACTGAGGACCATGGTCTCGGATTTAGAGAAGCTGATTCTCATCCCAACTGCTTCACATTTGACTGTGAACCGCTCCAGTGAGTGCTGAAGGTCCTGGCCTGATGAAGCCAACAGAACCACATCATCTGCAAAAAGCAGAGACCCGATTCTGTGGTCACCAAACCGGACCCCCTCCGTCCATCATAATGATTCCTGGTCTCATATAAGTGGAGTATGAAGGCAGTTCCTGGAGGATGTAGGAATTGATGCTATTGACAGGCCCCCACACTCTCCTGACCAATAAAACACCTCTAGGACATCATGTTTCAGTCCGTCTGAATCAGAATCTGAATCACTTTATTGCCATTGCCAGTAAACTGGTTTAATAATGTAAAGTAAAATAGAACAAAAATAATTACATCTGAATCTGCAAATAAATCAAAATAAAATAACTGAATAAGTTTAGGAGAGAAGAAAATCTACAATATATACATGTGTAGAGAGTAGCAGGAGAATAGTCTGTTTTATGAGTCATTTAACTATTGTTCATGAGTCTCCTGCCTGAGGGGAGTGTGCTAAACAGGTTGTGTCCAGGGTGAGAAGGGTCAGCAGCAATTCGACCTGCACGGCCTAAGATCTTGGAGGTGGACAGGTCCTGTCAAGGTCAGAGGTTGCAGCCGATCACCTTCTCGGCAGTCTGCACAATGCTCTGCAGTCTGTCTGAAAAATCTGATGTGGCCAGATTCCACCTCAGACTGCCAGGAGCTCAGTGATGACCTGGTCCACACCTGGGAGGAGATGCCCAACATCCAACTTCTGTTTAGGAGCCTCCCCTGGTGTTGTCAGGCATTCATATGAGCACACTGGGGGCCATACAAAACTACATGTACTGAGAACCATTTTGAGTTGCTGCAATGAAATTTCAGCAAGATGGACTAGCCTGCTGCATTTTTTTTTTTTTTTTTGTCCACTTTGAGTTTTGAGGTGTCTGGATTAAGGTTAATAAGTTTCATACCAATCCAGCAATGTGGCATCCTTTTATTCCTAACACATTGCCCAGTCCATATAAGTATAGATCGAGCATGATTTTTTTTTCTCCCCACTAGAATCTGATGTGTTCCTTAATACTTTTTTTTTTTTTAGCAATGTATATTAAAAAAGAAATACTAATAAAGATTTGATGGAGGTCGTATGTGACCAAACTTGAAAAGACTATTTCCACTGGCTCTTGGGTATCCTTTTGTTATGTATCTTTTTTTTTCTGTCAGCAGCCGAAGGAACGATAAAGTGATAATATATAAAGATGTCCTTGGCTTTTTCTCTAATTTTGTATCTTTTCTTAACAGTGCTGGCTTATATCTCCTTTTTTTTTTTTTAAAGGTTTGAAATACACATTTTGCACAGATGTATGTTGTATATATGTTGCCATTGAAATATGTAAAGGATAACTTGTTTTTAATTTCATAGATTGGGGTGCAAATCATTTAGGTGTCAGAGCATTTTCAAAAATGTCCACAAAAAACTAACAAGTTAAAAAGAAGCTGTTTTCAAATTGGATAGGTGTATTTAACTTTCCTGAAGATTTAATTGCAACGTTAAATGGGAATGGAGTATTTCATGTCGTTTTAGTCATGTACTGTCAGTTGTGGCTGTCTCTGGCACCTTATTTGGTTTTTTATTAAAAGTAGAGAATTTGAAAGAGGCACAATGCAATTTTAAGTAAAATTTTAAAAATGAAGTCTGCTTTCCTGTTCTCTCTGCAGAAATTGCATCTTTTCAGTTTCATTCTGTGAAATATATTTATCTGAATCCCTTTGATCTTTTTCAGTCTTGCATAACAATTGGTAACCCCTCTCTGAATCCTACATATTTTTAAAATGTAAAAACACAAGTCATATAATTGAAGTTGCTCTTAGTGTTAACTAAAACTTAAGACAAATAACATGTCTTTCATAGATTCACAGAACTATGTTTTTCACAGATACAAATCTTTTTTTGTAACCATACCGATCCTTTTCTGCACATTCACAAACTTGAATTTTCACAAAGATTTCTTTTTACAGGAGGATAAAACTTGATTTACAAGTGCAAACTTTAAAATTATGTGCAAATAATTTAGATCTACAAAACCTTTATGACTCTATATTGAGCCCATTGACTTAGAGAGGTCTGAAGCTGCCAGCACAGGAGCATGGGTTAAGAGAGCCTTTACGGATTTAAAACCATTCTGACATTTTGGAGTCCACGTAAAGTCTAGCCTACCCTACATCAGGCTTTCCTAAGAAACACTTGGTGGCTTAGTGTTCCAACATTTGGAAGTGGAATATGATATCACCACTAGAGATAGCTACAGCAAGGAGGAGCTAGGAGGTAAGGTTGGTAGGGATATGTCATCAACCCTACCTGCAGAATATGGGTACCAAGCCAAATGCCCAGATAGTGTGAACACAAAGGCAGCTGACCTGAGAAGCAAGATTGTTGCAAATGGCTTAAGCAAACTTGACCCTTTACCAAAGCTAGAAGAAAGAGTACCTTCTGAAAGTCTGCTAGAAGATGCAAATGCAGTGCTACTAGCAATACCTACTGGCACCATCACAGGGACCAATCAGCTGGTGTACAGCACAGCAGCAGCACTACTTGAGATGCTTGGTTACAAGATCACCACCACAGGTGTAAACCAGAGACCTCCACGGCACAGAAGGCTGGAAAGATCAAGGCAGCACAAAGAGAAGTAAGCCAGTTGTCTGAATAAGTGAAAGGTGCAATGAAGTAGCAACTGCATTAGAAATATGGCCGATTTTTTTATACCCAAGGCACTGGAAACTGCCAAACAAACAAACTCACAGCCTTCTCCACCCAAATGAGAAGACAGGCATCCAAAGTTGAAGCTATGAGAATCAATAGGATGTTCTCTACTAAACCATCAAAGGTGTAGACTCAGTGGCAGGGTAATAACACAAGAATCAACCCACCCAAGGCAGAGACAGAGGACTACTGGAAAAGTACATGGGAGAATGAGACAACACATAACACCAATGGCCCATGGTTAGTGGATCTAAGAGCTGACTATAACAATCTCCCAGAGCAAGACCCAGTCACCACCACAATGGCAGATGTCTGAGAATCTCAGGTATGAAGAGTTGGACATGATCCACACCTACCCGCAGAAGAAACTGACTGTACTCCATGAGTGCATAACAGTGCAAATGAATCAGCTGCTCACAGATGGGACACACACAGAATAGCTAACCCAAAGCCACACAGTCCTCATCCTGAAGGACCCCCAGAAAGCGACAGACTTATCCATCTACCAGCCAGTTACCTGCCTCTGCACAATATGGGAGCTCCTGTCGGGCATCATAGGTTTCTTGGCATCACCAAGATATGTATGACTCCACATATGAGCACAACTCAGAATGGGACTGTCAAGGATACCAGAGGAGCCAACCACCAGCTCCTGATCGACAGAGCACTTCCCAAGCGCTGCAAGATGTGGTAAACCAATCTGTGCACTGCCTGGATCGACTACAAGAAAGCCTGCAACTCGTGGATACTGGAATGCTTGGAATTGTACAACATCAGTAGGACACTGGGAGCCTTCATCAAGAACTCAGTGGGACTGTGGAAGACTATTCTTGAGGCCAATTGCACAAGTCACCATCATGTGTGGCATAAACCAAGGAGATGCTCTGCCCCTACTGCTGTTCTGCATAGGCCTGAACCCTCTCAGCCAGTTCATCACAAAGAGTGGCTATGGATACTGGTTCAGAAGTGAAGTGATGATCAGCCACCTGTACAAGGACCACAGACAACATCAAGTTGGATGCCAAGCAAGACATTGACTCACTGATCCACCTCACGAGGATATACAGCAGAGATATCAGAATGACATTCTTGGTGGATAAATGTGCTCAAATAATGTCCAAGAGGGGCAAGATGGTCACTACTGATGGGGTTGAGCTACCAGAGGGCAACATATCAGATTCGCAGAACAGCTACAAATACCTGGGGCTTCTGCGGGCAAATGGCAACTACAGGGAGGATGCAAGGAAGTCAGCCACAACCAATTACCTGAAGAGAGTAAGGCAGATCCTGAAGAGCCAGCTGAATGGAAAGAACAAAGCCTGGGCCATCAACACATATGTCTGGCCAGTAATAAGGTACCCTGCTGAATTTGGGATGGAAGTCTCAAAGTCAAGATGGGAGATACGTCTAAGGGTGGAGAAGAATGGAAGGGCAAAGATCCTGTGGGACTTGCAGATCCAGACCCATAAACTGGTTATGGCAGGAAAGTACTTGGTGTGTCAACTAGGAGGAAGGTAGAGAAGGAGACTTGGTAGTGGAATGAGGAAGTGCAGGAGTGTATACAGAGAAAGAGGTTAGCTAAGTAGAGGTGGGACATGGAGAGAACAGAAGAAAGTAGACATGAGTACAGGGAAATGCAGCATAAGGTGAAGGTAGAAGTGGCAAAGGCCAAACAGAGGGCATATGATGACTTGTATGCTAGGTTTTCCAGGAAGGAGGGAGATACTGATCTATATAGGTTGGCAAAGCAGAGAGACAGAGAAGGGAATGATGTGCAGCAGGTTAGGGTGGTGAAGGACAAATAGGGAAATGCATTGACAGGAGCTACAAGTGTGATAGGAAGATGGAAAGAGTACTTTGAAGAGTTGATGAATGAGGAAAATGAGAGAGAGCAAAGAGTAGAATTGTGGACCATGAAGTACTAAAGATTAGTAAAGGTGAAGTTAGAAAGGCATTGAAGAGGATGAAGAGTGGAAAGGCAGTTGGTCCTGATGATATCATCAGGACCAAACACCTTCATACCTCCATGGAGGTATGAAGGTGTTTGGGAGAAGTGACTGTAGAGTTTTTGACTCTGTTGTTCAACAAGATCTTAGGGAGTGAGAGAATGGCTGAAGAATGGAGGTGGAGTGTGATGGTGCCCATATTTAAGAACAAGGGAGACGTGCAGAGTTGTGGCAACTACAGGGGAATAAAGTACTGCATGAGGAAATCTGGAGTGGCAGAGAAGTATGTGAGAGTGGTGCAGGACATGTATGAGAGTTGTAAGACGGTGGTGAGGTGTGCTGTAGGTGTGACAGAGGAGTTCAAGGTGGAGCGAGGACTGCACTACTCCAAAGAGCCCCACCAAACCCCCCCAACACACACACACACCCACACACACACACACACACACACACACACACACACACACACACACTGAGACCCATGCTGGTTCTGTTGGGAGAGGGGGATTTACAAAAACGTCTTGGCTCCAGCACTCACCATGACAATCATTCCGGAATGATAATCATCAAAGAAAACGTTGTGCTACATATACCATAGATTTCTACAGTATAATCACTGT
>JAOWBL010000020.1:14804361-14839316 GCA_028564865.1 Zenarchopterus dispar | reverse complement strand
GTTGTCTTTCCAGACACTGAAGCAATCCCCATCAACTCCCATGTTTAGATGTCCAACTGTGCTGCAGAAATGAACATATTTACATCCTGGTTCTAAAAACCAAAGCAATTAATGTATTGGTCGAGGCCTGGGTTAACATCTGGGAGGAAGGCGTGTTGATAGGCAGAGAGAGAAGAGGAAAGTTAAGAACCTAGGACTGAGAGGAGGTACTTTGAATGTGACACAATGACAGGAAAAGCTGGTTGACATGATCCAGAGGAGGAAGGTAGATGTACAATGTGTCCAGGAGACCAGATGGAAAAGTAGCAAGGCCAGTAGCCCAGGATTTAAGCTGTTTTATCATGGTGCTGATGGGAAGAGGAACAGAGTAGGAGTTATTTCAAAAGAGGAGTTTGTTAGGAATGTTCTTGAGGTGAAATGAGTGTCAGACAGATGAGTTTCGAGATGGAAACTGAAGGTTTGTTGTTTAATGTTGTCAGTGGCTATGCTCCACAGGTAGTATGTGAATTAGAAGAGAAGAAGAAATTCTGGAGTGAGTTAGATGAAGTGATGCAGAGTATCCACAGGGGTGAAAGAGTGGTGATTGGAGCAAATTTCAATGGACATGTTGGTGCAGGCAACAGAGGTGATGAGGAAGTGATGGGTAGGTTTGGCATCCAGGACAGGAATCCAGAGGATCAGATGGTGGTAGGTTTACCAAAAAGGATGGAAAGTCTGCCACCATCCTTTTTGTGTATTTTCTTCCAGAAGAAGCAGGAACACATGGTGACTTATGACTGGAGACAGGAACACACAGATTGGTTACATCTTGTGTTTTTTTTAACATCACAGGTTTTAAGCATACAGAGACCTTAGTGCGGACTGTGAGAAACCATTTTCTAACCCCAGAAGTGGCTGCAAATTTAATGGAAATCTGTTAAAAGACCCCTCCAGTTATTTTACCTGTTTCCCGTGATTTTTTCTTTGAAAGTTTTAACAGAAAACTTAAGAAAGGCCTGGAATCAGTAGCTCCTTTAAAGACAAAAAAGGTAAAAACTAAGCCCACCGTCCCACGGAGAAACGAGGAAATTAGAAAACTCAAACGAAACTGCAGGAAAGCCAAAAGAAAACGGAGGGAAAAAAATAATCAAATTATCAAATTCTACAAATTCAACTCAAAATATATAACACCAAGGTTAAACAGGCAAGAAATAATTATTTTGTGAAATTAATTATTGAAAAAAAAATAATGCCAGAGTTCCATTTTCCTTCTTTTACAGTCTAATCAACCCTGATTTTAATAAACACAGACTTTGTACAAATAGCCTTTTATGTGAATAATTTGCAGACCACTTCAGGAGCAAAATTGGCTTTATTAGAACCAACATTTTACTTGGCCAAAATGTTTTTAGTGAAACTAAAGGTGTGCTTTTATCTGAGAGAACACTGGACAGTTTTGTCCTGGTTGACGCCAAGATGCTTGGAAGAGTCTTCTCCCAAGTCCCAAGTCAAGTCCCACTACCTGCCTTTTCATCTTGGCCACTGTAATTCGCTCCTCTTTGGTCTTCCATTCAAATCCATCAACAAACTTCAGCTAGTCCAAAACTCAGCTGCCTGCATTACCATATGAACACTCTCCACTGATCATGTCACTCCTGTCTTTGAACAGTTTCACTGGCTTCAGATTAAATCACATATTGAATGTAAGATTCTGCTGTTTATTTTCAAGACCATCCATGGCTTCACCCTGCACTACCTATCTGAAATTTTACACATCAACACACCATCTCAGAGTTTCAGGTCATTTTCCTCCATCTATCTCACAGTTCCATCTGCTCGTATGGTCACCATAGCCCCCAGGTCCTTTAGTTGGTCTGGCCCTTGTCTCTCGAATTCTCTCCAACATCCATGGGCATAACTTTGATTTGAAAAATGGGGAGAAAAAGGAACCTAGAGTTTGCATTTTGTGTGTGATCAATTTTGAAATAGTGTGAGTCAGTTCCACCATTTTGATCCATTTGTTTCTATAACTTTGAGGATAAAAGGGTTAATGTCACTTTGTGCTTCTGCTTCTTGTCTCTAACTATTGTGATTCAGCTCCTCCTCACCCATCTTCTTACATTAAAGAAAACACAAAAGCATAAATGTTGAAGGAAAACCAGAGCTATAAGCCATGTTTGAAACATTGTTTAAACCTATCTTTTTTTTTCTTTTTGTAATATTGTCATCAATCCTTATGCTGGGAGGGGGCATAAGCAAAACATGTCAAACTCGAGGCTGGGGAGCCCAATCTGTTCCTCTGCCTAATTCTATCTGGCTTATGGTGACATGCAAAGTTAATTTTGTATGTACAATACTATTTTATAATGTGGCAAAGACACACGTCTCACAATACATATTCATTTGATTACCTGATCAATGACAGCAACTACCCACTAGATGGCAGTATCTCAAATTTAGCAGTTTTCTACAACAGTTATGTGTTAAAGTCAATGGTTTCAAACAAAAATGCAAATATATATATATATATGTGTGTAAATATATATATATATATATATATATATATATTGAAAAGTGGAAAAATGGGTTCAAAGTGGAGCTGTTTGGCCTTCATCCTAAGTGCTATGATCAGCAATAACTAAACACAACATTTCAACAGAAACACGTCATACGCACTATTAAGGATGTAGTGTAGGAAGTGATGCTTTCAGGTTGTTTTACAGTCCTAGGACCTGGGCACCTTATGTCATTGAATTGATCTGGGACTCTTCTGTATCTCAGAGTACTATAGAGGCTAATAGGCAAGCTATCCAGTTAAAGGTAAGTTAACTGAGTTATATAAAAGGACAATAACCTCAAGCACACCAGCAAATCTACAAAAGAATAGTTAAAAACAAAACAGTTAAGGTTTTATTATAGCCAAGACCTCAGCCTAGCTGAAATTCCTGCAATGGGAGCTTGAGAGAAGTGCACAAGTGAATGCCTAAACCCAAAACCTCAAGGAACTGTCATAGCAATATTATTATGAATAGTTCACAACACAACAATATGAAAGGCCAATAGTCATACAGGAAATGACATGACATTAATGCTGCTAATCTGCAACGGAATCATGGGAATACATGCCCACATAAACTTTTTAGTGTCCACTTTTGCGTTCACGTTTTTTAAACAAATAATAGTATGGTAAAGAAAAAAACCACAAGTGTTTATTTGAGGTAGTATTTGCCTTCTTTTAAGATCCACTATATTCAGATGATTTTTCTGCTTTTACAGACACAAAAATGGATCAAATTAAAAATCAGATTGGATTTTGTACTAACTTTTGCAAATGACTGTTAAAAAAAAAGTACAGTAGATGTAAATCAGTGCATTCTCCTATTATGTCACAAATAAATGCACACCTAATATGTCTTATGTGTTTTCATATGGGCCAGCTATGTCAAGACACACCTTTAAACACCACTAATGCCGCATAGATAGATCAGGCCGGTGATTTTCACACAAAAACTATAGAATTATTTTCTTTCTTTCATTTTCAGTCCTCAGGCCCCTTGAAGCCAACTTAAAAAAAAAAAAAAACCCAAAGAAATCCCCACCTCAGTCCTTCCCCCAGCATGCATCAAGGTGGGTTCTTTGCGGTGCAAAACATGTGATGTCTCAAACTTCCAGTGAACATGGCTTCCAGCGTATTTCCATCCTGTTGCACTAATTACCGTTCAACCACTTTATATCAGTTTCCCACACTAATTCTGGTAAACAGACCAGATGCTGTATCTAAATATGTACATGCAATATTTTTATGGAAGTCTCTCTGTTCACCCATCCGCATCTAATTAACATCTCACAAATTTTCTCAGCTTTCTATTAAAACCATAAGCTGGTTTACAACTGTGTTTGATAGGTAATTATATATGAAAATGTAATTGTTTACTGTACTCTATGGAACATTCAATGCTTTGAAAAATATCTTATTTATGTTTTGATATTTGTCAGCAGCATATCTTTTCCAGCATATGTTTTTTCATTTGTCTAAACAAAAAAAGCACAAATAAGTCTAAGACAATACCTTTAGAGCAAGTGCCTTCACCAAAAATAGGTCAGTGTTTTTCTTTCATGTTATCGCCTATGATCCCCCACCTTTTTTTTTTTTTTTTGCAAAAACATTCCACTTTAAAAATAACTGATTTGAAAGTTTAATTTGCTTGTATAATTAAGCAGAGAAGCAGTTTTATACCTCTCAGTCTGATGAAATTGCTGTAACATCCCACTGTCTTTTTTGGTTTCCATTAAGCTAATCGTTTGGGAAATACGAACACATTCAGGTGTGTGACATAAAAAATGGATTATTAGTGGAAAATATTCTAGGTTACTTTAAATATAACGTACAGTTAAATACACAAGATTTCTTTGTTGTGATTTTTTTGTCCAGTTTCATTGATGTATTGTTGTCTAGTGAGTTGTCTTCTACTGTAATTAGTTTTTTATATTTGAGGCAAACAGGTACAATATGTAATGTATGCTTTTAAATAAACAGTTAAAATGTCTTATTAGGCGTAAATTTAGGGAGATTCCCCACTCGTGTCCAGTGGAGATGGGATATCCCCTAAATACAGAGCGGTAATTCTCGCGAGAACGTCATAATTATCGGGAGCGCGCAGTGACGATTGAGCGTTCGCGTTACTGCGCGACTAGCAGAGCGGGATCAAAATAGGGCGAAAAATCCAGAGAAAGCCAGACTGACTGAGCTTCCCGGCTGACTCCAGCACGTTGTGTCGGCGAAGTTGCGTCCGAGCACTCCGACGCTTTGTTGAAAGGAGGGGGTTTTATCTGCCTTATCTTTGACGCAACTGCACCGTATTTGCACGCCTGGGCGGCTGAAGTTCTCTGCCACACGGGGAGGAGAGGAGAGAGGGCAGAAGTTTCCGCTAGCTTGTTTTGTCACTGCGGGGCTGCTGGCTGGTGAATCCGCAGGAATGTCGCAGAAGGAGAGACCCACTTTCTACCGAGAGGAGCTCAACAAAACTGTGTGGGAGGTCCCGCAGCGCTACAGGCACCTGTCTCCGGTCGGCTCCGGTGCCTACGGATCCGTGTGGTGAGTAGTTGTTGCAGAGTGCTGTCGAGTGCATTCAGCACGGTTGCACAACGGCTAAACAGCTTCCCGGTACCCACTGAGGCCCATTGGAGCTGCCTCCTCTCAGGTTGCAAAGTTTTTCGTGGAAAGCAAGATAAATTACTCATGCCCTTTTGTTTAGGGCTTCATATTCGGGGCGTGATGTTACAGCTTCACCCTCCAGAGTGGCTTGCTCTAATTTCGGAGGGTGGAGATTGTGTTTTCGTGAGCTCTCTTACTGGCCTAGACTACTCACTGTTGTCCCGTAAACAACTGCACTTGTTTCCAGTAAACAGCCTGTTCGGAGTTTTACCAAGTCATCGGTGGTTAATGTGCAGAGGATTTTAGATCTAACTCTCAACGGAACAGGGCTGATCAAGTGACATGCCCACGCTTGCATCATCTGGAGAAGGGGTGCCCCCTCATCGCTGTGCTCGTGACACAAACGGGACAGAGCGGCGAAACAATTGCCGTGGACGAGAACACCATTGTATCCCTGCAGGCACAACCTGCTACTTGACACATTCACACATTGCATGCATTATGCATTTTCCAGTTGGGTGCAGCCTGCAGAGTACCAGAAGGTCACGTGGTTTTCGGAAAGTAGGCCCCCTCGTGCATAGAGAGAGCTTTCTACAGGAGGACCGCGACGACGACGATGACTCGAGAGTGATGTCATCCTCTTTCTCCCGTTGTGCTACTTACGTGACTCACGGTCCCGAGGTTAGGTAGTGCCCTCTCACCACGGAGTCATTATCCTCAAATACAGTTTTACACTTTATGGAGATGTGTGTGATGAATAATGGGCACATTTTAACGTTGAAAACACTAAGTGGGAATAGAACCAAGGTCTTTATGTTGAACAGATGGTTGAGAGAGATTAATGATATGTCAGCCTTTGGCCAGAGTGGTTATTAACATGCAGAAAGTGGTTTTATATCAAAAACTCAAAAGTTTATATGAAAAAGTTAATGTAGTTTACCAGACACCCTCTTGTTAACTTCAAAAGCTCTCTTACAAGAAAAACCTCACTACTTTTCTTAAGGTTTCACTGTATGTGAAGTTAGGGAATTTTCATCCAGTTTCTTAGAAACATCTTTTATATATATATATATATATATATATATATATATATATATATATATATATATATATATATATATATATATATTAATACTGTAGCTTCCAGTAAATTATGCAGCCAGAAGGATCCATGCAGTGAAGTTTCTCCAAGATCTTTCAGGGGGTATCTGAAACATATAAATAACTTTTTCACACCTCCTGTACCATGGCACAGCTGGTGGTCAGCTGGACACTTCTCTCAGTAATTTAGCTGACACTGCCTTTGTTGCTTTCATTGTGTTGTGTGGGTTTTCCCATTCACTTACATAAGAAATGCATCAATTATGTGGCTCTTCCTCATCACTTTACAGAGTAAAAAAGACTATTTTTTTTATTGTTTATTATCTTTCATTCTTTTGAAACAGCAGTCTTGCATGATATAAAGGGTTATTGATAAAAGAGTTTACCGTGAATATTGCTGGCTTAGATTCCGGTATCCACTGTGCTGAATGTCAGCTTTTATTTAGTTTAGGTTTCTCAGCTAAGCAGAAATCAGCCTGAAGCCAATGTGGAATCAAAGAGGCAAGCTTTATTTATTTATTTATTTTTTGGTTTCAGCTCTGTGAAAGATAATCTTGAAAAATAAGTCTTCACCCTTTACAAAGGCTGGAAAACGTGACTTTTATTCGTTTATTTGTTCATTTATTTAGGTTTACCAAACAAAATTAGAATATTTCTTTATTCCAAGATGCATTTGTCTTTTTAAGTATTTCAGTTAACAATGAATATTTGAAGAGATTTAAATCACAAGTTGCAACAATTATTTTTCCCTTCAGAGATTAATAGTTTTTATTTTTTGCAAAAGAGTAAAGAAAAAAAATGGGTGGGGGGGGGGGGGGGAGGGGGCATTGAATTGAATTTACCATGAATTAGGTGACTGTAACAATACTTAGTCCTGTCAGCAACAGAGTGATAATTGTTTTGAAATATTTAAGAGACTTTATTTTTGTTTTCCAGTTTGTTCGTTTAGTTGTTACTTTAACAAGTGCATTGGTAGTTTTACTTTTACTTCAGTTTTTGAGGTATTGACTTACAGATATTGACAAAAAAAATCTAGGATGAAAGAATGCTATCAACATTGTCATATAGTACAAAAGTCCATTTACTCTTTCCTTTGAGTAATTAGAATTAGAAAAAAGAATTAGGAATTAGTAAAATGAAGTGCCAAACATAAAAACACAAGGCACCAAATAAAAATGAAAAAGTTAATTTTATCTGATATTCTATTTTGATTTAGTTTTGTATTATTAATTTTAGTTTTATTATATTTTATTTTATTTAAGGAGTTTTTGTTGTATTTTCAGCTGACAGGGTTTTTTTTTTTCTTTTTCCCAATGTTGGGTTCAGTTTTAGTTAACTACAATAACTCTGGTCAGCAACCCCAACAAGCACAGCTAAATAATGTCATCTTCATTCTCCAATTCAGATTTATATTTGAGAATAAGAAGGACATTTGTGTTTTACTTTGCATATTGATTTGAAGAATTTTAATTGGATATTCCATTTCAAAGTTTACCGCCATACAAATTAGTGGGTGTGTCCCCAAAGTTAGTCATTGTCCTGTATTTTGGTATATGATGTTACATACTTCACAAAACTTGAATTGCAGTGCAAGTAGCCTTTGACATTGTCTGGATGCACAGTAAAATGTTGATATTTTACCTATAGATGTACAAGTAGCACATATCAATATTGCATGAGCGAGTGGAGATTTAAAAAAAAACAAACAAAAAAAACCCAAGCTGAAAATATGTTTGCAATAGAGCCGACTGCATGACGCCATTCAGCTGCAGGTTGTAATTTCTGCAAATCTGGTTGGGTCCCGATCAGTGTTGCTTGTGGTTATATTTCAGTTACTGGTCAGTGTGATGGTCAGACTGTGACTCACTGAATTTCTCTGACCCTATTGTACTTTTTTGACTGTTTTAGGAGCAGTAACTGCAAAAAAGCAAAAACAATACACTCATGCAGCATTATTAAATTTGTCTTTCAAGGGCTTCATTGCAAAAATATTTCTTAATAATATAATTCTCCAACAAGTAAACAAACACCAGAAGTTTAAAAGATTGAACATATGTTTTTCTTCCTGGTTACAATATCGACGAGGTCTTGTTTTTTTTTTTTGTTTTTGTTTTTTCCCATCAGTCTCTTGGACCTTCGAAGCCTCAGACATGCTGCTCAGCCTTCATACCTGATTGCAATGTGCTGCCTTTGAGACAATAAGCAGACTTAGACATTTTGCTAATCCAAGCAGAATTGCCTGAGGTTTCTGATGTTGTAAGTTTTGTCTGACACACTTGAATCTAACCTCACCAACTTTTCAGCTTAGAGTGAAAACCTGCAATTTTCCGACTTCAGCTCCAGCACCAAGTCATGTTAGGTCTATGACTTAATGCATGTGTGATGTCAGAGAATTAAAACCATTCATTATAGTCTAAAGCTCTGGATTAGGTTTTGGCTCCCAAAAGGTTTTAGCAAGTAGACAAAGTAGGTGTTCAGAAAACAAGGAATCACATTAACTGTTATGAGTGGACCAGTTCCACAGATGGGATGGGTTCTCCATGTTGTGTTTGGATGGTGCAGATGTTGGAGTCTGAGGGCATCTTCTGTAGTTATATAAAAACAATAATGGTAAACTGTTCTGGTTTAATGTAAGGTGAAAGTTTTGAAGTTATTTTCTTTCTTTGAAACTAAATTCTTAAGTTTTAAATTCTTTTTTTCTTTACCTAATAGATGGTTTGCAATAAGAAACAAAATGAAGTGAAAGGCAATTTCACATCATCATGCTTTAAAAAATATATCGGTAGGCGTTATCGAGTGGCACTACATATGAGCTGCTGTCTGTCTGTTTGGTTGGCTTGGATGGTAAGATGACTTTACCAACATCATAAAAGTTGGCTGATGCAGGAGATGGTGCGGGTGGAGGATCCATGCTGAATAACATGATTTACGTAGCGACATCCCCAAATTATGTTGTACAAATATGACCAGCAGTGTCCTTCTGCCACTCCTGCTGTTCCGTTTACATTATTATTATTGACACACAATTAAGCGTACCCTCAGAGACGAGTTATTTGCAGGGCTGGCTCGACACGCCACCTCCTGTCAGTTTATGTAAAAAGGACAGGCGACACTAGATCCATGTGTTTTTGCCAATGTAAAAGGGATTTAAATGACTACTGAAAGAAATAGACCAAAAAAAAAAAAAAATTGGTAGTGTTAGGTATAATGTTAGCGATTATACCTAAAAACTAGGAAACTGGAAAGGCATCCACTGTACAACCAATGCCCAATCAGTATGTGAACCCTGGTGGATCGCTGTGTCAACTCCTGCAAAGAAGAAAAAGCCAAAAATGTGGCTTTGCTTTTGATTGTGCCTACAAACATGGACACGGGGAGAAACGTTTTCTACGCAAAGCATTTCAGCACTTGCAAAGAAAAATTTCCATTAGTAAAATTACACTGCCAATGAAACACGACTGTTTTGAAACAAACTTTTGTTTTCCTCCTCACATAATTGCTGCACATCTTTAAACTCTTCTACCCAATAAAGTCACAGTAGTTAAGAAGGCAGGATAATGCCGTTTCAGAGGAGGTGCATTTACAAGTTTACTGAGATATTTCCTCAATTAAACATAACAAACAGGAAGCTATGAGTCTGCTTTTACTCTATGTGAACTCTCTCTGTGTCGGCACACTGCTTCTCACCTAGTTAACTTTGCATTATAGATGGCATTGATTTTTCTGATTAGCTTACTGAAAAGGGGGAAGAAACTGCTTCATGCTGATACAGTTTATTACGTAACATCAGAATGAAACCTAGTGACAGTTTTGTAAAATTTGTCTGCATTTTATTCTTTATTTCGTTTCAGTCCGCACAACAAACACTGCTGCAACAGCTTAGTCTGTCTGGTTCCTGGTTCAGGGGCAGCTGCTACTAAAATCCAGTCACAAAGGGACATTTGACATGTTTTAGTCTTTATTTTTAGTAGAACCTTTGGTAATTCATTATTATAAATGATTTATAGTGCAACCTGATGATTTGGGCCAAACTGTAGGAAAGCTATATAATTATTAGGAATATCAAACTGTTAACATGGCCGCTGAATCTGTCATATATCCTTTCTAACTTTTTTTTTTCCTCAGGAGAACCAGCAGCTTTTTTATACTGGCTGATATGGCCACAGTGTTCTGTCTTACTAGGTCATCTTACAGTCATTTCCTATCATAAAACTATAAAACATATTAAAAAGTTGATATTGATAACAGGGGCCCTGTATATAGCATCACTTCATTTTTATGATGGGAGATAATTTGAAGGAATACATTTACGTTTTGTTGTCCTTGCAGTGGAGAAAACACATTGGTGCCTAAAAGCATGCTCTCTGATCTTAAAATGCCACTTTTAAATGTTTTTATAATTCAAATCAGGCAAGTGAATTATGAACAGTAAAAGGGTGGCGAAATATCTATTAAGGTTTATGGCTTATTGCTATATTTTAGTTTTTTTCTTCCTAATAAAAACTGCAGAATGTATGCCTATTGAGTCAGGTTTAAATGTGAAATGGTGAGACACTTATAACATGCATCTCTGCAGAAATGATTTATAGTTACAGTTTTTTCTTTTTCCACTGTCTGCCCCTTAGCCAGCAGACCTGCTCTCCACTTCCTGTGAAGCCTGCCTCACAACACAGCTCCTTTTTACAGCCACAATTTATGGCTCTTTGTTATTGCAGTTCCATTTATTACAGACTAATTGGATGATGTATACTTAGACTTGTCTTGTTCGCCTTGCAGACTGGCAGCAGTTTGAACTAGACTCTGTGTTCATCTTTTGTTGTGCTATTTAGCAATGAGGGATTGTGTGTGCTGAGTATGATCTTTCCGTCGTCACTGATGAATATACAAGTTGTTCAGCAGGCCTCTGATATTGGGTGTGGGAGATTATCTTTGACTTGCTGGAAAGACTACATTGCTTATCTGAATGTTCTTGTTATGGATGCATAGGACTCGAGGCCAGGCTTTGTCCCCAACACTATCACTGATGATATTAAAAACTTAAGCTTGTATGTTGTATTTTCAGTAAGTTAAAAGGCTGCGAGTTTAAATCTCTTGCTTGTGAAGGGATACAGAAGAAATGGATTTCATCTTGTCCTGTAGACAGACTGAACTGTAAACTTTTGGCCTCAGTGCGGATTCAGATAACTTTAGTGTCATCGTTCTGAATCTTGCTAAATTATGACTTGGACTTAGTCTCTTGATGGCTAACCAAAGCATTATGTTTGTTTGGGAAAAGAAAAGAAAAATTTCAATGAAAATGTATAATGCCACATCCAGCAGGGACAAAAACTTGCATTCATTAATCCAAGCACAGATATTTTTTATCCCCAGTTAATTTTGTTGGCAGTCATATTTTCATGCAGATTAAGTGATTGACCTGAAAAGAATTTGGGTTATTATAAGCAGGTTGTGTCTTCAGAAATGGAGTAAATGCAGTAATATGTTTATTTTGGAGGCAGAGCCCATCTGCCCATCAATTTAAAATTTGGTGATACAGACTCTTATGTTAAGCAAAATCTTTGTAACACAGCGGATTATATCCTGGTAATAAAGGCCAGTTTTATAGATATTTTCCACAGCATTTGATTTATTTCAACTGACTTTTTGCCCATTTAACATAAAAAGGACTCATCTCAGTTTCAACTCCTGAACTTTTCTCACAGAGAAAATGGTGTACTTCTGCATTCTGTCACACACTACATTAAAATAAAAATACTCAAAAGCATAAATGAAGAATAAAGCAAATGCATGCAAATTGACGTGTGTGCGTGTGTGTGTGTGTGTAAGGTTGTGCTGAGACCTTTCTGCTGTAACTGTGGAATTTCCCCATTTGCATTATTAAACTTTTTGTCCTTAAATAAAAATCCATATAAATGTTAAGAATTATAATTAAAAGCAAATATCACTGAACCACATGTATTTGGGGTTTTCTTACAGAAGGCTATGAGGATGAGAACATCTCTGCAAAATTGAACTTAAAGAAAATTGAGTGCAACACTATATATTTATTGATATTTCTAAAGGTTTTGCATGGAAAGTGGGTATTAAATTAATACCCACTCAGTTACTCAGTTGAGTGTTCAAACAATATTAACCTATTTGTTTCTTTATGATATTTTAAATAATTTTAATGCCTCCCTTATAAGTCTGTAGCAGAACTGGCAGCTAATTTCAAACCTGCAGGTGCCAAAGGAGCTGAGAAAAATATCAAAATTAATAGCGTGACATCATTTTCAGAAATCTGGGCACATCCAGGTTTTTCAGAACCATAGAGGTACGTAGGAATGCCACAAGGTTCGATGTTGGGGAAACAACAGTTTCTAACATGGAACCATCTGGTATGCCTCTGACTGTTGCTCTTGTGCTTTGAGTCAGACTTGAAACGGTTGTGTGAAAAACTTGTAGTTGGTATCGTAGGGCTCTTTGAGACTAAACATTTTCAAGCCTAATTTCACAGACACGGAGCTCCTGACAGTTTGGTGGCAAATCTTCTTACTCATAAGCTTTTTTTTTTTTTAATACTTGGCCCCAACTCTGTCTGTAGCACAGATGATCTCTGCTACTTGCTGTGCTAATCAGGTCTACCCATATTTTTGTCCTTTTTTTTTTTTTTTTTAAAACCTTTTGGGTTCTGTACACATTACATAAACTGCTTTCAACATTTCCTCTCTTGGGTCATTTCCAAATAATCAAATGTATTTGCACATGGTTATATCTAATTTCCAACATGTGTTGATGAAATATGGATTTAGAGACCAGACAGGTGACCAAGTCGCTGTTAGATCATGTAGGGTATATGATTCATCACTTGAATGAATCATGCAATGTAAAATGGGGTATAACTTTAAGACTCCAATTACAAAACAGAGAGCTGTGTAATCTGAACACCTTAGAAAGCAACCGACTGTGAGAATTACATGGTCTGAAACTAAACTTACCTTCAGCAGACAGCGGTCAGGGTGCTCTGAGGTTGGAGAAACGTGGAGGAATTCGAATGGGAAGCCAAGATAACAAGTGCTGAGAGGGCCAAACAGGAGCAAGTTTTAGCCATCTAAAACAACTCTAACCTCGTGAATATCACAGTAGTCAGAATGAAGTTGTATCACTCTTATGAAAACAGTTCCAGTTATGCACTTATGCTATTACTTTGACTATTTTCTCAGCTGAAATGTGTTTGTGTTGCTCCACATCATTCCATCAAGATATCCTGCTGCAGATCAGCTGCGACTGTCCAAAGACAAGGAGAAAAACAAAGAGAGAGAAATTAATGAAAGCAACAATGATGATGCATTTAGTGCACCCTGGGAAACACAAACGCAAACCATCTTTTAAGCCTTTGCAGAAATTGTATCCAGGAGTAAACTGCTTGTTCCTGTTGACCACAAAGTTACCATATCAACAGGTCTGAAGCTGCAGTGCACAGCAAAAAAATAATTGTATCATGAACAAATTACATGTTGTAAATATGCCCAGCTCAATGCTCAGATACTATATTGATACATATATTTTTATTGGTGAAATAATACTTGGAACTGTTATCATAGCATGCTACAGTGTTAATTCTTTTCCTCTGAATAACGGCTTGATTTAACACTTATGTTGGGATGTTCTCAGTCTAGTTAATCCTCGATAACAGCTTCAGTTGCATTGCCTTTGCAACACTAAGCTGCACAGTATAATGAGAACTGAAACTAAGAGCTCATAGTGTTGTACAGTTTTGTTTTGTTTACTAAGTTATGGCTACAAATAATGTCAAGCAAAGGTTCTCGCTTTCAGTTAGATTATGAGAATTCTGATGTTTTAACATGGCAATTTTTAGAAATCTGGTTTAATGCACTTAGTCGTTTGTCTCATCTTTCTCAAATATTTTGTTTTCAGTTCAGCATATGACATGAAGGGGCATCAGAAGATTGCAGTGAAGAAGTTGTCCAGACCTTTTCAGTCCATCATCCATGCAAAGAGAACATACAGAGAGCTGCGGCTGCTCAAACACATGAAGCACGAGAACGTAAGTCGCCTGAAATGAAGCCTGCTCATCTTCCTCTCTATTCTACACCTTAAATCTGTGGCAAAGATCTTTGTACCTCCTCTGTACAGGATATTTAGTATAGATCTGCAAAGGGTTTCAGGTTGACAGTTTGCTGCAAAAGCAATCCATGCACACAACTTTTTACTTTTGGTATTCTTTATATAATAACCGCTGGAAAGTGTTTATTTTTGCTCTCAGGAATTTGTGGCGAGAGCCATGTGACATCAAAAGATGCACAATAAACCAGAAAACAGGAAGCATGTTATGACACGTACTAGCATGTTGATGCTAACAGGTTACAGTTGCAGGTAAGTGATAAAAGGCCTCAGATTGTGAGAGAGCTAAAGATGTTATAAGATCTTAGCAAAAAGGAGAAAAAGCCAACATTTCAAAGTAAAAACTTTGACTTTGACCCCATCTGAAAAGTGTTGCCCCCCCTCTCTGTGGGGTGCAGCCAGATCAAACAGTTGTAAGGGCTCTCCAAGGGTTACGGAGGTTGTGGGGTTTTTCTAGAAGGACAACACACCTTCAGCAGATAGAAACACTGACGTGATGTAACCTTCAGCTGACAAGGCTAGACAAGTGAAAATGACATCATAATTCATCAGTCTCATATCGGCCCGTCCCCATCACTCTGTTCCTCCGTGTCAAACACGTGTGGATAATCTGAGGGGATCGTGTTAAATATTTTTCATCATTGACACTTTTCTTTTAATCTCTTTATTTTACATTGACAGAAAGTTGAAAAGCCATGTGGTCGATATACATTCATGTCATGTAATTTTATCAGACGTTGATAAACATGCATCTTCCACATAATTTGTATTCTACATTAAATTTAATTTACAAAACCCGGTTCACTTGTGAAAAGACTACAGGTTTTCGTCAAAACTCTGGGAAGGGAACAGTGAAGCGACCTCAGGTGCTTTGAGCATCGACTGTAGCTGGTATGACGCTCTTTAGCGATCTGTTCCTCCGTGTGTCGTACTTTGAGCCTGTCGAGGTGTGACTCACCAAACGAGTTTACAGTTGCTGCCCTGGGAGCTTCTGTTCGTTTACATTTTTCAGCTGCAGTTTTGGGCAGTGGCAAGAGTTCCTCTCCCACAATAAGTGCTTTGGTTTATGCATTTACAGGTACTTATGCACTTGTAGGTACTTGCCCACATAGAAACACAAACACTGCGTACTGTCGCTGTATCCAGCAGTCGCTTTGACCCAAAATACAAAGATCTTTGCATAAAGGTAGTCATGTTTTTTTTTAAACTGCAGTGCAGACGATGTGTGAACCAGTCGAATACCGAGGACTCGTAAGTTATCGATGTTAACAGAAATGTATTTTGCTAAGAATTTTCTACTTTGCATGTAACTATTGCAGTAAGTAGAGATGGCTGAATTATAATAAATCACCTATGAGTGTGAACAAACATCCACAGTGAGGTGAAGCAGTTTTATATAACACACTCAGAGATGGAAAATGAAACTTGAGCTTCAAGGTATTTATGATAAAAAGGAAGGAAAAAAAAAAACAGTCACAAAGAAAGACCCACGATCAGAGCTGCAGATCTCATTGTGACACAGAAAAGCCAATTCAGTTTTTCTGTTTATTTTTTTGCTTACTTGTCCTGAACAGCTTGTATATTTTATGCACAAATGTTTCAGCATCTCTAGACACAATCACAACACATTCTGGTTTATCAGTTTTTGATAAAACCTCTGATCTGAGACTGTTGCCACTCAAAATGTACAGGAAGTGGCTGTTGAAGTAAACAGTATGTCGAAAGCCTAATGTGTGCTCAAATCAGAAGCTGCTCTACAGAAGTTGATTTAAACATGCAAAGAAAGAAAAACCCAAAACAATTTCAATCAATATCTCTTAACAAGAGGCAAATGGTAATATGGCAAATAGTATTTTTGGTGGTAAACTAATTTCTGTTATATGCAGTGTTTTCATTTGAAAAATAGGCTTTAGGTCTGTGTCTTTATCACTGTGCTGAATCCAATCTGGTAATTGTATTGGAATGTCAGTCTGATCCACAATCTGCTTGCATAACAAAGTAAAAAAAAAAAAAAAAAAAAAGGTATTTATTTTAATCTTACTGTGAACTGCTTGTTGCAGGGTTGTTTCATCCTACCAGGAAAGAGAAGCGTAAAGCTGTTCGTGCTTGTTTCATACATAAGCAGTTTATTGATACCAACCTCTGAATTTCATAGAGAAGGATTTTGTGTTTTGCTCCTGCTGTTGCCAGGAGACTCCCAGGTTTTGATTTTGGGAAGCCTGAGTGGACCAATCAGCTGTTTGTTGTGGCTCCAGCCCCACCAATCAGCTGTTGGATTAAATCCTGTGTGGGTGGGCCGCCTCAGTGTTTTTACACCACCTTTCCAGCTCAGTCTCCCCCCACAGGGGAGTGGGGGCAGTGTTGGCACTCAGGTTTGCTTCTGCCAGTGTGCAAGCACACATACAGTATGCAAAACATCTGAAGAATTGTACACAAACGCAGGCGTTAGTCTCTCCTGTGTTCTGCACCATCTTTCAGCTGCGTTAAACTTTACATTCACATTCCTGTTTTCACACTTTTTTTTGTTCTTCTATGATGCAGTCACCATTTCATCTGATTTTTTTTTTTTGTAGAAAAGGGAGAAATACATTGCAAATAAAGGTTTAGAATATGAACATTTTTTTAAGAAAGTTAATTTAACCCTATACATAATAAGACACATTTTAAAAAGAGTTTTTTGTACTTGGTGTTAATTATATATTGAAATCAAAAACACTTCCAATTTTGTATTTAATATTTTTTTTCAATACTTTTTCTTATTAATAAATTAGCTACATTTATGGTTTTTTTTCTTGTTTTTGTGGTGTAATTTTTTGATTTTTTTTTTTATAAAACTTCCCCCCCCCCTTTAATTATGGGGATGGTACAAAGGTTTCAGAAATTCATGTTATCAAATATGATGCATCTGGTATTATAAGATTCTAAACTGTGCTTTTCAACTGGTTTTTAAAGTCCAGATACAAGTTTAACTCCACTTTTGTGGAAATGACCTAAAAAGATATTTTATGATTATATCTGAGACACGTCATCAATCCCCTGGTGGTGCCTGTTAAGTCTTCTTCATGCAAAAACTTAACTTCAACAGATATGATTTCTAAAGAATTGGCCAACTTTATCCTTACTATCAGTCCCACTGAGTATGATTAAAGAGCTCGGTGACCAAAGCAGAGCATAAGCATGACCTAATGCGCATCACTAAAGCAAGTATTTGATTTTATTTATCTGTTTATGTTTTCTGGTACATTGAATGAAGCAGTTGTGTTCAGGGCTTGTATCAGGACATGCAGTCACAGTAGTAAAAATCACGCATTTGATTGCTGGTATATTACCTTTAACACACAGCTGGAGTGCAAGTGCTATAACAAGAGTAAGAAATGATATCTTTGGATTGAAAGAATGACTGTATATTGAAATGAATCAGCTATGTTTGTATCATAATTGCATGTCATAGCAAATAGGTTTTTTTTTAAATGAATAACTTCTCTTTGTCTTCAGGTGATCGGCTTATTTGATGTTTTCACTCCAGCAACGTGCTTAGAGGACTTCAATGATGTGTAGGTCTTTTCTCTCTCTCTCTCTCTTTCACTCCCCTACATTTAGTTTTTCCTCTCTTTTCCTCTTTCTTTAGGTTTAGGTTATGTATAGCAAAGATTAACACAATAGCCAAGATAGTTACTTCTGCTGCCCATAACTTCGTGAAAGTCAGCCACGTGGCAAGTTGCACTAAGGTGAATATAAATGTAGGTTCAGCACATATGAGCGAAGGACATCCTAGTTAGTCTCCATGGTAACAGCCATCTGGCAGTCTTTGTTTTGTATGTGTCTGTGCGCGCATGAGGAGAATATTCAATCATTGACCTCAAATTCTCTGCACGGTGTTGCGTCACCTGCATGATGCACATTTTCTGCAAGTGTGAGATGAACCTGCACACATCACTTTCACGTGGCAATTAACGGAGGTTGTGAAAACCATCCCTGCAAAGCTGAAAATCACATGGGTGCACACTGCTTCCAGGTCGGCTTTATAACAGGTCTCATGTCAAAAATTTAGGTCAGATGAACCAGATATACATCATGCACAGACTTCACATACACGCAACAGCTACTACAAATCTTATCAACTGCTGTGGTTGCTCTACGATAATTTCACCATCAAAGAATAAGTGACACAAGACTTTTTTCTCTTGTTTTCCCAGCTTTTATTTTTACTCCTTTTTAAATATTAAAAAATAATGGATATATACATATATATAATTTCGGAAACTGGTATAATTCACACTGAGGTTTGACTCTTCAATTTTTTTTTTTTTTTTTAAATTACAGAGAGTGATGAATGACTTTACTTAAAGATAAAACTCCAAGTTGATTTGAATTGAAGCACGATAAGCAATACTACAGAAATATAAAAGCCTCAGATTTTAATTAAATACATGAAAAGCTGCTTTCCTGCATGAGGAGAGCGCTTCTGATTAACTTTTTGATTTACAGATATTTGGTGACACATCTAATGGGAGCAGATCTCAACAACATAGTCAAGTGTCAGAAGCTGACTGACGACCACGTCCAGTTCCTCATCTACCAGATCCTCAGAGGTTTAAAGGTTGGTTAGCCTCTGCAGAGGCTGCTCCCGTCACACTGCACTTAACTCGTGTTAAGTGCAGCATGTTTCCTTTAAATGAGAAATGGTTGATTAAAAGCTTTTCCTGAGGATACAGAAGCTTCTCAGTAATGGGCATTAGTATTAGGGTGGCCTGATGGTAGTTCCTATAAATTGATTTTTAAAAGAATGCAGCAAGTGATCCCCTCCACCCCCATCTCTTTGTAAGTCATTTACTTGTTTCTGCAGTGACAATGCATAAATGTTTTTCTATGTATAGTTGCAATTTTACACTGATTGTGTTTGTCAAATGCTCGATTCTAAACCAATTTCTATTGTATAGTTGTTTTGTATTTCATATGTTGGCCTTTGGTTGTTTTGTCTTACATCCAGTTTCTATGAAACATGATTCCACTTAAAAGCAATAAGGAACTTATTTACTGATGTACTAAATATTTGAAATTGCTTTGGTTTTTGTAAGGTCAAGTTTTATTTTTCCTTCTTCTTATTCCCACAGTACATCCACTCTGCAGGCATCATCCACAGAGTAAGTGATGACTCACAATATGTAAATGAACTGAATATTAATTTAATTTTTGCCTGAACAGAGAATATAGCTGAGGAGCTCATTAAGCAAACTGAAACTTAAAGTCCCTTTTAAACAGATCACCAATCATGACAGGACCAAATGAACAAATGTGTATCAATAATCCTAACTGATATTTTAGAAACCTTTGTCTTGAGGTGATTTGCTTGACATTTTTCTTCTCTTAACTTCCACGTCTTCCCTTTTTTTTTTTTTTTTTTTTAGGACTTGAAGCCTAGTAATCTGGCTGTCAATGAAGACTGTGAGCTCAAGGTAAGTTAACTCAGAGAAAAGGGTCATCATTAACAAAATGGCTTCTCTTAGGATTGGAGGAGTTCAGTCAGACCAACCGTCTTTTTCCTCTCACAGATCCTCGACTTTGGTTTGGCGCGACACACGGATGATGAAATGACGGGCTACGTGGCCACGCGGTGGTACCGAGCCCCTGAGATCATGCTCAACTGGATGCACTATAACATGACGGGTAAGCGTGCAGACATTCAATCAGAGTACTTTGGACCCGACTGAATTAACGCTGCACCGTGTGCATTTTTGCGTCAATAAAATTTAGCTTAAGTAGCTTGTTGACCTCTTTTTGTGTGTTGTTGCTCTAATTTGCAGAAGTTAGTGTTGTATTTGACTGAGGGCTTAAACAGTAAAGGAAGAGATGTTTTTGTTTTTTTGATGTTGTGGTTGTTTGCAGAATGCACAGCTGATCTCACCGGATTGTTGTTACATTTTTTATTTTGTCATTTCTCAGTTGATGAGGGTAACTTCAGAAGAGCTAGTATGAGTTTATTTTCTTTTTCTTTTTTTTGTCTTGACTTAGGATTACATAAAGAGCATCTGTCATACAGTTTGTCACAAGCCAAAACATTTGTCATGTTTGGTGACTTTATTTCTTTTTCTTTTTTAAATCCTTCACACTTTCAGAGATCATAATGCTACTATACAAACAGTCAAGGGAATTCATGTGGATTTATTTTCAGACAAATAGCAGATTGAGATTTTTCTCACCAACACCTTTTAAATGTCATATGCCATTCATTAGTGTATGTGTCAGTATCTTTGTTTAATTTTTTTTTTCTTCTTCTTTTTTTGTTTGTTTTTTAGTGGATATCTGGTCAGTAGGTTGCATCATGGCAGAACTACTTACAGGACGGACGCTCTTCCCTGGCACAGACCGTATCCTTCCACTGCTGTTGCTGCAAAACCACTTATACATTTTCCTTGTCCACCTGTTGTCTGGTAACGTATGCATTTGGAGAAAGTCACTGCAGACAGCCGTTTGTTGTAAACTTCCTTCACATTCACTCTACAGCATATTTCAGTATTGAGGTTTGTGAGCTGCATGCCAGAATAGCTAAGGAAGTGTGTTTATATGTATCTATTGCCCAGTCCCCTGTGGTCTATGACTCACTGCTGCCCACTTTTGTGTCCTTTGCTTCTACACGATACAGTTTAGTTTTCCTGCTTCCCTCCCACAAAAATACCTATGCACAGCAGCTGAGCATTCAGATGATTTCAGTACAAAAAAATTACACAGGGCGACACTATAATTGGAGCACACATTTATCCTCAAATACAGACTCATGATGCTGCGGTTCTGCTTTTTATCAAAAGCATAGGCTAGCTGTTGCATATTGTGTTTGTCCCTTCCTCTAAATAATCCATCTACCCGTGCACTCCCTCTCTGCGTGCCCTGTGGGGGTGTGTGTTCGAGTGTGTGGCGATACAGACCAAAGCAGTTATACTGAAGGCAACATTTCTGGTGCATCTCCTCATGCATGTTGGAATGAAATCTGATCTTTATGTAAATTTATAGGGGGAAGAAGGAAAAATAAGTTCAGGCTTCTTCAAAGCTTTCATACACCACTGACATTGAGTTGTACTGAAGCATTTATTTATGTATTTATTTATTATTTTTTCAAAGTAGATTAGAACCCTTCTTTGTACTGTAAATGTTAGAGTGCTACATGTACTATTGTATTTGTGCTTTGTTTTTTTCTGGTGGTTTAAAACACAGAGGTTTCATCTACAACAGAAGTTAGCCTTGTGACCTCCATAGTTGGTACATTTTCAAAAGGTGTCAACGACACAATGAATGACTCTTGACGACTGCAGCGTGCCTCACTTCTCACATAAAGAATTATCTCAGAAAAATATGAAGATTACATTCACGAAAAGATTATTAGCTACATTTTGTGAGCAAAATGTTATGGTGGTGATGTGAATGTTGAACTTTCTGGTGTGTGTGTGTGTGTGCCAGATGCATCAGTCAAGTATGGCTTCACATTTCAGTTTTTAATCCTTTTCGTTCTTTACACCTAATCCTTGATTATGTTTTTATGTTTGCATGAACCTTTTTGCATGCAGGTGATGGGTTTTCCTCTTGTACTTGTCATTCCTGTCTCCTTCATCCAACACCCTCCATCTTTTCAGTTTTCCTTTATGTGAGAGCGGTAGACATTGATCAGTTGAAGCTTATAATGATGCTCAGTGGAACACCAGGGCCCGAGCTTTTGACGAAAATGTCTTCAGAGTCTGTGAGTGTCAAATACAGTATATCCCTATATCGTTGCACCGGCTCATGCTTGTCTGCGCTCATTTTTAAAAATTTAATATTATTCCTTGATGGCTTATTTAGCCTTTGAGCACAAGGCTTTAATTTTCATGTTTCTAGCATGTTCTGTTACTTTCTTCAGTCCTGATGATCTCTTGCTTGCCAGTTTTCAGAAGTCCTTTAATGTCAGTTTTCTTTTCCCTTACTCCCTCTTCCTCTTGTCCTCATGTGCCCCTGCCTGTCTTATCTGCACTTCCCCACATGAACATAAACTCTCTTCTGCACCCATGCTCTTTTTGACTTGCTGACCTCAGTGTCGTGAGGCCCCTTGACTCAGACGGTTTAGATATAAACCAGCTGCAGCAGATAATGCGCCTGACGGGGACACCCCCATCCTCCCTTATAAGCAGGATGCCCAGCCATGAGGTGAGGCCCGTTCCCTCTTACTTCCAACAGTGGCGTCAGGGCTGTTCAACATTACCGTTTAATGACGTTCCTTCCACACTTGAAAGCACAGCGGCTTCTGCTCTCACTCCACGTCACGTTTTCTCTTTGACGCTCCGTGTTTGCCATGGCACATAATCTCAGAGCGCTTTGCCAGAGCAGCTAGTGTCCTCTGATGAGCTATCTGTCGCACTGATTTTTTTTTTTTTTTTTAAAGTTATGTTTGTGTGATTTGGATATTCGCTAAGGTGTTTGGTAAGTGCATCACTGGAAATCTTCTAAACATCTTTAGCATCTGGCAAAACTGGTAAATCTTGAGTAAGATCAAGAAAAAGTGAATGGTGTGGCAATTCTAACAAATCTGGTATTTTAAAAGCCCTTTTATTTTCTTAAGGTTTTTGACAGTTGAGTTGTTTTATTTATCCTTTTGCACAGGCGAGGACCTACATCAACTCACTTCCCCACATACCTAAGAGGAACTTTGCTGACGTTTTTGTTGGCGCAAATCCTCTTGGTAAGTTTCCCTTTCAGTCTGAAGCTGTGGTTTGGACCAACTCTGGCTCGCTAACTCCCTCTAGTGGTTTCATATAAACAAGTGTTTTTAACTCTATGTTCATTGTTGTTGAACTCATTCTCAGTTGCTGATCATGTTTAATAATCGTGAAAGTTGTGGATTAAGCTATAGTCAGGCCTTCCTGAAAACTTAGGGGGGACCAACACACAAATTTCTGCTGACTGACTCTTTGATTGGGTCATCCTGTGTCATCAGTACCTTTTTTTTTTTTTTTTTTTTTTTTCCAAAGTATGTTCAACTAGAAGTCAGCATGTTACACTGTAGACAGTTTGAGTCATGGCTGCATGCGTGTATTCATGTACAGAGCTGTGGGCTTTTGTGTCATCTTCCATTAAGCCAAAAGACATTTCTCATATGTTATGCACAAGTTAAATGCTAAGTGAAATTTGGCTTTGACTTGAAAGGAAATTGTCCTAGTAAAATTCAGGAAGTTATGCATAGAACCAACACAGACACAGTTACCATGCATGTTCTGATTTTTTTATTATTATTTATATTATTTTTTGTTAATTCATATACACAACCATTTATAAGTTTATTCAATTAAGTCAGTACACATTCTCTTGGAATATTTGGTATATTGTGCTGGATAAATAACAGTTCCTCACTGTTAACCCTTTATAAACATTAACTATGCCCCAATTGCTTTTGCTCTGTTGTCTGCTGTCTTTCATGCTAAACCCTTGTTTCATTTATCTCTGGTGGCTTTCAGCTGTGGACTTGCTGGAAAAAATGTTGGTCCTGGACACAGACAAGCGCATCACAGCGTCTAAGGCTCTTACCCACCCTTACTTTGCTCAGTACCACGATCCAGACGATGAGCCTGAAGCAGAACCTTATGACCAGAGCTTTGAGAGCCGTGAGCTAACAATCGAGGAATGGAAGAGTAAGTTCAGACATAATGAGTGCCCGAGCCATCATTTAGTTATCACTTCTGTATTTATTATATTTGTGAATAACCTGTATTCTGTTTTCTTTCCCTCAGGCTTAACCTACGACGAGGTCCTAAGCTTTGTGCCACCATCATTGGATAGAGATGAGATGGAAACTTGAGGGCGAGGCCATGTAACCTCCTTTTTTTGTTTTGTTTTCCAAAACGCAGTCTTTCAAAACTATCTGTTTTGTACCTATTCAATTCCAGTACTTTCCTCACAAACACACACACACACACACAACAACCATGACATTCAAGTGCCTGTCGTCATTCATATCTGGGGTATGTTGCGATATCAGGGAAAGACAAAAAAACTTGCCCCCCCCTCACTCTGCTGTTTATGATATCCTGCATCTCGGTGTGCTGAAGCCAACTTTAATTGTCCTTATATTTGGGACCTGTTTCACCTCAGACATGTTAGTTTTTATGTTTTGCCCTCGATTTTAGTTGGCAAACAATAAAAACTACACATCAGTATCTTATAGCACATCGTCAAAATTGTCCTGCTAATTCTTGTTTTACAAATTTTTGCTAATTAGCAGGAAATATTTCAACTGGAAAAAAATTAGAATAAGAACAGTTTTAATCATAAAGTTTCCTTCTTCTGATGTTAAGCTAAATGTCATCTCTACAAGTGGATAGAATGTGTAGATGTTACAGCAAACAGTATTTGTACATAAGTATTTCAGACAAAACTGTTTCAGTCTCATAAAATAGTCACAACTGGCTGAAACGCACCTCAGCTTGTCTCTTCAACAATATGAATCTGATTCCAAGAGTTTGTCCTAAAATAACATACAAAAAGATGTATGTAAATTATTATAGGTCTGTATAGGATAAGATGAACATATGTAAAGTAGTCCAGTTAGAGCACTTCAAGGCTTCACATTTCTTATTCTTGGTGACTTTTTATTCCCCCTTGTTCCTCCCACAAGTATTTCTCATCCTGTTTCACTGCAAAATTAATGTTTCACCTTCTGGTTTTTGTAAGAAATGTTTTTGATGTCATCAAGCATCAGTATCAACGCAGCATGATGAAGACAGGTTGGGCTTAGAAGTTTATTCAGACGTTTCCACAAGAATATCAATCGACAGACGATGTAATTTAATACTTTTGCATTTATAAAGTGCAGTACTGTTGATGTTTGTTTACTGAATGTTTTTGGAACCAGTTTGCCCTATATTTATAGTCTTTTATCATATTGTTTGTATATCAATGTAAAAGAGAATATTATTTGTCAGAATTGTTTCAGGTTATTTTATTATTTATGGAGAGCTTATTGTACTAGAATCCAAATCCATCATCAAAAATCTTATGATACAAGAGCCACAGTGACTACAGCTTGTATATGCAAATCAATAGTTATATTAACTGAAGAATCATGTTCTGTTAAGGTTTTCTAAAAATGTATTAAGTTTACTGAAATCCCAAGCATAATCTAAGTTGTGCTGTTTACAAAAATGCTGATGGCAAACACAGCCAGAAATTGAAGCAAAATATACATTTAGTGCAGTTACAGCAAATAACAATCGACTAAAACGTGTAATTCTTTTTTTTCCGAAGCATGAAACATTTCCGTTCTCAAGTGCAACCACAGACAAGCTGCAGCCATAGTTGCTCTGGCTACATCAACCAAACTGTCGGATACCAGTTTAATTTGAAAATTCTCGTTCAATGTAGTGGTTTGTTTTGTAATATGTTTTTCCTGCGGTATCATCTTACTTGTGTGTTAAATCGGTGAATTGATGTTATTCTGTGATTCTATAATGCTGATTGTTTCATCACTAACACCAAACTGTTTGTTTTGATACTAACAGGGCACATGATTGTACATTTACTCACTGGATGCTGAAGGGCAATACGGAAGTGTCACACTTTGTCATTTTTTGCACAAGTGCATCAATCAGATTATACCTTCCTTACCAATATTACAATGTCAGTAGTTAATTTGGTTATGCTTGATTTGCCTGAGATGTTTTTTTTTTTTTTACCCCACTATGTTCCTGATCACATGTTCCAAGACAGCAGGCTATGCCATCTGTAAATACCACCTTGAGAAAATAAAGGCTACTATTTTTCAAAGCTGTAAAGGTGTATGATGTATTTGGTGAATATTGAATGCTGACATGTTTCCACTGGGAGGCAGCATAGTACAAGTGGAGCAAAACCCTTGACTTTATAGTTTAAGGTTTACTTCACATTTGCTAAACGTTTGAGTGTGAATACATTCACGGATGTATTTATATACTGACTTCAAAACATTTCATGATGGTATGCACATAAATGTGTAGATTTAAAGACTGTCTTTGGGTGGCCAAACAGCTGCTGGTAAGTCTAAATTATAACTAGTGCTATAAAAGTAGAGTTGAGATTGAAGATTGTGATTTTAAGGAAATAGAGACACAAGGAAAGGAAATGAAGCTAAGCACTGGAATAAATCATGTTCAAATAAATTCTCATAGTGACTCTGGGAATTTCTGTGATTATCCAGGATATTGCACTTAGTTTCATTTATCAGCTGTGTCTTCTTCAATTCATTTCACTAAGTTCATTCCTTTTTTTGTAATGTTGCAATTCTTCCTTAAAGAACAATAAGCAATGAAGTGTTTGATGACATGCTTAATTTTTTGTTCCGGCAAATATCTTTGAGGACAATGATACATGATCGTTGGTGCATTTAGTTTATTTTAGTTTAATTCAAGATTCTCTGTGGACAGGTCAGGATCTAGAAACATTTAATCCTCAACCATATTATGCACTAACATGTTTCCAGATTTCTTGAGTCATCTAATGATGTGCCATAAAGAAGGATAAATGTCCAAAATACCTCCAATCTTTCTCTGATGAACATTAATTTCAAACATTTCAATTCTTTTCTTACATATTTATCGATAAAGATGAGATCCTCTGGTCATTGTCTGGCAAGGATTCAGGCTTTCATTAATAATTCTCACAATCACCTGTTTGAAATGACATTTCTTACACAATTCCATCCCCACCTCCTTCCTTTCTCATCCTTACTAATATTTAATTGTCCTTATACAAACCTTTTTTTTCTTTTAAATGTGTTGGAAAGCTTTAATTGTAAACATAGATGTAAAATGATAAGTGAGATTAAAAAAAGAAAAGACTTCAGTTCATATTGTTTACTAAGATATAAAAGTCAACATATATTCCAACATGTTTTGATTTGAGGTTGTACAGCCTTATTTGGACTGGCCTTTAATGTTCACTGGTCCCAACAGGGTCATCAGTTATACAAGAAAAGGTCTCCGGGTGGTGAGGAAAAACAATAATGGTGTAATTTATGTATTTACCTCACCACATAATAACGTCTGCGTTGCTGTTTTATGCAAAACATGAATCATTTGCAACTTAACGTCTGTCAGGTAAATACGGCGATATTAAAGGTACAGTAGGCTATTTACTTTTGAAATAGTAAAAAGGAAATGAAAAGACTCATAAAAAAAAAAACACGTATCCCATTTCTAATAAAATATAATCTGAATGCACTCTGTTCGGTTTCCACCGCGCCACTGAAACTTGGCTGTATGACTTTATGTGCATTTACCATTTTCCCACATCAGATATTTATTATATAATTTACTGGTTATTCAATATGAAATTTGTGATTAGCACATGTCTTGGATTTCCCGTATAACACCGAATACCAAATAAGGTCATGGACAAGACTCAAGTGATAAATTGTTAAATTTTATATTTACTTGACACTCCTCCCTAAAGAACCCAAACTCCCCTCCCAGATCGGTTTCGCGCACTTCGGGGAGTATTCAGATTTCTAACAGCCCTTGAACGCCTCTTTCCCCTTGACTGGTTTTCAGCATGGAAAGAAAAGGTACCGTTGTTAACTAAATCAGAATGCTTTTTATTCCAAATGTATCACGGAAACCTTGATGGTGGATTTTATCAGACACGTTACGTATTTTATTAAGAGTTTAAACTAACGTTACAATAAACCACGTAACAATTTAAGGAAAAGTAAAAGTGGACCATGCGCTCTGCTGTGTTGTGTGGTACCTTTATGCTAGCTCTAGCTATCAGATTAGCTCACTTTATGGATTAAGTCTGCGAGCAAGAACTTTTTGATAAAGATAATGATAATAATTTCAGACTGACGGTTTCAGAGTTTTTTGAAATATTAATCAGAACTGTGTGTAATAATGGGCATAAATATATTCACTGCGAAAAGCACCAAGTTGCTATTAGCAGCTAAATAAAAAAAATATCTGTATTACACAGCTGAGGCCGATTTATTTCTTCCTTTAATCTCCTAGTTACAATAACTGCTTGTTTAAACTCTCACCATGATGTTCCCTTAAACCTGCTGTCCAAAACACGTCAGATACTTTTTTTTTGTGCTAAAACTGAAAAGCATTAATAGCTTTCAGCAGCAGTACAATAATGTGTTTTGCATAAACACACATCTATAAAAACGTGTTTCCGTGTTTTATCTGCTTTCTTTATACTTTTTAGTACTCGCGATCCAAGCAAGGAAGAAGAGGACAAAGCCAAGAAAAGCTGGCAAAAAGTAAGTAGAAAACCGGCTCCTGCTTGTTTTCATATCATAGGTCTGTTGAGTCTGGTCTGGAGTGAATAACAGCAGCAAGGTTTCTGATGGAAAGATGAAAGTTTATGGTTTTACTGAACTGATGATTGTAAGAGCATCAATGTTACACTTATCCATCACAGTTTCATAGTTAAATAACCCCACAAATGTATAAAATTGGGCCTTATGAACAAAAGGGAAGCAAATGAGAGCATATGAATGCTCTAAGCTGTGTTTTCAGTATTTAGTTTGTGATCATTTTGCCTAAATGTCAGAATTGCTCACCTCATCATAAATTAAATGTCAGAGGTTTTTATCAAGTTAATATAGTTAACGAAAAGCAAGATTAAAACGGAAATTAACAGTTTCAGTTAACTGAAATAACCCTAACTAACCCTAAAACTAAAATTTAGAATGTAAAACTAACTGAAATGAAATAATAGAATTGCAGGTAAAATTCACTTTGTTTTTGTTTCATGCCTTGTTTTTTGATATTTAAAGCTTTGTCTTTCTCATTACTTATTCTATTTTCTAATTTGGATTACTTAAAAGAAAGAATAAAGGCTTTTTGTTCTGTATAGCACTTTTGATAAGATTCTATAATCTGAGATTTATTTTAGTTTGTAAACAAAACTAAACTAAAACTAACCAATTTTTCAAAATAAGCTACTGAACTACTGATGTGCTTAAAATACCTAAACTAAACTGAAAAAATTCAACAAACTGAAAAATGAAGTCAAATGAAAAACTATTAAAAAATTTGAAAGTATTATAACTGTGGTTGTGACATCGTTTTCTTTCTTTAAATACTGATTCCAACACGTGGGGTTTGAATATTGGCTGATACTAAGTACTGACCTGATTTATTTATTTATTTTTTAATATTTTATTTAATTTTATAATTTTTTATGTACCTAATTTGGATTTTTTTTAAATTAACTTAAAATAAAGAATATCCGATAAGAAATTCAAAAATTACACTTAAAGTGCAGCCACGAATACTAAATAAGAGGCATTTCATATTTTGATATTTGAACCCATCTGGGGAAAAGTATACGGCTGCTCCAGATGATCAATTACACAGCAAAATCCATCAACAGGGCCTTTTCTCTGTCATTGCTCTGAGTTTGTCTTTTTTTTTTTTTTTTTGGATAATTTTTCTGTTTTCTGAGAAGCAAACTGCAGAGTTTGCTGCTGCAGTTTGTCCCTTTTTTTCCCTTAGATGTTACTGCTTTGTAAATGCTAAATATGGTCTGCTTGTGTTATTTTTAGTGACATTTATTCTGCCTCTGGAAACTGCAGCCTTGCATATTTGGGCATGTTGCAGTTTACCTGGTGGGATTTTAACTAACACCATATTGCCAACATAACGCTAATACTAGATAGCCAGCTAGGTCCAAAATTTTGGCATGCTGCTGCTTCTCTACTCAGAGACTTAAAACAGGATGTTGCAAGGCAGTGTTGTACAGCTTCCTGCACAAGCTTTTGGAGCAATAATGAAGAATCAGGTTTCTGTTTATAAAAATGAGAGTATTGGATGGTGAATAGAAATAATGTCTCACATATCTCAATACCCTTACTTTCAGCAAGTATTTCTGATGCTTGTATCAGAATCAAAACAACTCAGTTGTCAAATCTGGAAGATGAATGCTTTCAGTTGTTTTTAAATACTTGATAAAATGATTTAAAAAATTTAAAAAAAAATTTTTTGGAGAAAATTGGATTATATTTTTGGGACTGCCATAGTGACATTGATCAGATTATTACAATGGTGCACTGATGCCTATGGCTGGTTTTCTACTAAAGAAAACTGAAAAAAAAAATTTAAGTAAATAATGATCATATAAAATGTGATATGACCTTTTGTTTTGTTTTTTTATTAGAAATACGTCTCATAAATTTGTTACAACAAACTATAGGAACCCTCCTGAATTAAGTACATCTTAACATAAAAAACTCAGACAATGAAAAGTCTTTTAACATTAAATGTTAAACTCAAGACAAGTTAACAGTTTTCCTTTGTGTTATCTACCCTCACCTTTTTTGTCCCTCATCATTTCAGTGCATTTTGAAATGGGGATGCTGGGCAACAGTCATGAGTAGAAAAAGCATTAATTCATTCATGCACTTCTAAGAGACACACATCATAGCAAATCACCTCCTCTTTCTCCCCCACCCTCATGCTCCTTCCCTCCACTCTCTCGTGTCACTCGCTCTGTTGTGGATGCTGTGACGAGAGGGACACTGCAGCCACAGTGCACTTGAAGAAACGGGAGAGGAGCGCAAACCTGTTCCCAGATCCCAACAATCTGTACGCTAGCTTTTAAGGGGATTTTTTTTTCCTCCCTGTCCACTATAGAGTAACAGAGCTGCAGGTTACTGTCCTCTTGATCATGTGGTTCCTGGATTGGATTTTTTCTATCAATACAGTTGTGGTGAAACTTGCTAGTGGTCTAGCATGCAAGTGAGTAGTGCATTTGTTATGCTTGAAATTGAGAGAGGAAGCAGTTTAACCGAAACTTCAGCGTTTGCTTTTGGGGAGCTCAGTTACCATTGTTTTTTCTGCTGTGTCAGATTACAACTTGCATATACATTGCTGTCTTTGTGATGAATTTATTATTTTACTTATTGTCTATTGCATCAAAGCAATAAACAATATCCCAGTTGCAAGTATGATTCCAGCTCCTGAAAAATCACGTTTAGATTTTATTTATTGCATGCACTCTGATTTATTATTTTGATTCATTTATTTATTTTGTGATTCTTGAGACACTAAACCACTTGTTTATTTAACTTTTTGTGCTTAAAATGTAACTTCAACATTGCGTTTAGGCTCAAGAGACTGAGTAGGACTGGCCTGTGTTGCAGTATTTACCAGTGCTTTTGCTCTCTGTTGTGCTTTACTTTCATCTATCTCGCTTTTCGTGCAGCCATAGCTGCAGTTCATTATATAACCCATCAACTCTTTCTTCTGCAGCCCACTACAGCTTTTTTGTCCCTCTATCTCTCTCCAGCTATCTGTCCTCATACTGCAGGTTAACCACTATCCTTTCTTCTCATTCTGTCAGTGACCAAAAGATACATCCATTTGTGCAGGTCTCTGTGTAAAAGGGAATTGGGTGGCTTCAGTCCAAGAAAAGTAGATTAAATAGGGTTTTGCTTTTTTAAAAAATTGTTTTTATTTATTTATTTATATTTTTACAGTAATATTTTACTTTTGTGAGCAAAAACAATCCAGCAATGGCTTTAACTGATGCAGTATCTTAGTTGTAGTGTCCTCCCTCTTTCACTGTTTTTATTTTTGTCATTTGGTCTGCAGGGAAGTGTACCTTCTGTCTTAAATTGTACTTATAAAATGAACAAAAAATTGCTAATCAGCCTTTTATGAAGTCAGGACCCATTACATTGAAGATTTACTTTTAATATTCTCATTACAAAATGGCTATTATGAAAATAACACTTAATTTAAAAGGAATTTAATGAACTTGCAAAACATCGTCTATAGCATTGTGCTTCACTGCCTTCAGTAGGTGTTGGTGCTTAAATTAAAAACACTGCGCTTCGCTCATTTACACATTGTGTGCATTGCAGCCTCAGTACAGTGACCTAGTACTGCTGTTTCATTCTGCTGCTCAGGCACTTTGAATCGATTTTGTTTGGAGGAAGGAAGCTGGCATAGCAATCCTTTTTGGCACAACTTGGTCCGCAGTAGCTCTGTTGTTTTTGTTTTACTTCAGAGATCTCGCAGGGCTGAATGAGTGTAAACACAGAAGAAAGCAGGAGATGTTGACACATGCTGTCATGTCAGATGTACTCTGGAGCGATGGAGATGTTAAGCGTTTGTGGTCCTGTGTTAGACTCTGGCTCTTGAAAGCACAGTGACAATTCCCACTCCTGTTGGGAAATGTGTGATGGGTCACATTTAAACAAATTTTTATGTGCAGAAGAGTTTCATTATCTACTAAAGAAATGGCGCAAAAAAACAACAACAAATGGATGTTAAAGTACATAGGTGGTGATACATTTTGACAGTGGTGTACCTTGAACTGGGTTTTTAGATGATAGCCACAGAAGACGTACATTAGAGATGGCGGATTATCAATCTTCAGTCACAGGGTTAGTTTAAGCCTGCTATTTAATTTAAAAATTATTTATGAACTTAAGTAATTATTTTCCTTAGGCCTTTGCGATTAAAGTACAAGCAACATTTTTCCTGTTTTCAGGAGGTGAGTATGTTTATAGAAACTGATATTTAGACTTTCAGCATTCTGGGGTTAGTGTCTATTTGTCTTAGTGTTTAGACACTTTAACACATTTCATGAAGCTTTTATTCCACATACAAGAATGTGAAAAGTTGTTTTCAGCCTATGTAATCCTAACTTTCTTCATCCTCTTCAAATGTAATGTTTTCCTTTTACATAATGATGATCCTAAATATTTGGTCAGCAGTGCATACTTCATTGTTGACCTCTAAACAGTTCTCATTGTTATAATTGCTGGTCTGAATAGGGAAGCAACTTGTTACTTTTATAAGATTTTGGCAGATTATGGTAAAACTTTAGACTGTAGCATAAGAACTGGATAATCTCTGTGATGTCACAGAGGTTGGCTGAAGCTTGGTCCATCTAACCCAGGTTAATCCAAAAAATGGAAAAATAGATGGAATTAGCAAACCTGATAGCTGGTTGTACCCAATTTACATTAGTTATCACAAGCTAGCTATTTTAGCTTAGAATATGCTAACCTATCGTAATGAATCACCATATTGTCTGTTAATTGCGATCAAGGCTCTCTATCCATCCTTATTTTAAGTGTTGCTTATCACTATCAAAATGATACTCACCGCTAGAACTGAAATGAGGACCGACAGAGAAAACAAGCTCTCCTAGGACCAGCACTCATTTGATTGTAAAGCCTCGGTCCCACTTTGAATTGACTAGGGGGTCCGGCAGAGCGTGGATTTGCTTTCAACAAAGAACAGACTTTAACCTGAACCTTAACTCTGCATTAAAGTTGGATGTTTTAACATGGACGTCAACAGCGATTACTCATCTTTAGATCCAGCCCTAGTGGTCTTTCGAGGAACTAGAGGTTTTGCGATCTCTATTTTAACTAGAAAGCCGATGTAACCCCTTTGGTAAAACGCAGGTGTAACTAATAGTAAATGGTTCTGTTGCATTAAGGCATCACGCCAAAACTTAACAGATTGTGAGTAAATAACACTTCTTTTTTTAATGCTTTTACTTATCCAGTTTTCTTTGGTGGGGCAGATTTGTCAAGTAGTACTCCAACATCTTTCTCTCTCTCTCTCTCTTTTTTTTTTTTTAAACTTTTAATGATCCAGTGCATCTCAACGATCAATTTCAACGCTTTTCATCCTCAGATAAATGTATTACTATGGACACTCTCTTAAATAAAACAATTATTAATATTTTTCTGTGCAAATCTGTGGATCATTATAGTTCATAAAATGTCTCCCTTTACATTTTCTCCTTCATTAGTGGAAAGCTCTGATTTAACTGTGATTGACCATATGCCATAAATGTGTCTTGTTGAACATAGTTATTTAACATCCAATCTGCCATTCAAAGCAGAAACAGCTTCTGTAAACATTTTTGATATCTTGCCTGTATAAACAACAGTTCTTAATGCAGGCCTGTAAAAACCTAAACAAAGTAGAGCGACGTACCAGCAGTGAAGCCCGGGGGTTTCTTGAGCCAATATTTGATGGCGGAGTTAGGGCATTGACTTTGACTGGCTGGCTGCTGTGTCACATAAATTTTGCAGTGTGAACGCACCCAGAGAAAAAGCCAGTAAAAGTGTTTGTTTTTTGGGCAGCTCTCCAGTCACAATGATCATATGGTTGAGATGTAACAATCAATGACTGAGAGTGTGTCCACATTTAGTGTGGGTACTGCTTGAGACAGAAAATTGTTGTCAGTGTTACACCCAGCATACACTCTATTCCTGTGAGTTCAACCTTCACATTGGTCTTTTTTTTTTTTTTTGATCCAGTACAGACCCTGTTTTAGTTTGGAAATTCAGCTGCCGTGGTATCATAAAAACAAAAAAACAAAAGCATGATGATGACATAGTTGATGTCCTGAGTGTCAGCTGTTTTGCAGCTGAAGTCTGCATGTGATCACACTGCCATTACCTTCATGTGCAGAAGGGAAGCCTTTATAAGAGCAGTTGGGATTGGGTTGGTCGTGGACTCCGAAAATTTCCTATTTATGCCCATTAATTGCCATATATCTTTTATTTTTATATATATATATATATATATATATATATATATATATATATATATATATATATATATTTATATAT
>JAOWBL010000020.1:14786090-14803630 GCA_028564865.1 Zenarchopterus dispar | reverse complement strand
ATATATATATATATATATATATATATATATATATATATATATATATATATATATATATATATATATATATATATGCTAATTGCAATGGAAAGTTTTGAAACAGGACAGTTGCTGGCATTTTAAGCAACAATCCTGCAACAAAAATCATGCATGGTATGGATGGTTGTGATGTGCATTTATGACATGGGTGGCTCTTTAATACTAGTTTGAAATGCTAATGTGGATTGGTTTTGTTTTAAAACAGCTTTTCAAAAATGTGGTCATAGTATGATGTGGAGAAATGAAAGAGATACTCAAGCCCAAAGGTAATCTTAAAACCACTACTTCCATACCAGGGCTGCTTTTAGGGTTCAAATATCAACCTTTAGGTCAGCTTCTACTAGTAGGGGTCCAGGGATAAACTGAGAGTACCGAACCTCAGCCCTTTTAGTCATTGCCTTCAGTACAATGTCAAACTGAGCAGAATCCACTGACCTAGCTAACTACATCTCCATACCGCTTTTTAGAGGTCATGCATACTGTGTTCAAGATTTTGGTAAAATAGTATGCAGTTTTGAAAACAGCACATGTCCTCTTTGTTCTGCTTCTGTTTCTGTGGATTTTTTTTAGCACATAAAGGTTAAAAAAAGTGCAGAAATTTGTTAGGATGTGCCTGGAAACTGTACAGTTCATGGCTGCTATCCCTTGACTTTATGGAAACGGCAAACTCAATTATGTTCTCATACTTCGGTCATCTGAGCGGTCTCTGCGTTGCATTGCAAGGAAAAGAGAAATTCCTACTCCTCTAAAATGTTGTCTGTTTATTAGTAATTGTATTATTTGTGATTTTAGATGCCATCCATAATAAAGTCAAGCACATACCACTGACCAGCACTTTAATGAGTGACTGCGGTTTTTAAAGTGCTTTATGAATAAATTTGGAAATAGGCATAAAGATACAAATTTAATTGTGATAATTTAACAGCAGAAGCATGTATTGTAGAATAATGATTATGTATTTCAGAAAAGGCTGTAGTTTTACTGTTAATGTTCAAAAAAAAAAAAAAGAAAAAATCTAAATACTGCTGGAATGGCAGTCACACAAGACTGAGATGATGATCATGATGGACAGTCAGAGGGGAAAGAGGAATGGTGTTGTTTTGGTCTGATGAGGAGGTGGTCTGGGGGGGAGGCTGATGTCGTACCTCACCTGCAATGCAGTGCTGCGCCCTGACAGCCAATCATCTCGCAGCTGTCTGTGAGGGAGGCTGGGCCAGAGGCTGACGACAGCCAAGGAGAGTTCTCGGTCAGAGAGAGAGAGAGAGACTGTGAATCTGTGAGAGAAGGAAAAAATGAGCAGGAATCGGTGAGTGTGCGGTGGTGCCCTGCAATCCAGTACTCAGTCTGCTGCAGAGGCTCAACTGAACGCCTCTCCACGCTCATCTTTCTCTAGCATTCTCTATTCAAGCCTCTGGAAAAATCTCCCCCGTGATTTTCTCATTTTCTCAGCCAGTCCCTGCTTTTCAGTCATCAGCACGGATCACTTTTTCTTCCTCTACTCTACTTTTAACTCTGTCTATCCTGTGCCTTGCTCTGAACCTCCATCCCTTTTTTTCCCCCTGTCGGATGGAGTAAGGGTTTTTTCAGCATCTACACGCTGGTTCTCTGCCTTGCATCACCTCCCATGGGCATCCGTGCATCTTGCAGGTAGGATGCATGTGTTCGTAGGGGCAAAGTTTGACAGTTATGGGCAGTTGCAGGTAATCTTGACATGGGTCCAAGTTTTTCTAGTGTTGCAGAAGTCCTTGAAGTATCCTTATGTCTGCCTTGACATAAGTGGGAATTAAACCATTTCTGTCCACTGTAAACAGTGAGAGGAAATTATCATCATTTGGGAATTATGTTTTAATGCATTTTTCTGTCAGAACTGAAGTCCAGGAGGCAGTGTTTTTTCTTTTTTTTTAAAAAATATTGTACTCAGTCCATCACTTCAAATGAATTCTAGGTGAAACTGCATGTCACCGTCAATTGTTAAATGTTGAAAGAGTACAAAGGCTTTTTTTAAGTTAAAATATCCGTCAGTTAATTTGAAAGAACATTTGATTACTTTTAGGATGTCATCTTTTCTCGCATCTATGCATCACTTTACAGTACTGTGTCACACATAAATGATGATGACAGGGCGACTAAGAGACTCGAGAGTAATGCTGGAAGAGAAAAGGATAGTGACGGAGCTTCAGACCTAAATCTCAGTGTCTTCAAAGCAGCTTAACCTCCATGCCTACAGGGGGACCTTGAGCTAAAAATTGCAGAAGTTCCCTTGTGTCGCTTTTTATATGAAGTGGGTTTTTTTTTTTTTTTTTTTTTTTTTTTTAAATGCTGTAGGTCAGTAGTTATTAAGTCATTAAAACATCAGGTCTCTTGTGTAAAAGCGTTGCTGAAGTGTCCATGACCATAAATATTGACTCAAATACTGATGAAGTGGGTGAATGATAAGTAGGTCAATCAGACAAGGTCTTAGAGGCCACAGTCAAAATATATGTTTTTGTCTTATTGAAAACTCAACACTTTTTAACCACTAATTAAGTATTTTTCTTTGTTTTTCACGTTGAGTACATATAATGCTGTCATGCATACTCTCACTTTCAACTCTGAAAGTCTAAATCTTGTTTATCTTAATAAACAAGATTTTTTTAATTGCCCATTAATAAATCCAGAATTTAAAATGAAACTTTTAATTTATTTTAATATATTAACTTTGGATATCCATATATATTTATGACCCATTCATTCCAGGGTGTTAAATAGGCTTTTTTAAAATTTCTTTGTTAATTTAAATAGCATTTTATTGTTAAATGTACAAAAGATGCATCTTGATGGTGACATGGGCAATTCTGCATTCATGAAATGACTGAGCAGTGTCTACAAAATTATAGTAGATGGTTGTGAAAAAATATTTTCAGTGTTTGTGTGCAAATATTTTGGATGTCTAAAGTGACCACAACTCAGATTTAAGCACCACGCAACCATGTAATATTGTTGTTGCCTCTGCGATCTGAAGATGTGTCATTCAGGAAACCTTTTGGATATACAGGGTACTGTGACATTATAGGCCCTGATCCATGTAGTATTTTCTGGCTTCTCTGTGTTTATCTCCACTCAGTTTTGAAAAATGCTGAATTTTCCTCAACTTGGATGTAAATAGTATAAACTCCAGTACCGATTTTCTAAAGAAACCCGTGTTATAGAGGAGGTAGTGTGTTTTGAACTGAAAAGTGCTAAAAGTGACCACTATGAATAGAGTTGTGAAGACATGATTTAAACGGGAACTTGTTTCCTGTGGTGGTGTTGGTAAAGCATGTAACAGAAATATCATTAAGATGTCAGGAAATAGTCAGGTGAGGTATTGTTATATCACATTCCTAAAGAAAATAGTTGAGTGTCCATTGCTAGGTTGTTGCTGTGCATTATACATTTACTGACTAGAGGAAAATCAAATTGATCATTCCTGTAAACATGATGTTTATACTTTGGATTCACTGAAGGGATGCAGAAATTGATCTTCTGGTGACCAGGAGCCTGCAGCATCTGTGTTTGGCTAGTACCACCAGGGTTTCTCACTCAGTTCTGTAGGGAACACGGTATTTAAACAGCTGGCCCCAAATATACTTGGCAACTGGCTTAGTTATTCTTATTTTAGTGAGATAATCACTTATTCCTTATCTTACCTATTAATTATTTTGGACAATTGTTGGGGTATTATTATTACTTTTTTTTTTTTTTGAGAACTTTTTTTTTAAATTTATATCTTTCACTTATTTTGCCACTGTTGGTGTTCCTTTCACTGCACCCCTTTTCTTATCCAATCTTTCTAATCTCTTCTTTTCCTCAACAATGTTGTCTGTTTTGTCTTTTCTTCTCTCAGACCAGAGCCTCAGGGTCGTGGAGGCGGCTCTCAGCAGGGTCAGGCAGACTCTCCACTTCCAGAGCAAGATGAGGAGATCCTGGGCTCCGATGATGACGAGCAGGAAGATCCCAATGACTATTGCAAAGGTAAGACCTTTCTCACTCATTTTGCCAGCATTGCCGGAGCTCACATTTTTTACCCCATTTTCTTCCACCTCTCTTAATGTCTACTTTAGGCTATCGCGGTGGGGAAAAAAGAATGTAGTTAGGCAATTTCTTCAGCTGGTGCCTACCATTCTGTCCTTCATTTTCCCTGGTGAAGGCACAGAGAACGTCCTGCTAATCACACCTACATCCTCTTCCTCATTGTATTGCATCCTTCTTAGCCATTTTTCACTTAAAGAAGTAGTGGAAGCTAACAGTCAGTTTTTACAGATAAACCGTTAATCTTTACCTGAAATCCTGCAGCAGTTGGAAGCAGTGTTTGTTAATTAATATCACAACATTGTTTCATAGTTTCTGCCTTCGTGCCTGTGTGTGTCTGTTCAGGTGGATATCACCATGTGAAGATAGGAGATTTATTCAATGGCCGATACCATGTGATCCGTAAGCTAGGCTGGGGGCACTTCTCCACTGTGTGGCTGGCCTGGGACATCCAGTAAGTGTACTTCTTAATTCAGACGTAAGACTTTTAGTATGTTGTTTTTTTTATTTCCCCCAACAATGAAAACCTAAAAATCATTTCTTTATCTAAACATCAACTAAATCATGCTATGTGCATATGTACTAAGTAATAAAAAGCCATCATAGTCCAGAACTACAGCCTTGTTGCTACTTGTATGTACAGTATTTATTAATATGTGAACAATAATCTGTTCAGTCTGAGGAGATCATACTCTTAAAGTTATGAGGACACTTGACACACTGTTTTTTTTAATTTTTTTTATATTTCTTTTAAACAAAAAGTTTATTTATTTTTAAACAAAAATGTGTAAAGGATAATATTTCAAGCAGACCAGCAACATATTTCATAGTAATTGTACAGCATACAACTTAAGAGTTTGTTACATTTAATGTTTTAGTACTTAATTTGTTTATTTTGAAGCCTCCAAACACCAAATAAATGGGAAAGCGTATTCAGATGTTTGACTGGTAGTGTACGTTTTCAGCTCTTTGACACTGGGGACATAAATCTTGGATGCCGGCTTGGTGTTTAACAGCTCATGCTGACAGACTCCACTATAAGTAATGACAGCACTGTGTGCAAAAAATACATTTTTTGGTGTTGATTTACACAATAAAAAATTCTAACAAGGCGGAGGTTGCGCCCTCAAAGTCCCCAACTACTGTAATTCTCGCATGCCATATGTGTCTGCTTTTATAATGTGAATTTAAGCTTTATTTAAAGTGAAAAGACAGCACTTAACTGGCTATGTTTGTTGCTTTTGGTCCTGGACAGACCAACTAAACTGTACTGATCCCACAGTGGAGAAATATAAATGTACCAGCAGCACAACAGGGCAGCAAAAAAAAAGCAAAAAACACACACACGTGTGTACATATAAAGTAGATGGGCGTAAAAATATATGTACTGTATATCTGTACATATACATGCAATATGTGCAAACCTACAGCATACACACCAACAAATATGTACAGTTCGAAGAAGAATTTAAAAAATTCACATCAAAATTGTAAAATTTTAGATGTTTAGAAATGGAGTTTCTCTCCATTGCACGTCTTATTCTACCTGTAGTCACAATATATTAATTTGAAGAAGATGTTAATTTGTAATTCAGGTGTAAATCCTTTGAGATGAATGCTGCTCTTCATGTCATATTTTTTTCTTAATTTCACTTGTTGTTTTGCAGTTCAGTCTGAAGTTAATTTTTTGTTCTGTTTTTATTCTTTTCATCTGTTTTTTATTTAGACGCATGCTGGATTTGCATTTCTCAATCAAATACTATATTATGTTATCATTTTATTTACCCTGTTTACGTTAACTAAAACCTTACATTTCAAATACTGTACTTGTATGGATATCTGTGATGGACCAAATTATTATATAATGTGTAAAAGCTGAGTGCCTTTAGTGTCACTACTGTTATTGGATTAGATATTCATATGCACCATAAAGGTATTGTTTATCATATTTATTGGTACATATTTAAATCTTGCTGGTGTGGTTAATGTGCTAAATTACCAATTACGTTCTTGCAATTTCCAGGGAGAAGCGTTTTGTGGCCATGAAGGTTGTAAAAAGTGCTGAACATTACACAGAGACGGCTCTGGATGAAATCAAGCTGCTCAGATCCGTAAGGCACTTAAAGACTGTCACAATGGTTCATACCCCAGTTATTCAAATTCTTACTTTTCCTGCTTTTTGCATATCCCAGGTGAGGAACACAGATCCCAGAGACCCCAGTAGAGAGAGGGTGGTGCAGCTGCTTGACGACTTCAAAATTTCTGGCATGAATGGAACCCGTATCCTCTGGTGTAAAAGAAATGTCTTCAGAAGAAGCAACATTTATAACTTCTTCACCAGATTGCAAAGAGTCAGCAAAACAGTGTGTAACTGAGTCAAAAAATCCACCAGCTATCATAAATGCAGTTTTCTGTTTGCAGCAGCTGCGAATGTTGTGGGTGGATTTTCCAGTGCTGTTATTTTTCAAACAGAGCACGGTGATACAAGAACCAGTTAATTACTTGGCATCCTTCCATGTTCTCTTTGTTGTTGCCATCTTATTTTGATGACATGAAGATTAAACTCATATCTGATCAAATGTCCATCCTACCTTGTAACATCCAGAACTGCATCACATAATGCTTGGACATTCATTTAATTAGACAATGGGAAATTTGTCAATCTTATTAGTCCTTGACTGGTGTTTCTTCAGATGTGTGTATGGTTTTTGAGGTACTGGGCTACCACTTACTGAAGTGGATCATCAAATCCAATTATCAAGGCCTTCCCCTGCCCTGCGTTAAAAGTATTATACGACAGGTATGAAGATGTCTGTTTACTATAAAGCAGGCAACACTTTAAGCATATCTGCCTCATTCAAACTAAAATAATTCCTTCCAAGTCAAAAATGATTCATTTTGCCTTTGTTACAGTGGGCAACTTTTAGCTTTAATCCAAAACAGCCTTCACCCTTGAGACCTTTCCTCCACAACAGGTCCTCCAGGGTTTAGACTACCTCCACACCAAGTGTAAGATCATCCACACGGACATCAAACCAGAGAACATTCTGCTGACAGTCAATGAGCCGTACATCAAGAAGATGGCTGCTGAGGCGACACAGTGGCAGAAGTCCGGCGCTGCACCTCCCTCTGGATCTGCAGGTCACAACCTCTTTCAACCGATTCTTTAACAAGTTTTATTAGTTTGACAAGATGTCTGACAATAAGCTTGTTTAGGTGCTCTTATTCATTTTAAGATATTTATATGTTTTGGAATCACACTTATTTAATAGTTTATATAAAATATAAAATAATCAATATAATCAAAGTCAACAGGTGTCAGTACTCTGGCTAGTTATTTATTCTTATGTTTTAGGATTATGGATCGATTTCAGATTATTATCGATAATAATAAGAATGACTCTTTTATCCCTGTGTTGTAATCGTCTGTACTGTATGTGATGCAAATCTTCAGAAACTCAAAAGCTTTGGATTTAAACATGCTTCTAATAAAAGAGACTTTAGCCATGAGTCACTGCAGGTCCCAGGTTTGCTTTTCTTTTGTAAAATGCCTGCCGAGTCCAGCAGCGCTGCAGAGAAGGTTAGTTAGGACAGCTTGAAGAGAATGACCTGAGCCAACTAAACAGAGTAGGAATTACAGAGCCTACGGATGAGTGACATGTCTAGCAATGATATAATATTCTGATATATCTCGTTTCTTACAGTGAGTACAGCCCCAGCACCCAAACCAGTAAGTTTTCTTTTTTCCTACCACATATTGTGCTTTCAGGTTTTCTATGTGCACACAGATACACACAAACCTTTTTTTTTCTTGTGTTCATTCCCCAGATGGTCAAAATGTCAAAGAACAAAAAGAAGAAGATGAAGAAGAAGCAAAAGAAGCAGGCAGAACTGTTGGAGAAGAGGATCCAGGACATGGAGGGGGGAGCGCTACCTGATGGTGGAGAGGAAGAGGATGATGAGGAGACAACAGAGACCACAGAAGATACAGCTTCCTCAGCCAGCCTCTCCATGTCTGCTACTCTGCAAGATATCACCAACCACACAAGCACAGGTGAATAAGTGTCCTGAATCTGGATACTGAATGGGTCATAAACTCACTGATATTTGTCCGCTTTAACTTTGATTTGTATTGGAGGCTGCAAGGGTGGGTGCAACTCATCTAATTTTTTTCTTTACAGGAACATATTTACTGTCTGTAATGTCTCATATGTGTACTGTGCCACTGCAACAACTCAGACAAAGAAAGATGAGATTTAGTGCTATCATAGATTGTAGAGTTACTCCTTTTGAAATTCTGAGAGGATGTACATAAACCTCAACAGGCTGTCAGGGCAGATGTAACTGCCTTGCTTTAGGTGGTCTATCTGTGTTAAAAAAAAACCACACATCTCTATAAGCTTATTTTTGTGGACAAATGGTCTGTGCCCAAGTGCAGGATGATTTCAACGAAAGGAGAGAGTGCAAAATAGCAGTAATACTACCCACAAAGCAACTTGTCTGTGCATATATACTGTCATAAAGGTGATAGATGGGGCAAAACATATGTAACCTAGGAAACCTCAACCTATGTGCTAAGAAGCCAAGTCTAAGAAACAATAATCTTTCACTGGAATTAAATAAAACTGAATATCTTTTTGCCGCAGACTCAACTCCTGATGAGCAGCCCCCGCCGATGCCTCAACTAAGTGAACAGATACGGGACGCAGGCAAGGAGGAGAACAGAATGGAAGTCAACTGCAATGGTCTCGCTTCCTCCCCAGAGAGCAAGGCCAGTCCAGAGGCACACGAGACCAAACAGCTCACAGAGAAACAGGAAGACGAGCAGAATGCAAATCAATCAGAAAACCCGGAGACCCAAGATGCATTATGTAACCAAGAGGAGCATCCGACCTGCGACGCCCCGCCGGGAGAGCATGAACCCACTCTGCAGCAACTCCCTGCATCTCTAAACTCAGACATCACTGCAGAGCAAAAGGAGGGGGGAAAAGATGGAAACAAGGCAGAGGACATGGATGCTCAGGAGGAAACAAAAAGAGGGAATGAAGAGGTCGACCAGAGTGGTAAGTTCCAGTAGAAATCTGTTTTTAGAGCACTAAAGGCACGCTTTCTGCTATCACCTTGTGTTTCCATTATCAGATGTTGAGAGGCTGCCAAAATAATATTTTTGCCACAGTCTCTCACTTTTTGGTAATAGCAGCACAGAGCATTTCTCTTTGGACAACCCAGGAGATATGAAAGACTCTGTCTCACAGCAATAAGTGGGACTTGGGTACCTGATATAGTTATAACCATTGAGTCCACACATCAGCCACTGGAATCACAATCCAGACTGAGGCTTACCCTTCCAGACCAATGCTACTCAGTGGAAATTTAATTTCAGTTTATGAAAAATGAAACTATTTTGAATGTCTAAGCCATAATTAACAAAAAAAATGTATTTATAGCATTTGAAATGTCATACTCATCTTCACATCTGTCTGGGAATACATTGCAGACACATAATGAAATCATGGAAAATTATTTGACATTGAATACTTGATAGAATTAAAAACCTGATTTTTGCATAGAACATATTCTCATGAGGTTTTATATATATATATATATATATATATATATATATATATATATGTATGTATGTATGTATGTGTATATATATATATATATAAATTTAAAATCAGGTTGCACTGTAATTTCCAGTAATGAAGCGTACATTACACTGTGCACTTAAAAAACAGCTGAGCCACTGAACTGTGTGGGCTGCATGGTTTTCAGTTTAGCTGAAGCTGAGTGGGCCATGTCAGAACTAAGGTTGTGTTAGTCAGACTGGTGCCTATAGATTGTTGTTATTATTTTTTTTTTTTTTTTGCATTACTAACTCCCCGCCTTCACCTAGTATTTGAAACACATCCTACATTGTATCTTTGAATAAACACCACACTGCAAACTCAAAACACACTACAATGAGCAGCCTTTATGATTTGAAGTCACCCATCAACAACATGCCAAACTTCTTACTTAGTTTATGTGATCACATTGTTGAAGTTTGCGTTGTCTCAGTCTCTCATCCGTTTATGTCTGCTTCCCTTCTCTTGTCTCTCCCAGGCACAGCAGGCAGCATGTTAGTAAACCCCCTTGAGCCTGTAAATGCTGACAAGCTGCAGGTTAAGATCGCTGACCTCGGCAATGCCTGCTGGGTGGTGAGTAAAAATACACACCAGTCAGCCACAGCATTAAAAATGTTCATCTAATTTAATTTTGTTGGTCTCTCTTGTGACACCAGTTCACCTCTCAGCTGTAGAGCCGTGGACTCTACAGGTCCTCTATGTTGTATTAGACCGGAAGGTTGGTAGCACATCCTTGAGGTTGCCAGGATAGTGCTCCATAAAGCACTCCCTAAAAGCACTGCCTAGATCATGTCTTGAACTTTTTTGTTGTATTTCTTGGTTTTTAAGGCTTTTTTGGACATTACTAATGAGGTGTGCTGGTTTTAGTCTTGTAGCCTTTTGGTTCATGTCCTGGCTCTCTTATTATTCATGAAACAGCTTCTTTAACACACACAGATGCTGCCCATTTATTTTTACTTTAAAATCAGTTTAGACTGTCATATCATTAACAATTTCTCCCTTGTTTTTACAGCACAAACATTTCACAGATGACATCCAGACACGGCAGTACCGTTCACTTGAGGTGTTGATTGGATCTGGCTACAGCACTCCAGCAGACATCTGGAGCACAGCCTGCATGGTAAAACAGACATGTTGATGTGCACACACAAGCATAGCTCCAGGACAACAGAGGGGTGCACTGTCATGCAAATCACGGGACAGTCAGGCTGTCTTTGCGTCAGCACGCTCAACTAAAGCCTAAACTCTATTTCTGTGACAACAAGTGTGACGGTGCTGGTTATCAGTTTTATGGATTAACTCTGGTTACCTTCATCGCGTTCTTTGTGTATTTGGGCTCAACACATATTGCAAACTTATTAAACTCTCTTCATAAGAAACCACCCTGCACAACTTCAATGAATTAATACCATAAATGCGTACTGAGAAGAGAGAGGGTTTATTTGTTCGATTTGCAGAATGACTTCGCAATAGTTTGCACTTAAAAAGCAAATAACATCCTTGCAGCACAACACTTTGTGAAGCAATTCATTAAATCAAAACAATAAAATGGAGAAATAAGAGTAACAATAAATATATACTTGCCAGGCCAGCTAACTGTAGTGGTTAGTACTGGAGAGTAAAACGTAAAACCTGATAGGTTTGCTTATCGAGTAACAAAAGGCTCTGGGTCTGAAAAGGAGAGCCAGAGAGGAAGTGTCTTAAATTTACCGTCTTTTTAATGACCAGGATTGCATTCAAATTATAAATGTAAAACACATTTTATGGTTTCAATTGCCACATTTCAGTCATCTTTAATACAGGACAGTTCTTGCTTTTTAAAATTGTGTCTCCTCAAAGTAAAAATTAAAGCAATAGTGCTTTAAAAGGAAGCCAGACTAAGAAGACTCATAGGTCTCAAAATTTGCTTAAAAACAAAACAAAAAAACCCAAAACAAAACAGGAAATATTTTAATTATCCTAGGATGCATTCAGACTCAGTGATGATATTTGGCCATATTTGACTGATCCTCTGTAAGAGGACTGAAGGCGGCAACATTAACAGTGACTCCAAATCACTGTTTTAGAGCCAACTGTGGACACAGATAAATTGTTCCAACCGAATGTTCTCATTACCTTGTTTTTTAAATTAGTTGGTATTTAAATCCACACATGTATTTGTTGTTGACCTTCTATTTGTATGTTTTCTCAGGCCTTCGAGCTTGCAACTGGAGATTATCTGTTTGAACCCCACTCTGGAGAAGACTACTCCAGAGATGAAGGTTAGCATGACTGAAACATCAAATGATGATTTTTTTTTTTTTTCTGTAGAGGGAGAAAATGGTGTGAAATTTAAATTATGCATATACATTTGAAGCCACAAAAAAGTCTGAGCATCTCTCATCTTCTCATACAATTTTTGTCAATTATATTGTTGTAGGTGTTTTTATAGTTCAATTTAACGGTCCACTTCATCACCTGTTTGTGTTTCACTGCAGATCACATAGCGCTGATCATCGAGCTGCTCGGTAAAGTTCCACGGAAGCTGATCGTGGCGGGCAAATACTCCAAGGAGTTTTTCACTAAGAAAGGTAAACACCGCCACCTGCTACCTGCTGTAGCTGCATTCAGTTACATTTTTGAATCATGCTCACTATTTGGTACAGGAGTTGCTATTTCAGTCTAAACACCTGACAGCTCAAGGGAACAACCATCTGCTCAGTTCAGAGCAGAAACTTCCAAATTAAATGCAGCTGTTTTAGGTTCACAGAAGCTGGACTGGGGATTTGTCCTTTTTAGAAATACTCCAGTATACTGCAGGATTGCCATGTTTTCTCTTGTGCTCCTTTTTGTGGGATTCATCGCTGTAGTTAAGTTGTGCTAAACATGTTTCTTTCAGGAGACCTGCGTCACATCACCAAGCTGAAGCCGTGGGGTCTGTTCGACGTCTTGGTAGAAAAGTATGAGTGGTCCAAAGAGGAAGCCCACTCGTTCAGTAGTTTCCTTCTGCCCATGCTTGACCTGGTGCCTGAAAAGAGGGCCACTGCGGCCCAATGCCTCTCCCATCCATGGCTCACTTCCTAGAGGCCCCCCATGCTTGATGCTACCCTTCATATTGTGAAAGGATCAATTTAGTTTGAAAGCCCTGAACTTGAACACACACGGTAAACATTCATCGTGCCTGCACCATATTGTCATGTCTCAGCCTTCCCACATACATCTAGAACAGTGGAGAGGAACAGCTGCCAAGTCTTTCTCCTGTTATAGATCTCACTTTTATAGAAGGAGCTTTAGGTTCTTTTTTTTTTGTGGTCTGCATCAAAGGAATCAATCTCAAGTTCTTTTTTTTTTACTGTAGATCTCTCAGCTGCTAGTTATTCTGTCAGATTAAAATCAGTTTCTCTTTTTTTTTTTTTTTTTTAACAAAAACAAGAAATTAGAATACTAACAAAAACAAAGTTTGCCATGAATGTACATATTGTTAACACACATTTCACTGAGGAGCCAAATTCATCTCTGTCAGTTTCTCATGTTTTTCCAGCTTTGCATTTGGCTTTATAACAGTGTTCTCAGACTCAATTGCTTCATTGTGCTAACTGCAATGAAGAGCAACTAGCAACCTTTAAAAAGCAGTCAAGTTGCATTAATCATCATCATCATATATATATATATATATATATATATATATATATATATATATATATATATATGATATTGTACATTTGTACACAGAATGCCCCATAAGAGTAGAAAGTCTACTTTCCATGCATCGTTCACCGAGGAGGTTCATCCAGTCCAGCTCTGGGAACCCACCGTTAGTTCAGGTATTGTCTTGCTGAAAATACTGGTTTTAGTTTATATATTATTTTTAATTCTATCAAATAAGCCATTTGGTACAACACAGTGTGAACAAAAAAAGCAGATTCTTTCTCTTCTGACTGCATGAGCTGACGGATACATTAGAAGAATGCTGTTTAGAGAGACTACATCATTTCCCACATGAACGTTGAGCGCACAAAACGATGTAACCAGGAGTCAGCTTTTATGCAGTTTCCGAACAAGATGGTGAGCAGGCCGCAATCTAAAGGGCTTAAGAAATACTACGTCAGTTGGTCTTTGAACATAGTTAGAGTCATTATCAGAGTTTTGTTTTAAGTTCACATGGACATGCTGGTTTGGGAAGAAAAAAGATTGTACTAAATACAAATATTGTAATAACTGAATCCCCTGCTTGCTTTTTCTACAAGCTTATGTCTGTCTTCCTCCTTTGTTTACTTCTTCCTGTACATAAGAATAAACATTTTTCAAAATCTGTTTGCTTTGTTTTTCCAACATATTTAAAACAAAAATTCAGAAGTTTTATTGTGCCACTCTACAGATGTGTTAACATAAGGCTACAAGTTTGTGCAGGAATGGCATCTGACTAGTTAAGCCAAAAAAGATTGACATCTTCCAACATTTGCTGTAGATCTTTATCAGATCAATTACATATTTATCAAAATTAAACATTCAAACTAAATAACGAGATAAAATCCTGACTATACAACTTCTGTCATCAGAAGACACAAGATTCAAAATCAGTCATTTAAATTTTGATCCACTTTTTTAAGAGTTGTAAAATGAGTAATAAAATGAGTTATCAGTGTCAAAAATACAGTTAAATAGGAAAAACAATATTTCTATCAGAAATGTAATAGAGTAGAAATGTAAATCAGCACCTACTAGGATGATAAATAGTAAGGTTATCTTAAAATTGGGCCTTAGTTTGTAAGTTCAATGCATTCATAAAATCAGCACTTCCATGTGAGCCTTTTCAGCTTTGAAATGATATTCACATACAATCAGACCATTTCTGCAGGCATCATCTAGGAAAAACAACAAAAACTAAAGTAGAGACTTACAAAAATCTGACTTTGCTGTAATTTTTAGGAAAATAATTTTTTTTTCTTCTCCTGATTGCCACTGACTCGTTTCACATCAGAGTATGTTTGAATGTTTTCAAAACGGTCAGTTACTCTCTTCGTAAAGTCTTAGCCGTCTTGCCACGTTCTTCATCAGGGGTCTATTGATTATCTATAGGAGGAGAAAAGCATCATTACTGAAAAGGAAATCAGGTCAGGCAATGAATTTAGTCTGGTTGGGGTATTTACAACTACACACACACACAAAAAAATTATTCTATCAGAGGGTCCCCACTTTTTTTCGTTTTGATTCTTTCCCCCCCAAGTCCTTAATCTTTTGAAAATTTTCACTAAAGCTTTCCTCCCCACAGACCTTTTTCCTCCACCTGGAAGTCCTCTGGCAGCAGCTTGTCCTGGCGGTTGCCCAGGCTGAAGGCAAGGAAGGACAGAATGAGTGAATCCATGATGCTGATGATGGCGAGGATGTAGGCCCAGCGCACTGTGCAGTTGCCCAGAGTGTATTTGTCGGTCCGCTGGCCGCACATACGCTTCACCTCATCTGAGTCCCAGCCATCAGGATAGATCATGCAGCCAATCACCATGCATGTACCTGAGAGGCAGGACAGGTTTATTTCCTACAGCACATTTCATGCAAGACATTTAAAAGTGCTATACATTTTTGAAAAAATTCAAAAGTAAGAGTTTAAAGACAGAATTTTTTTAAAAAAAACAAAGAAACAGGAGGAAATATGCTCTGGATGTCATCAAGGGATCGGGAGCAAGGTATGGAGAAAATTTGACTGGAAAATGAAGATGAGATTCTTTATAACATCTCTTAAAAACAAGCATCTTTAAAAATACTAATAAGAATAAATGCTGGAGGAATTGTGTGGTTGATAACTATACTCTTATTTTCTGGGACTGCCCTGAACTACAGAATTTTTTTGAATAGTATTAAGGAAGAATTGGAAAAATGTTTTAGGTATTGACATAGACTTGGACCTTTTCATATTCTTACTGGAAAATACTTCAGAACAAACATTTAACAAAGGCCAGTGCTACATTTTGCTAATGATTGCAAGAAAAATGATAGTCATCAACTGGATGAAGCCTGACACTCCCACAGTAGCTCACTAGATGGCAAAAGTTAAACATGACCATAGGATGCAAAACATGACTGCCACTCTACAGCTAAAATTGCCTGTTTGTTTTGTTTAGATTATGGTAGGACCCAAATGCAGGAGATGAGGATGGCAGGAGTGAAAAAAAAACTCTTTAATGAAACAAAAGAGAAACACAGACAGAGATCCAACAAAAACCTCAACATAGCTTCACAAGTAAAAACAACATTGTGGGAGACCAACAGTACAGACCAGCAGGAAGGAAGGGAAAGACAAGGTAAGATATACAAACAGGACTAACAAGACACAGGTGCAAACAATCAGAGCAGACAGGAGCAAGGGAAGTCTATTACTAAACACAGGGACACAGACTTTCAAAATAAAACAGGAAATAATCAAAAACCAAACCCATGACATTTATATACTAAGTGAAGGCCATCCTCAAGGGGTATCTTCATTTTCTTTTTGTTATATTTATTTTATTTTATCTGTCTTATATTCTGTGGTTACTTTACCATATGTTTTTGCTTGATTATTGGCAATTAAGTTAAAAAAAAGAAAGTAAAAAGAAAGATGGACTTGTTAAAAATAAAACAGATTAAAAGCAAAAATTCAATTGTGGAAATTGTGGGAATTTACTAAAATGCAGCAGCAAATAAAAAGGTTTTCAACTTCAATTTAAAACAGCTGAGAGTTTCAGCGCCCCCAGTGCAGGTAAGAAGCATAAAGGCTAAGGCTGCCTCACATTTTTTGGTTCTAACTGTGGTTACATCCTGCATCCATCCCAACAGCGTGGCTTTACAGGATAAGAGTCACGTGCTGAACTGACTTGCCTGCAGTCCAGACCTTTCAACAACAGGGAACATCTGGCACATAATTAAACAAAAAATCTGGCACCTAACGTCCAGGACTGTTGAACTGCTAGATTCCTGCATCAGATGGGAATGGGACAATATTCTTCTCCTAAAAGTCCAACAACTAGCTTCCTCACTTTCCAGATGTTTACAGACAGTTGCTAGAATCATGAGGGGACTCTAACATCCTCACAGCTTCAGAGTATCCTGGCAACATCAGAGCATCTTAACTCAGAAAGATGAACTTGTTCATCTATTATTCATTCTCCAGACAGACAGCCTTCCCACATCAGCATGATGAAGTGAAACCTAACTTACACACACAGCTCATATATCACTTTCTGATCCTCAGACATCCTTTTACTTTCACTGAGTTGTTGGGTCTCTTTTTCTCCCCATTTTAAGAATTTAAAACACTCTTCTGAAAGCATTAATATTCATTCGCACAAATTTATTCTGAGGAATCAGTCTTTGAAATAAATGAGCTGAACTTCTTTTATTCAGCTCAAACTACAGAGTTCTCAGGTTATTAGTTTTGGTCACCAACAGCCCTCTTGAAATGAAAACTATCCTCAAAGAGGTAGCGGCACCACTGCATGCACAGCAGGTGTGAGCGGGTCAAATGAGGGAAAAGAGTGGGTGTAACAGCAAACCTCCAGGTGAATCTCATTACTCGTTTCATTAGAGCCCTGTCCTTTCACTTGCAGCTACATCTGTTCAAGAGCTGCTTAATGTTTCAGAGGTAGACTCAAGTTTCACTTTTGCCTCTGTCTCTGGGAGCGTGTCTGTCAGAGGCACGTGTTCTGAAATACACAGTCTGGTATATACATACATACATACGTACATACATACATACATACATACATACATACATACATACATACATACATACATATATACACACACACACACACACACACACACATATATATATATATATATATATATATATATATATATATATATATA
>JAOWBL010000020.1:14754725-14785990 GCA_028564865.1 Zenarchopterus dispar | reverse complement strand
TATATATATAAAATTACAACTGGGATGTGGGGTATAAGCAAGTAACAGCAGTGAACTACCAGTCAGGATGGAAAACCCAGCAGAACGGTGAGTTCTGAGAAGAGGGATTAACAGCTGTTTTATTAATGACTTATGAGCCTGTCTTCCCATCAGTGGACCAGCAGGAATTGTTTTTCTAAAAGGTGTCCGTTTTATCCCTCGTTTCTACACGTTCCCTTAAATCAACAACACAGAGAAGTGCTGCCGGTGGTGGTCTGCTGTTTGTGACGCCTCTTTACATTCAAAATATGCGGTTGCATGAAGGTCTTTTGTGTGTCAAGACTGTGTGCAGATTTAAACTTTGCTCTCACAGTCAGACAATGTTCAGTTTTTTTCAAAGATGTACTTTTTGGCATTTTGCTGTTGTGTGATTTGTTGTAGCTGAAACATTGAATCAGTGGTGTATTGGTCATGGTGTGCATCTTTTTTTATTTGTTTTTGAACAAAGTATACTTTGGAATAAAGATGCATGAAATAAATGACACTGAAATGCATGAGGTTATGAAATAGTTCTTACATAATGTGGTTTGTCCTGCAGAGTGGCTCTGATTCAGCAGATGTCTGCAGCACATGTGTCAGGATACACATCGCAGCCAAGGAGACAGCAGTGCAGAGTCAGTGCCGTCATCATCAGCTGTTCACTATTTTTTTAAAAAAACTTTTGATAGAAAGTTGATTTAAAAATATGCTAAGATATGTACTTCAATGGGATATGAAATTTACATTTTTTAGGTGGCAGAATTGTGTTTTTAGGTGGCCAAAGCTACTCAACTCCACTCCACCTCTCTCATCGTAGGGCGGTACTTCATCTGTCCTGCAGCTTCAAGCTACTGTGTAAATGTAAATTTGTACACAAATTACACTCAGTAACTCCTGAAGCACTTTATGAACATATGGGAGCAGAGCGCATGTACCCTGTGCGGTCACAGTAGCGCAGACCCACCCACCACACAGATCAAATACCCGTAGGTTTTTTTGTTTTTCTTTAAACTGTCATGTAGTTACATTACCTTGTCTGGAGTTTGTCCACAGACAGATTGGTGCAGATCCCTCTATTTTGCACAACCTCGCTGTGAGTCATGTGTTGAAGCGCTCCCGATTGTTGAAACTTCACCACAGTCATGCAGTAGCCAGCCATCTGCTCAAAATCGCGTCACACTTCCTCTTGTTAGGTATTGGCTGGATGAATTCTGGACTTCACCGACGGTCCATTCCTCCTTTTTTTGTTTTTTTTTTTTTTTCAATTTTTGTTTAGAGTTTTTGTGATGATGTGGGCTACTTTTCACACTAGAAATTGTGTTGCTTCTAATGCTGCATTCATGGACAAATTCTAATAAAAATAAAGTAAAATAAAAAATTGAGAAGGCAGTAAACCTCAGATGACTTTCAAAACATAAAACATTAGATACAGTACTGTTAGACCAATATTAACCAATTTATTTCTTCAGCATATTATAAAAATGAGGATGAGCTTTGGATAAAAGCTAGTGTATAAGAGTTTAAATAAAACAGAACATGGGTAGAAGTTGAGGATGGGTTCAGATAAAGATGGAAAAGTTGGATTTCCAGTTGGAGCTGGGTCAGTGATGTAACTTGATCCTGCAGACCTCAACAGTGCACTGAATAACTTGGAGCGCCACAAACAAAGTATCAGGGTTGTTTTTTTTTTTTTTTTCAGTTGGCAGTCACATCACACACCCAAATACAATATATCCTCTCAAGCACAGAAAAGAGTTTTATTTCCTTGTTCCATATACACACACTTTTCGCTTTGGTGTTCTATTATTTTTCTTTTGTATGTTCTTACATAGACATGAATGAAATGAGTCTATGGTGAATGTTGTTATGTCCAACTTGATTTAGTGATGGTAATATTTGTTATTGTCACAATGCCTTAACAAGAACGCAGTGATACTAAAATGTGTTGACAGATTACATATTTGGCACATTGGCACAGTAACATGATGGCCCTGCAGAGGGGTTGAGATTTAGTTCAGTTTTCTCTTAAATTTGAAGTCTCTCAGCTTTCTTATCAAGGATGTAGTGAAACGCACCTGAATCTGTTCTGTCCACTTAATTCAGTTGCATTTTCAACAAATAAATGAATTCTACAAAAGCTGGTGTGTGTTCTTAATTAAGTTGGTTCATCGTGAAGAGTTTTGGCTTTGATACAGAGTTGATGTGTGTAATGGTGCTCTCACTGATCCTTGTTGAAATCTCATCTCCTTCTCATTGCTTTAACTGCTGGATTCAATAAGCCACGTGTTGCCCATTTGTGACTGAGTTTGTGTGAAGGTGCTGGCATTCTTGGTCAAAACCGTATCGTCACGTAGTCGTTTTCTTCTTGTGTCCTCCTCTCAGGATTCGTCCTCAAATGGCCAAGGAGAAGATAGAGGGCTGCCACGTCTGCACACTCGTCACACCCGGAGAACCCCAAGTCCTCCTGGGAAAGGACAAGGCCTTCACCTACGACTTCGTGTTTGACATAGAGTCGGAGCAGCAGCACATCTACCAGACCTGCGTGTACAAGCTCATCGAAGGCTGCTTTGAGGGCTACAACGCCACCGTGTTTGCTTATGGTCAGGTATGACGGTTTGTCTCATCATTGTCAGTTATTTTGTTTGCAGATGCTAGAGATTTCCTTGTAAATTAGCATGGTAATTGTAAAAAAAAAAAGTGTTGCCATCAAATAAAAACAAAGAAAGCACTCCAAGCATTCATTTATGAAATCTGGACCGGATTTGCTTACACAGACATCAGACAGCTTTATTCATAAATATTAGAAGATGTTGGCTTGTGAAAGTGTTCATGAAATGTGTTCCAGACGGGCTCGGGGAAGACCTACACCATGGGGACTGGCTTCGATGTGAGCCTGACCTTGCAGGAGCAGGGCATCATCCCACGGGCGGTTCACCAGCTGTTTGAGGGGATCCAGAGCAGAAGGATGCGCGCACAGGAGGCCGGCACTCAGCCGCCTGAGTTTAAAGTCAGCGCCCAGTTCCTGGAGGTGGGCGACCATCACACAATATTACTCAATCTAAAAACGTAAATGATGTTGATAATGTTGTTTGCCTGTGGGTGTATATGTTTGCGTACTGGATTTTGGTTCATATTAACTCGAACCAGATGGGACGAAAAGGGGGAGATGACAGGATCAGGCTCCTCTTCCACAAACAGGAAGTGGCAGCTTGAAGACAGATGGGCTGGGATGTCTGCTTGTGCTTTGTTGGTCCTGATTAATGTTTGCCATTACCTCTGACATTATTGCTCATCACTCCGGGGCAGAAGATTGATACGAGCAGGGAATCAGAGAGAGGAGGGATGCTCGTGCAGGAAAAATTAGATATACGACTTCTAATCATCCCCTCTGGGAGTATCTGGGAGGCAAATGTTTGGGTTGTATGTGGGAGTATATATGTGGGTGTGTGTGACCTGATTACTTTAATAATCTTGTTGGCATTAAAAAAAAAAACATTTTTAAAGTGAAATCGAATAATGAATAGCTTCCTTTCATTGGTTTTATTTTTTTCTGTCTTGCTCTCTTGTTAGTGTTTTCTTTGTGTTTTCAGGTCAAAAGGTTATCTTTGATGGTAAACAGATGGGTGTGTGTGTGTGTGTCTGTGTGTGTGTGGCATTAGGTGGGAACAGCTGAGCTGCCAGCTGACCTCTGTGACCCTGGCCTTTGCTGGTTTCAAAGAGGTCATTAGTTTGACTGCTGTGGCTGTCGAGCTGTGTTTCAACAAAACTAGATGATGTCATTAAAAATGAAAGGAAAGTCCGCTGTAGTAATTAATAATAAGTTACTTTGTTGTAGTTGTACAATGAGGAGATCCTGGACCTGTTTGATGGAGCCCGAGATCCCGAGAGTCGCAGCAGGAAGTCTAACATTAAAATCCATGAGGACGCCAGCGGCAGCATCTACACCACGGGAGTCACTTCCAGACTGGTGCACTCTGAAGAGGAGGTGGGTTTGTGTTTGTTTGTGTGCTTTTTATAGCCAGTTGAGTCTTTTAGGTCTTTTGGGGGAGTTTTTCACCCATTCTTCCAGCAAAAGGATTCCAACTCTGTGGGGCAGCGTTTCATGCTTCTGTTTCGAGGTCTAACCGCTGAGATTCAGAGATGCCTCCAGCTTGTATCTGTCGATGTTAGGGGTCATTATTCTGCAGGAACTATTTTCAGATTTTCTGCAGTTTAACCGTACCCATTTTTCCATCTGGCAGTGATGATCACCGTGCTACGGGCTACAACTCCAGCTCAAAGCACAGGTCATCCATTTCCTTAAACCCAGATAAAAAATACATTTGTTTAGAAGTTGGCATGTAGAAGTTCTTGTGCTGAAGTTTATAGCAAGAAAACAAAGGTTTTGCTTTTCATTGGCACACTTGTACAGGTGGGTTTACACAAACAGCGCACCACCGGTCCAGAATATGTTAAATCTTCAGTCACAAAGGGTTGGGGGGGTTTTTTTGTCTCATTTTTACCTATACAGGTGCTGTTAACTTCCTTTTTCTTAATCACATTAAACATTTAAAAAGTTTTAGGACAGAATGCACCAAAACTGAATATTCAAGTGAACAGAAATTGTGAAGATAGTTGATGTTAGGAGTTTAAAGTCAGCCACATGAAGACAATGAAGTATACCAGGAAGCCTTGTGAGTGTAATCATCAATATAAAAACTTCATGCAGCTTATTTTTGTTTCGGAGATGTTAGGTCTTTGGGCTGTTGTTATTGTTTTTTTTTTAACTCTTCATTTTAAATGAATGTAAGCACCTATCTTTGTCTTTTGTGTTTATTTGTCCTGCAGCTGCTGCAGTGCCTGAAGCTCGGCGCTCTATCCCGCACCACAGCCAGCACGCAGATGAACGCCCAAAGCTCCCGCTCGCACGCCATCTTCAGCATCCACCTTTGTCAAATGAGAGTCTGTCAGCAGCTGCAAATGGTGAGGCTTTGGAGTAGACAGGAGAGCTTGAAAGATGAGGGGATACTGAAATGATCAAAAATGATGACAGAAAGCTCCAGATTGTGTGGACACTTTCAATTTTATTCCCTTTCCATGTCAGCTGTCAGTAAGATGGATAAAATATAAAAAATGCATGCATTTGGGGTATAAGATGACATAAACACAGAAATAAAGGAAAACTAATTTAGTGCTTATTGAGGTTACATTGAGGTGTGCAAGATGATTGAATAATTGCCAATAAACACCCCCCTGAGTTTTGCTTTTGTCCACCACCCAGAATGGAGGCGGGGAGAACGGAGAGGTGAACGGTGTGGACTCTGGACCCATCAGCCAGCCAGAATATGAGACGCTGATGGCCAAGTTTCACTTTGTGGACCTGGCTGGCTCTGAGAGACTCAAACGCACAGGGGCCACAGGAGAGAGGGCCCGAGAGGGAATCTCTATCAACTGTGGATTGGTGAGTCAGGCAGGAAACAACAATGTGTCCACAGCTTATGTGCTCTCAAATGTTGCATGTTGCTCATCTTCTCTGTGGGGCTTCACTTTTGGTGTGTTTGAATTCTGTTTGTGTTGTCTTGTTTGTGTTAGCTGGCTCTGGGAAATGTGATCAGCGCTTTGGGTGACCAGACCAAGAAAGGAGGACACGTCCCATACAGAGACTCCAAACTCACTCGACTGTTACAGGACTCACTGGGAGGCAACAGGTACACACGCAGACAACCGATTTCACAAGCACATTATACATCCTAGCATTTTTTTTGTTAAAACTATATATTAAAATATACATCTTTTCCTCCTCTGCAGCTGCACCATAATGATCGCTTGCGTCAGCCCGTCAGACCGGGACTTCATGGAGACCCTGAACACACTGAAGTATGCCAATCGTGCCCGGAACATTAAGAACAAGGTGGTGGTGAACCAAGACAAGACCAGCCAGCAGATCAGCGCCCTGCGTGCAGAGATAGCCCGGCTCCAGATGGAACTGATGGAGTACAAGGCGGTGAGTGATGGATGGCGAGGAAGAAGCATTGCTGGAGACAGAAATGTAAAAAGGCGGTGGTCAGAAGAAGACGGGGGAGGAGCTGTAGGGAAGGGGGAGAGACATGAGAAATGCACTATGGCAGGTTGAGTGATAACACAAAGCGGGGTTAGCCTGGGTCGGGTATCTGAGGCAATGAGGTCATAGGAGAGGTGAGAAGTGTGGAAAACTGGACAGAAAACAACACTGATGAGAATAAAAGGAGATGGTGCTGCAGAGCTGTTCCTGCTGCACCACCTGCCGACTATTATTATTACATTTAATACCATTACAGGGTCACGTGCACAGCCATGTAAGCCCTTTCTATTGTGCAGCCTGACTGCTAAGATTAATAGACCAGAGGTCAGCCTTTTATACTGTTTTAAAGAGGTAATTTATCATTCAGCTGAATGTATTCTTCTGTATGAAATCAGATACAAAGTTTGTGGATTTTTCTGCATGAAAATTAAAGAGAGACCTTCTAAGAGTCTCTCCTTTTTTAATCATCTTTGACCTCCATAGCTGCAAGAAGCAAGCAGCCATTTAGCTGAGCTGTCAGTCTTTTGTGGACTTAAGAGGGTTACCGGGGATACAAGAGGGAAGTAACTATGACGAGAGACTGTGAGCTGACCTCAATGTGGTAACAAGGGATGTGATGTGACTGGAATCCAGAAGTAATGGAGTGTTGCGAGCTCCGACCGGATTAGATAGAGTCTCTCTGTTCGAGGCTGAAACAACTGGATTTGTTCAATGTTTTGCACTCAGGATTCAACAATAGCTCCTTGAAGAGGCAAAGACAGATGAACTCGTTCTGAACAGTCTCACTGTGCACAGTTGGGGCCCAGTGCTATGCGTGTGTGTGTGTGTGTGTGTTTTTACTTCAGCATTGTGTTTGTTGGTTCTGACTGTTTTAATCCATGCAGGGGAAGCGTGTAGCATGTGAGGATGGTTCAGAGGGATTCAGCGACCTGTACCAAGAGAACGCCATGCTGCAGAGAGAGAACGACACGCTGCGGCTCAGAGTAAAGGCCATGCAGGAGACCATCGACCACCTCAACTCCCGTGTTACACATCTGCTGGCCAATGAGGTCAGCACTCTGCTCACCAAATCAAGTATGTGAGAGAGATGCTTCATTACTTTGAATTGTTGAATTCAGTCTCTGCTGTTAATTTGTTAGAAGTGGATTAACAAAGTACGATTACTTCTGACTTCTAGGTGAAGGCAATGAGGAGATCGGGGTTCTGGTACAGAACTATATCCGAGAAGTTGAAGGACTCAGGTAAGGGCTCCAGGTCTGCTATGATCAAATAAGGTTCTCACTAAGAGAAGTTGAGATGGTAAATGGAGCAAGAGCACTTTTGGAACTTCTGATCTTTTATTTTGAAAAGCCTCTGTTTTAAAAAAAAAAAAAAAATTACACTCATCATCCTCCACCAGGACCAAACTTCTTGAGAGTGAGGCCATGAACGAGTCGCTGCGACGGCAGATGGCTCGGCTTTCCTCTCGTTCCCCATTCCCAACCTCCTCGCTAAGCCCCGCCCCTGGCCATCCCCCCGGCTCCTCTCCTGCTCCCATGTCCATGGAGGCCGAGATGACGGACGTGCTACGCCGCGCCAAGCTGGACATCGAGAGGCTGAAGAAGAAAGAGAGGCGGCAGCGAAGGATGAGGTGAGAAGAGAGGGATGCATGTTTTTTTTAATTAATATAAATAAAACTTGGGGCAATGTAAAGTAGAAACTGCATCACAACAAATATGAAATGCATTGTGGTCTCAGTTGCTCCTCTTAGGCTTCATCTATGAACTTGTGAACATCGTAGAAGTCCAAAGAGGATAATTTGCTCTGCCCATGTACTCCACCTTCCTCATTACTTTTCTCTTTAAGAGCGACTACATAAGTCATTTATGGCTGTGGGAATTTGGGAAAATGGGGATGCTAAGAATTACACAGGCTGTCACACAAAAAGGCCTCCACCAGTTGGGCCATGAGAGAAAAGATAACGCAAACTAAGAGGCTAATTGTGGTCTAATGGAACTAGGATGAGGGTAAGTGGCCATGAAGATGTGGTAAAAGTAAAGGACAGAGCAAAGCGGAAAATAAAATTGGTAATAAAAGTTAAGAGCCTAAGGAGAAGGATGAGGGTACATGCACTGGTGTCGACTTCGCCAATGACTTTGGAGGGCTGATTTGGCAGCGCTCCCAAAGAATTAATGGTGGATGTTTGGGGCAGGAGCCATCTCATTCGGGGGCAGAGTGTTTCTGCAGAGCCATCTGGATTATTATTATGTTTTTCTAAATTGATTGTGTTGTTTTGCTGGAACATGACTTTTTTTTTTTTTTTAATTGTCCTCCAGTCCAGAGATGGAGAAAGGCCTAAAGAAGCGAGTAAAACTGCACACTCAGGAGAATGGAGAGAACCGGCAGAGCGGTGAGAACGGTCAGAATGGAGAGATCGACTCAGACGACAATTACACCGAGGCAAGTTCCACATGCGGTGGTGACTTTGACCATCAGTATTTGAACAAAAAAGTCTGATTTATAACGGTTTGCCTCCCCTTCTGTAGGATGTCATGTCTCCGCTGCAGGAGGAGAGCGGCTGCGACGAAGATGAGGACGAGGAGGAGGGCAGGGAGGAAGAGGATGACTTCGACAGTGACGAGAGCCTCGTGGATTCCGACTCTGATTCAGACGACAAAGGTGTTGTCTCTGTTCTGTCATCTCTCAGAAATGATCTAATGACATTTTTGGTGTAAATTAAGCTGCTATGTCATGCAGGTTAGAGTTCTGAAAAAAAAAAAAAACGAGTTGACAAGTATTACTGAACAATTTGGAGCCGATGTGAAGGTTAAACAAAATCACTTTGGATTATGGAATATTGCACTCAACCTTTGTCATTTTTAATTCAAAGATTGTACAGAAGGGTTTAATCTTTCTCAACCCCCCTCCCTAATTTGCAGCCAACTTCCAGGCGGACCTAGCGGACCTGACCTGCGAGATTGAGATCAAGCAGAAGCTGATAGACGAGCTGGAGAACAGCCAGCGGAGGCTGCTGATGCTGAAGCTGCAGTACGAGGAGAAGCTCATCCTGCTGCAAAACAAGATCAGAGACACGCAGCTGGAGAGAGACCGCGTGCTACAAAACCTCAGTGAGTTCTTTGATTTACTCAGTGCAAGGTAATGTATCCCAGCAGCACCTTGTTTTAAACATTGTTGCCGTGGTTCTGCAGTGTCCATGGAAAATTACACAGAGGAGAAGGCCAACAGAATCAAGCAGGAATACGAGAAGCGGCTTAAAGAGATGAACCGGGACCTGCTGAAACTGCAAGCTGCACAGAAGGAGCATGCGCGTCTCCTCAAGAACCAGGGGAGGTACGAACGGGAGCTGAAGAAACTCCAGGCCGAGGTCAACGAGATGAAGAAAGCCAAGGTAAGGGGGTGGAAGCTGGAGCAACAGGAACTCAGATAAAGGATGTCTTCTCATCTGGCGTGCTTTGCTGCTGCGTTCAGGTGGCGCTGATGAAGCAGATGAAGGAGGAGCAGCAGAGGAGGAGGATGGTGGAGGCCAAAAGGAACCGTGAGATCGCTCAGCTCAAGAAGGAGCAGCGACGACAAGAGGTTTGGCAATGTCTCTGTCACGCATTTACAAGTTAGTTTGTTACCTTCCACAAACCAAAAAGAACCCACAACTACCTCTGAATTAAGCTGAAACGGACACAAGTTAGTAGAATCAACTCTATTTACCGAATGTTTAAAAGAAATCAACACAAGGATCATTTTAGACCCCATGAGCTGCTGCTGCCTCCTGACACTGGGCACTATGTTTCACTCCATGATGCCTTGATTGTCATTTAAGTTTAACTTTGCCATACACAGATTCAGGATTTTCCATCCCACAGCAAAGCATCCTAAAAAAGGCAACAGTGATGATCTATGGATGCTTTCTTGCATCTGCAGTCCTGTTTACAGTGCCATAAACTTTATACTTCCTAATATTTGCAAATGTAGTCTCAGTAACACGAATCCTCTTGAAGAGCAGCTTACTCGGACAAATTATATGTAATGTTGTTTTTGAGCCCCTCAGACAACCCTCCCTTTTGCTTTTCATGTTCAGACTGATGGGCTTAATGACGCCAAATACCACAGTGGCAAGTTTTCTCTCTTTAAAGGGGACTAATAGCTCATAAAAATTGTAGACACCTGTGTTATTAATGAACAAGTAAACTGAAACATAACTTATGACTCAACGATCATGCAACAAATCTGTCCAGACTTCTTTGTAAAACAACAATCGATCCTTTGTTTTCATACTTTTATTGGTTTATTTGATCGCTTGCCAAAGCTTGCAGGTATACAAGAGATAATTATCTTTAATTTATCACTTTTTAGAAAAAATGAAACTTTGCCTCAAAGAGCTCTAGGGTTGCCAACAAATTTGCAATTATGCTTGTTTTTGCATATGGAGGTGATATATTTAGTGCTCCATGTAAGATCACTGAACTCCAGGCATTATGGTTTTATAGATATTTTGCTTTTGCTGTTCCCCCGGAGGAGGAAGATCAGCATGAAAACTTTTCCCTTATCTTGCTATCAACCTTATTCATTATTCTTGTAAAAGGGTTTCTTCGAAAGAAATATTCACTTTAATAATCTAAAGAACAAAAAAATGCATGCAAACTTGGTGGTTTAGAGAAAATAAAAAGGGATTTCTTTGCATCAGTACCAGATTCGGGCGCTGGAGTCTCAGAAGCGCCAGCAGGAGATGGTGCTGCGCAGGAAAACCCAGGAAGTGACGGCGCTGCGGCGCCTGGCCAAGCCCATGTCTGACCGTGTGGCCGGGCGCGTGGCCCGCTGGAACCAGACCCCCCCAGTTACAGACTCTGGAGCTGATTTGTCAGCCAGCACCACAGCGAGCAGCTCTGAGCAAGAGACTGGCAGGACTGTGAGTGGGTTGGTGCGACACTGGAACAACAAGAACAACGTGTACGGATACCTGGGAGAGAGCGAGGGGAGCGTGGATGGCACGCGGGTCATCGGGTAAGAAGTCAAAATGATTTCCCTGTGGGGGAAGGGTATTTTGTATTTTGTCTGGGGTTCTGCTTGGTGTCAGTTTGTTATATATTTTTTCTCTCCTTTCAGGAGCAGAAAGAAGTTGCAGCGTAAACCAGCAGGACTGGGCAGCTCTGCGGCTACTGGCAGAGCCAATAGTTTCTCCAAGTCAGCCCGTCAGAAGTGGCAGGCCCTCGAGCGTCGCATAATGGATATTGTCATGCAGAGGATGACCATCTCCAACGTGGAAGCTGACATGGACCGCCTCATCAAGGTAAGAACGGCACTGATGCAATTATGCCAGCCAGATCTGGGTAAAACTTGTCCTGTCTGGTTAAATGTGTTTTTTTTTGTTTTTTTTTAATTTAGAAGTATACTCTTCTTCCGCCAGTTTTCTAGTTTCTCTTTCTGCCATGGCATCACGTTTCGTACCCATTCAACTTGATAAAAATTAAAGTGAAGTAAACGGTTTTGCCCATTTGGTGGTTGTACCCTGCATTTGCAGATCTTTTAAATTGAGCAATATTTTCTTTTCCTTTTGCTGTCTCTGCATTTACGTTTTTGATGAGTCAGAAGCGAGAGGAGCTGACAGCCCAGCAGGAAGCGCTTTCACATAAGAGAGAGGTATTGATGGCCGAAGGGGAGGGACCAGAGGCTGAGGACCGCCTCCTTCAAGAAATTAGTGAGGAGATTGAAGTGCTGAACGCCAATATAGACTACATCAATGACAGCCTGTCTGACTGCCAGGCCACCATTGTGCAAATAGAGGAGACCAAGGTATGAGGAGAAACGTAAACATATACGCACCGCTATGTCTATTTGTTGTCCTTCATGAGACAGCAGTCAGCACACCTCCTCTGACAGTCAGTTTTGTGTTGTCCTGCAGGATGAGCTGGACTCGGTGGACACCTCAGTGGTGATCAGCTCCTGCTCCCTGGCTGAAGCTCGCCACCTGCTGGACCACTTCCTGAAGGCTTCCATAGATAAAGTGGGTTTTAATACAGGGAATTAAAAGCACATTAACAAAGAAAGGATAATATATGCAGATTACAGTCTCCTGCGTTTAAATTTGGATACACTGCCATCTAGTGGTATCTATTAATTACTGCAAGCTACTCGCACCAATTATCAACAAAGACATATAAAATCAGAACATGATATTTATTTTTCTTTCAAATTTCCTTTGTTTAGATGTTTAATATTACTGGATTATGTTCTGTTTTTTCATGGTGTTTGGTCTTTGTGTGCAGAGTTTACAGGTGGCTCAGAAGGAGGCTCAGATCAGACTGCTCGAGGGCCAGCTGAGGCAGACGGACGTGATCGGCTCATCTCACAATCATATGATCCTCGATGCCCTGCGTGAGAAGGCCGAATACATCCCTGAACTCCAGGCTCTCATCCACAATGTTCAGCAGGGTGAGCGTTCACATTTTTGTCTCACATTTGAAGAACAACAGAGAGAAGTAAAAAAAAAAAAAAATCATTTTCAATTTTCTCTTTTCCTTGTGACCCATATATTTTTCTATCTGTATATATTTTGTATTATGTAAAAAAAAAAAGGCAAATTGAGGCTTTGACTTTTGTGACGTGAAGTGTTTACAGCTATTAGCATATGAATAATATCTATTGCAGTTCAAAATAACGCACAGTTCCAAACAAACAAAAAAAAGTTTCACTTTAGTGTTGCTGACATCAAAGCTTTGACAACTGAGCTATTTAGTTTCTAGCAGAGTGAAAACCAAGCTTCTGGCCCAACACTGCTGAAACGAAGCTGGCGGTAAAACAAAGTTGGTGCCAAGTGCAATTTAAAAAAAAGCAGTAATGCAGTTTGTCAACATAAAACTCCAAAGTTGCTGAGTCCGTGCAGTGTTTTACAAGGGTTACAGTTTGTGTTTTATGCACTTTCAGAGAATGGTTATGCCAGCACAGATGAGGAGCCGTCTGAGTTCAGCCAAGCCTCCGACTGCAGGTGAGCCAAACTGGTGCAGATGGTGCCCAACTGAACATCTTAAGATGCAGATTATTACCTCATATGGTGATCCACCTGAGTATATATGCTGGAATTAGATGTTTCTGTGAGGGGAAAAAATTAAAGAATTCAATTAAAAAGAAGTACAAACTATAATATCTCTAATCTTCTTTTTCTCCTTTCAACAGTGTGTCTCAGATTAAGGAATCCAACAGCCAAGATGATTTCAAAGTAAAGGTAGAACTTATGCATGCCTTTCAGCCTTTTGCTTCTGTTTATTACTAGTGTTTTGTTTGGAGCTTTGGGCTAATTTTTCTCGGCTAAGAAAAATGTTTTCTCAGAGTATTTGCTATACTTGGTTACAACCACGGGGTGGCAGTATAAGCAAACTCAAAAATCTTACCTCTTTTGTCTTGGTAACAGAAGAGCTCCAGTTCTGTACTTATTTCGTTAATCTTTGTAATTATTATATATTTTTTTCTCTAGTCTGACTCTTTTTCAGTCCAGAATAGCTGACCTACATGTAGAAGAATGACACAGAAAAAGCTTTTATCTTGTTCACACCACTGCTTTTGCATTCGCTCTTCCCGTTACATGATGTTTTCAGACTGTCTTGTTTAAATTGACTTGTAATATTTCATTAATCCTCAAGTTTCCCCATGCCATTGTCCTCCTTCACCCTCATATTACTCCATTTTCTCTGGTCCTTCGCAACACAATTAGTTTTCATATTTCATCCAGACGGAGCCTCGTCTGTCAGCCCAGATGAAGGCGGTTTCTGCAGAGTACCTCGGTCCAATCCTGGACCCGTCATCAGGTGGCAAACAGCAGCACATCACCAAGTCCCTGGCCTCGCTGACGGACATCCAGGAGGATGGCCTGAGTCTTGTTCCAGGGAGTCTGGGGCTAAGTCTGTCCTTTAGAGACCCATACCACAAGGACAGGGCATCCCGCACCATCAGCCTGCCCGTTAGGGGGCACACCTTGTAAGTCATGGAGATTTAAACAACTTTGAGAAACGTGTGATCAGTGAGATCAAACTCAGACCAGAGGAATTCTTGAAATGCTGGTAGCATGTGGAGATGGACTCTACCTGTATGTTAGGCATATATCAGCCAAACCAACGTGATTTTACATTTTTGGCCATCCAAAATTGTGGACTGTGTCCACAATTTTCTGCTCCACATTTACAAGCTGAAGCTGGAAAGCAGAAAACAGGAGATGCTATTTTGTCAATAATTCAGCTTTAGGGAGGTACAGAAAGATGTTGATGAGATTAGCATCCCAAATGTGCATTTGCGCTGGTATAAAAAGAAAATAGTCTGCTAGAACTGCTTATAAATAGTATAAAACCCTGGTTGCTTTTAGATTCCCAACAGTTTCTTTCATTTATTTATTTTTGCTTCTCAACCTGAAACTCTGCTTAGTTTGCTTGCTCTTGTGTGTGTCAGTCCTAGGCAGTCTCGGGGTTATGATACATCCCCGATTACAAGAAGGAAGTCTTATGACCGTGCATACAGGTACAAGCAATGGCCAGATTAAAGTTACATCCCTCGCAGATGGACTGTTTGAGTATAACTCTTGGTTTTTTTTTCGTCAGGCCCACTGACGGCTACACCCCCCCCTCCTCCCCTCCTCTGAGGACCAGGAACGACCGCAATGTCTTCTCAAGGCTCACCAGCAATCAAAGCCAAGGCTCCGCTCTGGACAAGTGAGTGCAGGCTTGCCTCAAAAGCAGAAACACGCACACAGGTTGCGTCCTCTACGTCCCCGCATTCAAAACAGATCTATTCAGTTGCTCTTCAAAACCGTTCCCTCCTTTTCTTTTCTTCTCCCTCACAGTTTAAGGTCTTCATGAGTCCTGTGGATAGAAGGAAGGTCAGGCTATTTGAAAGAAGAGTGCAGATAAATTTTACCCTGGCTTTCTTCTGCGGGGATAAATGGCGAGAAACGGTCGCAGAATCTGATTGGTGAATGAATAAAAATACCATTATCTAAAATAAGGCAAAGAACAAAGCTTTTTTTTCCCCAAACCTGCTTTCCATAATGGTGACGGCATTGTGTAATTGCAGTGAGCTTTGAATGCACGTAAAGAAATCACCAGGAGGCAAAACTGTGGCTGCTCAAATAGTCTAAATGAAACAGCTGTGCTATCAACTCTGTATTCAAGGTTGACATTACTGTCAGACAGAATCTTTTGGAGTTTTGCCCCTATTAGCACGCTGGAAGGTAAAAGAAGGTTTTAAAAAGCTTTTCAGTGTGTAAATGTGTTTTCTTGCTGAAGCAGTCTGAGGGACGACGAGGTATGAGACTCAGCTGAAAGTGATCCAAGTGTGGAATGAGCAACCGTTCGGTTCCCTTCCCACTCACAATCAATTCCAGCATTCCCTCTCTGACAAACGCCGGCAGTTAATTTCAGCCGTCTCCAAAGTTCCTTACTTTATGCCCGTTATTAAGCCGGAGCGTTTCTCGGCTTTATGGACCCCTAATTGGTAGCGAGGACGCTGCAAGAAATAAGTTAGGGTGTTGTGATGGCGCGGATGCGTGCTGCATGTGTTAATAACTGCATGTGTTGTGTGCGCCGGAGCCTGTGGCTCCTCATTATCTGGACCAGGGGTAGGTAAATGAGATGGCACTTGTCATGTTCTCATGCAGCTGTTGTCATTGGCGGCCATTTTGAACAAACACAGTGTGGGAGGGCGTTTATGTTCGGGGTCTTTTATAAGGTTGCAGCAGGAAAGTGAACTCCCATCGAGCGTGATGCAGGAGGAGACAATGCTGTGAGATTTCTTTTCATCCGTGCTTGCAAGCAGGTTTTGCATTTTGGATTGAAAAGAAATTACACCAGTTTGTCATGACCTTCTAGCATCTCAGTTGTGTAAGTGTTTTGTTTACAAAAAAAAAAATACAGTGAGTGAAGCTTTTTATTTGATGTTTTTGCCCCAAATGTATCATTAAAACCATAACTCTCATTGGACTGGGATAGTATTGTCTCATTGCTGTTACAGTCTCAACTCTGACGCTTAGCGAATGATCTCAAGCTTGCGTTTATGTAAATGAGTTAACATATTCAAAAAAATAAAGATAAATGCAACTGCTTATCTTAATGACTTCAAGATAAGAAGCGAGCAGGTGGAGTGATGCTCAGTTAAAATAAAAGAAGATGTTTTGGGACTTTTGTCTTCCTTTGTTTGGTTGTTTTTGAGACGGGGAGGAAACGTTTGATACAGATTTGAACCACTTAATTTTAAAAAGGATTGGTTAATTATTTTGTGCTGGTAGTTACCATAACTGACAGTGAATATAGTTATCATCTTTTTAACGCTTGTGTCCCCTCCAAACATTTAATATCATTATTTGATGCTCAGAGACAACAGCACATCCCCTGAAAGCGACAAATCTAATATATAACAGCTAATAATGCACTGTTACACACATGCTAACATTTCTCTTTGAGTTATTGTGGGGGTATGGGTGTGGCACAGATTTCTTCTTTTTTCCTCCATTCATTTCTCCCCTTTTACTAACCCCGTCTGCTCCCCCCGACCCCCGCCAAACCTTTTCTGTACCAAAGCCCTGAATATGTCTGCAGAGGTAGATTTCTGGAGTGGACGCTGACCTTTATAGTCGAACACAAAGAACAGAACAGAAAAATGCCAAAACTTAATGTTCAGCTCTGCAACCTTTGTGGAAGACCGTAGCGGGATCGGCGCTCCCTCCTTGACCACCTCTCTCCTTCTGTCTGTGCCCTTCAGTGTCTGCTTTGCAGACTGACAGTTTGATTTATTTGGAAATGCAGTTGCAAAGTGCTTTCTTGCGGAGCGCGGTATGAGAAGATTGACACCGCCCTCATGTCTGGCTGCTTCATGTGAGGTTAAACAGCTGTAAGCTTGACTTCTCCTAAAGGCAGCTTACCTGCTGGCACTTCTAAAGCTTACATGGTTGTACAGTGTAGTATGTTATCGAAGTAAACGTGGAGGTGCTGTTTTCTGAAGAAGTGTCAGTCTTCTCTTGCCAGCTCACAGCTAGGGTTTAATAACGGCATTTCCTTGAAAATCTCCTGTTTTTTTCCAACCTTTAACCCTCGATGTGTCTCCTAACCCTGCTGGTTAAAAGTCCACTCGCTGGTAAATGTGGGCGCATCAGCAGTGTTCCAGGCGTAGGTCAAACATGACGGCCTGTTAAGTGAAGCGTTTTGAGGAGAAACATGTTTTTGGCCAAGCCGCCTGATTGACCGAGCCTTCCTGCCAGTGTGTGCTCTGCTTTATGTTTAAAACCCGTCTACTACTCACTCCTTCCTTTTTAACCCTTTTTTGTCAGTAACCCTTCTGTCTTTTCTTCGTGTGGTTAACCCTTTCCTCTTCCCACCTTGCCCCTCCTTCTCCTTGCTCCTCTTCTGCCTCCAGGTCGGATGACAGCGACTCCTCGCTCTCCGAGGTGCTCAGGTAGAGGAATCGTGTCTGTCACTCTTTGTTTTCCCATTTGGGCTGTGAACCCCACTCGGTGTCTTGTTTCTCTCTCTGGTAGTCCTTCTCCACCTCCACCTTTAGTTTGGGCCAGTGTGGTGCATGATTTAACCACAGTGCCTTTGTGATGCTGCGTATCTCTCAAGTCACATGCAGGATCTGAACTAACTAGACAGACATGAAATGTTGCAAATGTAACTTACTAATCACCTGTATGGGTGAGTGTGCATGTGGTAAGTCGCGTCACGAACACGTGACTGCAGAATAGATAAATGAAAAACAGTTACAGAATAGCTGAAAATCATTTTTTCCTGTCGAGAATGAGATGAGAATTTTAGTATTGTTTGAACCAAGAGACTGTCAATGTGCAGCAGGTGAAACCGCTTGTCTGCAACAATCAAAATATGTTTCATCCTTTTTTTTGTTTAATGTGTACAAAAGCCAAACTAAAACCGAGCTCTTCACCCGCCGTCGCTTCCAGGAGGCCTTTGTGTCACTTTGAGTTATTCAGACGACGTGGGAAGGCTGCAGCTCCTAATAATATAACTGTATTTTCCCATTGTCTATTTTCAGCTGGATGGATGTAACACTCAGATATAAAATACTCACTGGTTGTCAAAAGAAGCCCAACTATATAAAGGCGCACAGCTGTTTTCACAGTGGACACGAGCCCAGACATGTTTCAGGGGGCTTCCTGTGAGAATGCTCGTGCCAGCTTTGCAGGAGAATAACTGGACAGACACCCAGTTAAAAGTCTTAAACACAAGCTTTTCTGGGAGATTTACAGTCAGTGAGCGTGCAGTTGTTTCCGATTCGTACTCTGACCTGTATGTTGCTTTACGCTCGCTTGACACTTCATCATTTTTGACATGCAGAACACAAAACGCTTTCAAAAGCATGTTTTTTTTCCTATTTTAATTGTGTTTCCTCCTGCATGCTCCTCCCGAGTGCTACAAAGCAGTTTCCAGTTGTGAGTTTACCTCAGCAGCAGAGAATCTCCCACAGAGAAGTGTGTGTGTGTGTGTCTGAACAGCAGCTGGAAGGGAAGTCTGGACCCTCAGTCTTTGTACTTTCTTCAAAGTTTTCTGCTGCTCGTCTGTGAAAAGTTTTTTTTTTTTTAAATTTAAAGAATTGGCCATGCTCTTTGTGAGCTTTTGGATTTAATCACTTGTTTCAGATCTTAGATGTGTTATTAAAATAAAGGAATTATTTTCACTCATTCATTTGCCAAACCAAAAATGCAGTTCCAGTGCTCACAATGAAGTCTTTTGGGTTAAAAAAACAAAAACAAAAAACCCCGTAATCAAAGTTTAAACTTGAGTCTTTACTGACAGTTTCCATGTGATACAGCTGATATATTTTCTCGTATCTGCAGGCCTTATGCCACTTGTAGCATCTGCTATTAATAGCTTAAAAAAAAAGAAAATACTTAATTTTTCTTCAACATTTAACTGATTTCTGCTTTATTGAAATCATCCATTTCTATTTACAATTTCTCCACACATTCACACACACAAATACTTGCACCTCTCACCAAAGAGCCGTCTGTCTGTTATTTTTTTTCCCCGTGCTCTGCAGAAAGGACACGCTGGTCTCGCTCAGTGTTTTCATTAGTGCTGGTCTCGGGTCTTGGCCCTGCAACATCCATTAGCCGCTCTTACAAGCTACATAATACACTGCAGTATGATATCCTCCACAGACGCTGACAAAAGTAGAACAATTTCTGCTATTTGGAGCGTCACTGTTGTAAGAACTGGAGTGCTGCATTAAGCAACATCACATTAGGTGCTTTTTTTTGTCATTTGAAAAAGGAAAAAAACGGAACTGGAAGAAACTTCAGAGAAAGTATTCAAACTGAAACACAGTTAAAGTTTGTTGAAGGTTAAGAAAGTAGGTTTGCTTTGTGGTATTTATGCGAAAATCTATGTTGATGTCTTTTTTCTAATTAAAATAAGTTGTGTGAACACTAATAGGAGTATACAGTAAAAGAAAAATCCAAGAATGACCTGGTTATTTTTTTTTTGCTTTCAAGAATAGAATAAGGCTAAAATGATATTAAAAAGTTCACACCATACATCTTCCACCATCGCCTGCTTTTATCTCCGCTAAAGCTGATAATCTAACTGTGGTGTTGCATCTCTCTGAATGACCCACATGCACCATGCCAGCTTTCCCCTGAACCTCAGACGGCGTTAGGGTGTCGGGAATCGGCTTCTTCCTGAATTTAGGAGGAATGTTCACGTTGCTGCATGTGGCGTTGATGTGAGGATGCTGTGCCGGAGTTTGTGGAGTTGGTCGTCCACGCTGTGGCTGCTGCTTTTAATAGCTCCTTTTTGATCTGGTGTTTTGTGCAGATCAGGTCTTTTTTTTTTTTTTTTCTTTTGGTTTTATGAAACTTTGCAGACATGCATGCAGCTTTTTTTCACTGGCTGGTGAATGAGACTTTCTGATTTTAGTTGGTAACTATGGTAAAGTCTTTTATTTTACATTTAAAGTATTGTGTTTGTGTTTTTTTTTTTTTGTTTTTGTGCTCAGACATCAGTGCGCACCAGGGGAATATGTTGCCATCGTTGACACTCGCTTCTGTATTTTGTTCACTCTGTGCAGAAACAAATAGGTCCCATTTCTTATTTTCTCTCTCTGTGTGTGTGCGTGTGCAATCACAGTTTTCTTTTCCCTCTTCACATCTATTCGTGTCTTTTGCGCTTTCCTTCACACTTCCTTACGCACGTGCGCTCTCAAATGCACACCAACCGGTACCCGTGAAGCCCCGCTAGGGACCAATTTTTTCAGCAACTCACCCTCTCCTTTCTCTGACTCACTCTGCTGACTGCTCTCCAGGCTCTCCTGGACTCTGGGCCTGTCAGAGAGACATGGATTATAAGGGAGAGGTGGGGTAGATCTAGATCTAGCATGAAAGATTGGCTGCATGTAATATAGGAGAGGCAGTGTGTATGTAAGAAGAAGACAGACAAGTTGAATAGGGAAGCAGCTCCTACTGTTGTAATGCGTTAATTGGGCTGCTCTGCAGCTAAAAGGAGGAAAAGAGCAAAGAGGGATGGAGGAGCTGAGCTCAAACTAAAAAGAAAGTGTGTTCTTGTGCTGCTGATGTTGTTGGAGCATAAATACATTTACTCGTTACATGGACAATGTAAGCTTTCAGAGAATCACCTGATGTGACTGCAGCTCCACTTCTGTGTGTGTGAATTTTCTTTAGGGGATTAATTTGTCTGTATTCATACAAGTTTATTTGCTTCTGTATTTTTTCTGTTTCGTCTAAAAACAAAAGGATTTGTGTTTGTGTGTGCATGTTTGTGATCCGCCTGTGTCTTATCTGCGTGCAGTCCACATCTGAAGGAAGTCATCACTGATTTCCACTGAGGAGACTGATTCTCGGCTTGTGCTTGTCAACTGTAGGGGAGTGATCAATCCCATTGGGGGTGTGAAGGGAGGTCGGACAGCGCCCCTACAGTGTGTGTCTGTTGCCGAGGGCCACTCAAAGCCGGTCCTGTGTGTGGATGCTACAGACGAGCTGCTGTTTACTGGATCTAAAGGTACAAACATCGCTTGGTGAAACCTTTACTCTTCTCCTTAAGTCTCTGTTGAGCTAATCTTGACTGGTTTGGAAGGAAACCAGTTCAATCAGACCTATCTGCATGGGCTGCCGTGATAACCAGGTAGCCATTAGTAACCACAACACAGAGTTAATTTCCATGTCTGCTGTGGAAGTGTTATCTAAGTAATTTCTTGCTGTGAGGGCTGACCACTTCTGTAATATCAGTGTTGAGCTCTGACACAGCTCCAGTTTTGACTTCAAGTGTCCCTCATATGGCCAGGGACGCAAGAGATAATCTCCAATCCAATTTGAGAAAACACACCTATACGACTGTGTCACATTTGTAGAAATCAGATCAGAATCACTTTAACTCAAAATGTGGTTCTGTTGCCATGCTTTGTGTTGAGAGACAGTCTGTCTAAGCTGCTAGAAACCTACAAATTGAAGTCAGTGGCATCAGCGATGATCTAATTTATCCTTTAGATTTCAGTTCTCTTTTTCAAAATGTCTGCTGTTTATCCACTTGAAACGTATTATCAGAGTGTAGCATTTTCTTTCTCAACCCAGTGCTGTGATAAAAGTGTGTTCTCCAGTCAGATCAGTGTGGACAGGATTATGGCCATGTGCTATATTACAATCGACCAAACGACACTGCAGATCAGCTCATAAACTGCAGCTTACTCATTCAGTCCTTCAGGCCCTCTGGTAGCTGTTCCTATGGATAAATGTAACATCCACAGCCAGATTGATTTTTTTTCTTTTTTCTTTTTTTTTTGTACTGCAGTACTTTATTTTGTGCTACAAGTCTCACTTTAAACATTTTAGATAAGTAGTTCGAGTTGCGTGTGATGCATAATGCACACACCTGACAGGTCGGCACCAATTTGTTTATTCCATTTTATTTACTTCAGTATAATATTTTAACTTACATGAGTACACTTATTTACATTTTGGTATTGTAATTTCATTTTACATTATCTGCCACCAGAATTTCACCAGAATATTAAAGTTTTGTCTTATCTTATAACTCACACTAATTTAATAAAATTCAATTAATTAGTGTTCACATTTCACAAAAAGGAAAAAAAAGCTTAAAGTATTTACCTTTCTTAAAGTATTTCATACTTTCACTTAAATACTTTCTCAAAGTAATGCACAATGATCTGTTTGTTTATTTTTTTGTGTTTATTTGTACATTTATCAAAAGTTGCTTAAACTGAGACATTAAAGAGTCCATCAGCTTCAGTATGTTGCCATGACCTGGTCAGCAAAACGAGGCTAATGATGGTTGAATAATTTTTTTTTTTTTTTTAATTTCATGGTGTTCATGTTAGTCTAACTACTGTGATGGACTCGGGACATGTGATGGACTCGGGACATGTCCAGGGTGTACTCCACCTCTCATCCTGAGATAGCTGGTGTAGTCTCCAGCAGAATCTCGTCACCCTGAACGTGGATGGATTTTGTTCACTACCACTAAACACAGCTGGGAAATGTGGGGAAGTATTGAACAGGTGTCAGATGTTAGAACAGACAAACCAGATGTAAAATGTACTTACAAAAAAAAAAATTCAACTGATGGGCCTCATAGAGGAAAAGTATTGAGTTTTCCCCATGGGTCTGTTTAATTCCATGAAATTTAACAATAAGGTCTTCAAACAGGGCACAAAGTAGTAAACAGATCATTTCTATGAGTACAGCTTTGCTGCTAGGTCCCGCCAAAAGAGAGGTAAAATTAAAATAAGGTTATGAGGTCATATGTGACATGTATGCAAGCCGTCCGAATCTCACTCCATATTTGAACTTTTCCACTTTGCTTCCCCAGATCGGACTTGTAAGATGTGGAACCTGGTCACGGGTCAGGAGATTGCCACCCTCAAAGGCCACCCAAACAACGTAGTGTCAGTCAAGTACTGTCCCTCCTCCGGCTTGGTCTTCTCCGTCTCCACGTCCTACATCAAGGTGTGGGACATCCGGGACTCTGCAAAGTGTATCCGAACCCTCACGTAAGTTTGTACTCTCTAGAATCACCAGATGCAACAGTTGGGAGTTAAAAGAAACTGCAACTGATAATTAAGTTAGTAGATATTGTTTGCAAATATTTTGCTCAGCATTGAGCTTCAATATGAAATATTTCTAGAGAAAATAAAAGCAGTTAGATATTTCTCATATATGATCATTCTTTTCCTTCTCCTTGTCTTTCGGTTTTGACCTCCCTTTACCCCGACAGGTCATCAGGGCAGGTGGTGTCAGGAGACGCATGCGCCGGCACAACCACCCGAACAATAACCTTCGCTCAGGGCGAGTGCCAGATCAACCAGATAGCCCTCAACCCGACGGGATCGGTGCTGTACGCTGCTGCTGGAAACATCGTCCGCATGTGGGACCTCAACAGGTACATTTGCTAATCTATTCACTCACCTGCTTATTGAGCCCTTTTTTTGTATTCAAATATTCCTTACCACTTTTACTAGTCTTCAGGTTAGCGCATGGTTCATTCATGCACTCATTAGCATCTGATGAAAGGGCTGATGTTGTTGTCAGCAGGCAGGGCAGGAACCCAGGGGTTGGGATGTGAAGCATGTCCAAGAGAGCGTCACCCATGTGGAACCAGTTTCTGCTGTTTTGTGGCGACACCGCGTTCTCCTCGGTTTTTATGCTCCCAGAGAGAAACTATCAACAGATTGGACCAGACAGTTCATGCTGAGGGGCTTCAGACTATTTAATGATGCATAAGAACCCCCCAAGAAATGAAAAATGAATGTATTAAACACTTCTTCATCCTCTCTGCCTGTGGCATTACTGTCTCAGTAGTTTTAGTTCACTCAAGAGATGGAAAATGATTTCATTTAGCGACAACAGGTTCCTTGAAAATCTGATTTTTGGAAGTAATGAATTTCACAGACCTTTGCTTCACCTCCTGTTGTGTGTGTGTCTTTTTCTGAAGGATGCAAGCAATGGGGAAGCTGACAGGCCACATTGGCTCCGTCATGTGTCTGACAGTGGGACAGTCTCTGCTGGGCAAAGATCAAGTCATCACTGGCTCGAAAGACCATTACGTGAAGGTACCACACGCTCATATTCAAATTCAAAACAGCAATCACAAGGGAAGTGAAAACTAATCTTTACATCATTTTCTCAGGTGTTTGATGTGGCAGAGGGAACTCTGGGTAATGTAGGTCCAGCTCACAACTTTGAGCCTCCGCACTATGACGGCATTGAATGTTTGGCCGTTCAAGGAGACGTGCTGTTCAGTGGTTCCCGAGACAACGGCATCAAGAAGTGGGAACTGGAGCAACAGGAGCTCACACAGGTGTGTGTAGTCAAGCAGACACGTCTGTTAAGATTTGTGTTACTGACTCACGGTCAGGTACAAATGTTGGTATCAGCTCTTTTTGTTGTCTTGTTTTTGTGCGTGTGAGTGTCCTTGTTCTTTTTAAACAGAAGTGTTGTCTTGGCAACTCTTCCAAATGAACTGTACTTGTTCAGTCATCTTCTAATTGTTTTATTATGGCCTTTTTTAACATTCAGCATTAAACATTCAACATGAGCAGAGGTCTGTAAGCAGAAAGGTTGGCAGTGCCTGACACTGAGCGCTTGGGATTTTGACTTTTTTTTTTTTGTGGGTGTGTGTATTTCTCTGAGCCCTGTATGGTCTAACCTTGAGTTAAATATACTGGACACCCACTCCTGGAAAGATTAGCAGCCGCTAATCTTGAATGAGAATAAGAAATTGTTTTATAACCCTTATCAGACTGATGTGCAGCAACAGCAGTAGGGCTCTTCGCTCACATCTTTCCCTCTTGGCGTTGTGTCAAAACACATCTGAATGCTACAAACCACTAAATCTGCTTTTATAGAAACTAGAGAGAGAGAGACATATATAGATAGACAGATATATAGATCTATATCTATCTACTGATATATATCTATATGGATATCTGTCTATCTATATACAGTAGCTATAGATATCTCTTTTTATTTATATATATTTATACATACATATACACACACACACACACACACACACACACATTAGCAAGGGAGAGAGATAGTGGTGGTACTAACTATTACACAGGACTGCAGGAGGGTCTTAATTTAATTCCACCTCACATTCAATATGAGGTCAGGAGTGTTGAGTGAACACAAACAACAATGGTTTCATCTTCATGTGAATCCAAAGGTCTAAAACACATTGATGACATTGTGTAGCTTGAGCTTTCAGGTGGGCAGCAGATTGGTCTGAAAGGCAAATAATTCATGATTTCTTGAACTTCATAAAATATATGCAGAGCTGGTGAATTTCTGAAGAGGTACTTTAGTAGATAGCTGACATTAGATCCCTCTTGTCAGTGATGGTAAATAAAAATTAAAACAAAAAACAAAAAAAAAAACAAACTGTTGTGTCATGTTGCTACTGAACAAAAAATTGCTCAGCAGTCATTTTGATTATGGGCTGTTTGAGTCATTTATTGAAAATTGTTTTATAGTTTCGGCTTCTCAAATGTGAGGAATTTCTCATCGCACTGAAAATCTTTTACTTTGATTTTGGTTGAAGACTTGAGGGTACAAAGATTTTTTAAAAATATTTTAGAAAGTACTTGACTAAGTAAAGTACTAAATTAAGTACTTGACTTCTCATTTTTTTCCCCAATGAGACGTGGATGATGAATATTTAGCCACTGAAACATTGTGGATGTCTGCATTCTGAACTTCTGAACTGATCACTAACTTTTCTGATAAATTCATGTAACCTGAACAGTACCTTCTTGAGTTATGACAATAATATGTCTGATTGGTGAGACATAAGCTGATGCAAGCCGACATGGTGAAATATTATAACTTGAATGCCGTCAATCGAACTATTGAGCCACTCATTAATTTTTGATTTAAAGAAACTTTGTCCTCCAACAACAAATGGGGGTGAGCTGAACCCAGCGTTTGGCTGGGAATGGTGAAATCAAACTTAATAACAGATCAGTCCAACAGACCAGCCAGTTGTAGATTTACTATGAGCAAAAGAAAAGGTGATGAATATGGACAGTTCAGAGAGATAACTAATAATTTTCTCAATAGCTGGCTGAATTGGATTTGTTGATTAGGGCCAAAGATCTCAAATCAATTGTGGAAGATTGTGTTTTTAATTAGCATATTTCAGTGTAGGTCAGACACACACCCTGACACTCCCCCAGTCTGATGGAGAATACATGTTACCCCTTGTCCAAAACTGGTTCAACGACGACGGTGAAGAGCTGTGTTGCCAGCTAAGCGCTTGGCTGGTGGGCCGCTTCCTGCCGCTTGAATGCTTCTTTCGTCTTTTTTTCCTTGAGTCCTTGCTCCGAGGAGCGTCTTCATGTGCAATGTGGCAGGAAAGCAGTGTGCCAAAAGCAATATCCTTGCTAGAGCCCGTTTGCACCACAGGTATGAGTGGTGACGGTTACTGAGTGTGTGTGCGCGCCTTTGTGTTGCACACTCTGAATGCTGCGGCGTCTCCTGTGTATCCTCCTTTGCCTGCATATGTTAATAATGCAGAGTAATACGGCTCGTGGGCGGATGTGACTTACTCATTTGCATGCACAGTACTTTCCAAAGTTGTTTTGCATAACTTCTATTTAGCCTTTGTTTACCCAACCAGACGAAGCCAGAACACAGGACATTATTATTTTCTTTCAAAGGGGGGATTTAATCACCTCTGTCTTTGCTGCGGACTGTGCCGCGTGACCTCAACCTCATTTGTGAAGCACCCAACACGATCCATTTCACAGCCTCTCTAACTCAGTAGTCTCTGTCTAATTATGTAATGCGATCAAATTGCAGCTTGGGGTATAATAGAATATATTACAAGTTGAGTCTGAAACTCTGTGAACTGCTCTGCTCTGACCACTGCAATAAAACGCAAACTTTGCAGTTTTTTTGTTTTTTTTTTACCTTGAGGGCTATCTGAGGCAATATGCTTATAATTAGCGTATACGGTAGTTCAGGGACCCCCCCACCTGCATTATGGAGGCCTTGATATAGTTTTTCAAAAACAGTTTCAAGTGTGTGTTGTCTCTGGTGCACCAGCATGTCTGTACATCTGTGGTTGCTTTATTCTCAGGGAGGCGTTGGAACGCAGCGGCACATTTCCATGTGTAAAGTTGCTCCAGAGAGCATATGATATGTACTGTACATAACTCCGCATGCACAGCTGCTATTGCATAATATTCTTACTTGTACTATTCTTATACACATCTGCCCCCCTCCCCAATATATTGGCACTGTTTTTTTAACCCGTACGAAATTATCAGTAATTTTGCAATAACTCCTCTCAGATAATGTAATATAAGTAATTGGAGGGACATGTTATCCATCTTGTCTGATCGATGGTTATAGTTTCCGATCATTTTCATCAATTTGCACCAATAAATAGAACATTCACCTTGTGTTTTTTTTTTTTTTCAAATCCACTTCATTCTTTATTCAAGGATGCAAAGCAAGTTTTGGGTAATGTGAATAATAATATTTATGGATATTTTTTGGCTCTGACAGTGTATTACTTTTTAAAAAAATGTAATTTGTTTTTTCCCGGAAGAGATCATGGAGAAAGCAGCAAACAAAAACCCACATATGCAGGTCTCTCCAGAGGTCTGAACATGGTGGAGTATTGATGCTCACCATCCACATTGATTGAAACTGAACAGTTTTGCCAAGAAAAAAAAGTGAAGAAGCTTTCAAAGAAAGCTTTTGTCAAACTTGTAGGATAATGCCAGGGAAGACATCAGGCTGCTGTTGGGGCTTAAATTAAATATTGCATGAATACTTGCATAAATAATGCACTGCAGTTTTTTTTTTTTTTTGTATAACAGAACCCAGTATAACAATAGAAAGGTATCTTTCTGTGCCTGTGTTCCTCTGCTCAAAGCTGAATTAATGTGCGGACCGGTTGGCCGAGGTAAAAGGAATAATAGAACGACATTAAAACACAAACTGTCTAAGTGATTAAAGTTTGATGAAGCTCTCCATAAAATTTAAATTGCTCTCCGTGTGTTTGCTCAGGACTTTCAAAACAGAACAGCGGTTGATCTGATTATATTTACCATCTCATCTCAGCAGTTCCAAACTATCAGTGTTACCAGTAGTTTTCTCCTTTCAAAACAGTTTCTTTAATTCGTGTGAAAGTGTGTTTCAAATATCATGATATCCAGTAAGAAGCTTTAGGTTGGATGCTTTTGTATCACAGCTTCTACCTCTTAACAGAAAAATAGTCTGCAGGAATACTTAGTACTCTCTAAAAATAACAAGTCTGGTCAAATAAACCAGGGTCTTAAAATGTTTTTGTAGGCCACTTAAACTTCAACAGCATGCAGATTAGATAAATGTGTCCAGTTCAGATTAGCCTCAAATGATCCTTTGTTACAAGTTGAAACAAAAGTGAAACACTTCTGACATCCTGCAATTATAACTATGAGCTCTGTGGTTTCTGGTCCTTATTTGAAATTTCTTTGTGCTATTTAAAAACATTTTTTAAAGTCAAGCTACATGTTGATGTAACTGGTGAACACGAAATGGACGACTTGTAGGTACGGGGTTCTGTTTGAAGCCGTTGTAAAATGCAGAGCAGCACAGACACACAATCTAAGAATAACTGCGGCATTGAATCTAAAAACAGTCTCCAAGTGAGTCTCAGCCATACTTGTACTTTTGTTGCCTAGCAACAAAGTAGTGCACTTTTCATTCAAGGATTATTCTGGTGTACTAAAGATAATTCGCGTCCATTAAAAATGAAACATTGAACATATCTGTTTATCTGGTGCTATTTAAACCCTGACGACACACATGCAGGTGTGTTTGTACACACACACACACACATATATGATCATATTATTAATATTTTTAATATATATATGTATATCTATCTATCTGTCTATCTGTCTGTCTGTCTGTCTGTCTATCTAATCTATATTTATATATATATATATATATATATTTATGAACACGAGTGTGTTAATGTGTCAACCTTTAATTCACAGCAAATTCCAAACGCCCACAAGGACTGGGTGTGCGCCCTGGCATATGTGCCCGGCAGACCCATGCTGCTGAGCGGCTGTCGTGGCGGCATGCTGAAAGTGTGGAATGTAGATAACTTCACACCTATCGGAGAGGTCAGAGGCCATGACAGCCCCATTAATGCCATCTGCACCAACTCGAGACAAATCTTCACTGCTTCCAGGTAAAATCCACAGAAGGAACCCTGCGCAGCTCAGTCAGATAAAGTCGGCTAACTTCCCTTTGCTTCCTCTCCTCTCCCTTCTCTTTACTTAATAATTTCTTTAACCCTTTGCGCCTTTTTGTGGGCTAAATGTATCCTCTTGACCATACTCTCAAACTCTGCCTTCCTCCCTTCACCTCTTCCTTCCTCTTCCTCCTCCGATCCCCATCGCCTCGTCGTGGCGACCGTAGTGACTGCAGGGTGAAGTTGTGGAACTATGTGCCAGGCTTGACCCCGTGTCTTCCTCGTCGGGTCCTGGCCATCAAGGGCCGAGCCACCAGCCTCCCATGATTGCCCGCTCTCTGCTCACCAACCCTCCTCTCCTCTGGTACTCTCTTCACCAATTTTCCCATTCTTCCCTCGTGATGTTTGTATGTCTTAGATTATTTTCAACTTTACCTGGTATCATCCCTTTGTCTCTTTGGGCTTCTAGTTCGAGGTCTTTTCTTTTTTTCTGCATTTCCTTGTCACTGTTTTTGTTACCTGGTCATCTTGGCTGTTTTATTTTCTTTTTTTTATTTTTGAAATGTCATCATGATTACTTTTTCAGATGCTTATCACTATTAGGACAAACAGACTCTTCTCTGACATTGTCCTGTTGCACAATTTTTTAAGGGATAAAATGGGTTTTAAGGATTAAGTAAATTAGATAATTTATTTCCTAGACTTTTGGACCGACCCTTGCTCTTTCTAAGCTTACATGGAACCTGGCATGAACCCTATATTTATTGTAGAGATGTCAGAATGGGGCCAGTGTTTTTGTGATGTACTCAAGGCAAAGAATCCATTACTGAGTTTTTCACGAATCCACTCAGTTGTCATTTTGAGCCTCCTAACACCAGACAAAGTGCAACTCCGCTGAGCAGCATTAATGGAAAAAGGTGCTTCTGTCTTTTGTATTACTTAGTGCTCTGTCAAATGTTGTGCTTGCAAGTGAAACTGCAAAAATTAAACTTCGCTCTAAGTTGGGAGTAGAGTTGTTCTTGTAATCAAGATTCATGCCAAGTGAGGTTATTATTTCCATAGAAGTTCAAGCAAGGAAAATTAAAAAACTTGCATGGAAATGCTTTCTCTGTGTGAAAAAATATTGCCCTAAAACATTTTAAAAGACTAAGAACCGTGTGGTACTAAATCTTTAGAGTTGGTGTTTAACAGTTTCAGATTTGACATGCAGTGGAGTATTAAAGATAAGTAAAAACAGTCCCTGCCTCTAACTCTTTATGTTTTAGCCTTGAATACACCAACCCTACCTGATGGCTTGCTTGTCATCTAGCAAGCAAAACTATTTAGCACAACAGCTTGGGTTTAACCCGGTAGTGACTAATAATTGGCAGTTCAACTTTCAATGTGAAAACTTCATCCTTCCCAGATGCCAGAATTCACAGAAACTGACTTATCTACTAAAATTGCTAAAGATGAAAGAGATGAATAAGAAAAAAGATCCAGTTTGTGAAGGTTAGAGTTGAAACGTTAATGCTTAATAAACTGAAAGGCCAACTGATGTTGCACGATGATCGTAAGGAGGACGGTGTCTGCAAGTACTTATTGGCGTTACACTTTATGGATTCATTTTAGGATCCGTCAGTGCTGCACTGTGGAGGTTAGAGTTGTGCACCAGCCTGATTTTCAAAACCGCATACGACCCACACGAAGAAGTGTTCAGTACGTACTGCATATCGGTCCTGCACTCATCGGTAGTACATTAAAAGTCATCATTCAGTTTCAGTTGCACTTTATTTGTGTGTGTAGTCTCACTTCACAACAAGAGACGTCTGAAGTCACAAAGAAATTAAGCAAAGTTTAATGCGGTCCAGTTACTACTAGCACCTGCTCTGGTGTCCTGCTCTGGACTACATCGTAGCAGGACATGCCCGCCATTTCATTTGACCATAAATCTAACAACGCTGAAAACGTAGTTCTGATAGTTTACAGAAATATTAACAGATTCAAGGTGTGTTTAA
>JAOWBL010000020.1:14738396-14754625 GCA_028564865.1 Zenarchopterus dispar | reverse complement strand
TGACCATAAATCTAACAACGCTGAAAACGTAGTTCTGATAGTTTACAGAAATATTAACAGATTCAAGGTGTGTTTAAAATATCATAGCTAAGTTTTGTTTAGTTGTTTTGAGCTGGTCTCAGATCTCAGTTGATACCTCCCCGGCCCCCCGTCAGTGTCTCAGCAGAGATTGCTGCTCACTTTTGTATGTAACTGTGAAACTTTATTACATATGCTCGGAGATGGTTTTAATCATTTATGTTTGGGTATGTGGTTAATAATATGTTTTACTATGCTGTCCCAAACTCACAATACAGACTCTGACTTTAATGAATTCCCTGTTTGTGTGTTTCTGAAGTCATCGTCTTTCCTTTGCGTCTGATGTGTTGCGTTTTGAAAAGAAGGACTGCGTGATTGATGTTATTTTCTCTTTCAGCTGTGTTTTTTTTCCCATAGATTTCTTTTTTCCCCCCCTTCACTCATCATCCCACTTCTCTCTCTCTCTCCCTCTCTAGCGACAAGACGGTGAAGATCTGGCTGTCAAAGGTGTGGAGGAAGAGGTGAGAAACAAAGCGACTGCGGGATCCTTTGTCAGCCATTTTGCTGAAACTTCAGCCGCCGATCTGTGACCTGCTCACTTAAAGCGATGAGATGCAATGCTCGAATTGCAGTTTCCAAGGCAATCAAGGCGCAGAAGATGTAGTCAAAGCTGAGTCGTGTTGAAGGAGAAAAAAAAAAACAAAACAAAAACAAATGCCTTTCAGATTTTTTTTTTACTGCCAATTTTGAAAATGCCATTCAAGTATGGTGCTACTTTAAAAAAAAAAAATTTAAAAAGACAGTGCATCTGCCTGGTGGTGCATACACCAGGGAATTTCTCAGCTGACATGAAAACTACCACCTGCAGCCTGGTATTAAATGAAAGTGTCCTTGTGTTCTTTCACCAAGGTTTTAGACAGTGAGAGATCTTCTGCTGGTGTTTGTCGGATTTCTGTCCCTGCGTGAAGGAGGTTTTTCATCATTGCTGTTCTGATTTGGAGCACATTTGATAATCATGTCAATTTGTGTAAAAGATATTTACGCAAACTAGTTAGTAGTATTATTCTATTTCATTGCATGGGAAAACTTTGATTTCCTGAAGTCATATTATTATTATTTTTATTATTAATTTATTTTTTCCCTACCTCACTTGTTTTGGACTTTGGCTCGAGGTGGGAGGGAACATTTTTTACGGGTCTCTGTGTGCAAACACTTTTATGTTTTGAGGCTGTTATTTAATGCCAGGCTCTTCATGGCTGCGTGGACGTGTCCTCCGCGGGCCTCCTGCTCTCAGACCTTCTAGCTGCTGACCTTGCAGACGAGAGCACATGCCGAGCAGCACCGCTATGCTAGTAGCGGTCCTGGAGGACTCGGCTGGAACACTTGATCTGCTCTGTAAAGTGCTAACCGTGGCTAAAATCAGAAACACCTGCGCAGATGCTGCTGACGCGAATGGCGCACACTCATCACACAGTTGTGACACAGGTACTGCTTTGAGGCCAAAGTGCCAGATCGTGGCTCACACCTGCCATTTACCCTTCAAGCAAACGGTACAGGAGCCGTACCGCTTCCCCTCTGCTTGCTTTCCTGTCCGCTCTGGTATTTAAGGTGAAGTGTCAGACCGACCAGTCTAACAGAAGCGCTCACCCTGTTCCCAGCTCCTGAACCTCTCTTGGAAGCCAGTTTAATTAGAGAGTGCAGCTCCACCAGCTGCCTTTCATGCAAGATTACTTGAGTGAAAGTAGGTCATCACTGAGAGGGTTTCTTTTTTTATTAAAATCCCAATTTTCTTCCACCCACTATTTTGCTGCTATACTCACAAGCAGGAACAAACTTCATGTCCCTGCACACTGATGCACAAATCTGTTTATGTGGCAGATTATGTGTGTGGGCAAGGCACATATGTATAAGCTGTGGACAAACAAATACAAGATTTGAGTGGATGTTTCGGTTTTCCATCTTGTCTGATAGGTCTTGGCATCTCTCACTGTTTTGATTTAGTCTTTCTTTAATGAAACAAATTCAGCACTCCACTTATGCCCACACATACGTGCACCTACAGGCAACATTGAGTCTTAACAGTCAGTTTCAGTCGTGTGTTGTTTTTTTTTCCTCACTTGACACTTGTGGATAATAAAAAAGCTTCACATCAGTTCACGAAGACTTGTCAGATGAACGACGAGCTGCATTTTCGAGCTAGTTGTTGCACAATTGTCTTCTCGTTTGATTAAAACCCCCGTCAGGATGACGGTTCAGTTTTGTTCATCTCAGCAGTATTGCTCCCTCTGTCGATAGGAATAATAATTTGCTGATTTAATGCACTTTTCCTCATGAAAGACCCAGAGATGTTCAGCATGTAATTAAATTAAACATCTCTTGGATCATAAAGCAGCATTCAAAGGGGTTGACTGAAGAAAACAAAACCAAACTTTGAAGCTTTCTATAATCTCCGCTCTTACAGATGTTCTGCTGCTGTTTCATGTATCCAACATGAGTCCGAAGCTGCTTAAACATGCCAAAAGCAATTTTGAAGGTTTTAGCGTTTTATTTTTTTTGGGAGGTCAAAAGTGGTTGTCATAAATGCAAACATGGATTTTGTTGGCATGACGACACATTTTATGGAGTAGTATTTTGCTATGAGAAACTCAGGTAAAGGTCAGTGGGTAATTTCAGTCATACTTTAGTCAGAACTTGACCCTGTGAATTTAGATAGCTTTTTGAATCAACCAAATGCCTTGTTTATGCATTTTTTTCTCTACTTGGCTAAAAATGGTACTTTACGTGTTTTACCCCTCTGTTTTTTGTGAAATACTCATTTCTATGTACTATGCTTTTTGTGTGCAAAAATGTAAACATTTCGAAGGACATCTGCCCAATCTGGCCAAAGCTGAAAGCCTTGCAACTCTTCAGAATATGTGCACTGATTTTTGACCATGGTTCCTTGTTTAAAGTCTGTGTAATATGTGGTATCTGTATATTAAACTTGCCTATAAAGACTGGAGTCACTGGTACAAAATGTAGTCAGCAGGCAAATGAACTTCCACAACATGATGGGATGTATGTTTTGGCTCCGCTGGGGCCGTCATTGCATTTTTCTTGTGCCAATTAGCCAAACTGACCCTGCTGACCAGTCCAGTGACATTTCATCTGAAAATAATGTAAAAACAGCCTTCATCTCCATTTTTTGAACTTCTCTAGACTCTTACCTACGGTTAGCAAAACCTTTGTAGTGATGTAGCTTTAGGCACCATCTGTTGTGCCCCGTACTTGTACATTTGCTGAAGAAAATGTAACGCCACTTGTGTGATCAGTTGATCTTGAGTGGGTGAGTCATTCATCCATGTACTGGGAAGTGGTTTAACACCAGAGCAGATTTCCAATCAAAATCTTGGGCGGAATGTGGTCTTGTTTCTGGATCTGAAGCACCCACAGTCAGTGATGTGTTTCATAACATCTGTTTACCTGGAAGAGTTACTTTAACCACATAGATGCCCCAAATCAGCCCAGTCCAAACTGGCTCCCCACCCTGAGACCTGTACTTGAGCATATGGAGCACCACTTCATTACTTGATGACTTGTACATAGTTTTGTAATACCTATTTATAAATGTTACACAAAAGATGTAGTTGAGGTTAGTTTTGTCGCTAGCTGGCCTCAGTTTGATATCTGCAAGTAAGGATTTATGTGCACTTTGGAAAACAGACGTGGCTGTGAACGCTCTCGACTCCGCTGTTTTTCCAAATATAAATTAAGCCATATTTTAGACTTAGTTTACAGAAAATATTCATGAGCCTAAACAAGGCTTAAACTGCTGACATTGTACTGAAAACAGCACATCTCTTTGAATCTACAGTAGGTTAGAGCAGCGTTAATAAGATGTAAAATAATAGCTCAGAACAGAAAAGACAAGACTTTAAAATGCCTTTTAAAGTCTCATTTTGTAGTATCTTGAATAAGAATGTTAACTTTGGCCGAGCAGCATGCAAGTGTTTGTAGATACTCAGGAGACTCTTACTTCATGACTCTGGTTATCTGCAGGAATAAATGGCGCATACTCATCAGCTGCCTCTGAAACTGCCTTCTACACCAGCAGCGTACACTGATTTGACCTAAAAGGTTTCCTGTGATATGTAGAATGGGGAAATAAATCAAAACTCCCATATCAGAAAATGTTTGTATGTGGTACTGATTAAGAAAAAAAATCTTTAATATGGATTACAGCAATCTATCTTACACTTTACTGCAACAAGTTTGGGAATTCTGGATATTTATCTACTCTTCTTTTTTTTAGGGCATAAACAAGTTATATCTGAGCCAGCCTTTTTTGATGCTCTTCTGTAATGTGTAGTTGGCAGTTTCAAACACAGCTTATGCGTAAGTGTTCAACCCTGTGGTAGTATGGAAGAAAAAAAAGTGTTTAACAACAATGCATGCTACCATGTGTGGGGAAACGGTGAATTTTCCATTTGCTAAGCCTCACCTCCCTGAGTTACGGTTGATTAAAAACTTCATGCGCTCAAAAAGCACATTAAGCTTATAAAGGCAGCAGTGGAAAAGCTGCGTGTGAAACTTAGATGGTTCACTCTTGTAGAGACCATAATCATTCCTTCATTTTCTTTTTGTACAGATTATTCATCCTTTAACTCATCCTTTAATTTACTAATCAGAAAAGAATCAGATCTACTTTTGAAAGATGGTTCTTTACATTGAAACAGAATAAAGCAGCAACAGCCGTTCAAACGTCCTATAAATGAATTGTAGATGTCCACTAGAGGCCATTTCAGTGTCTGGAGTTTTTAAATCTTCACAAACCCTGCTTTACTTGCATTAACTGAAGAATGATTGGTCTTTCGCGATCTGGGGGTGTGGTTTAACAAATGCTCGATTACAACACAAAATGGTCATTCTGCCAGTCAAGAGCTTGTGTGTGTTAGCACCTGTAAAACTGAACATCTGATGACTGTAAGAATACATACCAACAAACCCTGAGTAGTCAGTATCTCAGCGTACACCTCATGCCTCAGCCGACAGGCTCGACTGCCTTACAAAAGCAGAATGTGTATGCAGGACGTTGATAATCCATCACCAGAAGTCCTGAATCGGTAACAGCCAAACTTTGAGGATTGTAGATTATCCTTCAGTTCTGCTCAAAACCAGTCAGTGTCTGCTCCCTTTCTCACAATGGCAGAAAAGACTTCCAGCTTTGCCTCGGGCTGCTGGCGGCACGGTACTGCATTTAGATCCAATCTTGAGGGCTCTTGATCAAGAGGACACTTTACTGCTCCGGTGCTTGGCAGTGGAAATCCGTCACACTCCAACACGCGCCGTCTCTGTGACTGCTCCAGTAGATTTTCTCAAGGTGGGTGTTGTGCTGTTAACACAACATGCATCAATGTCTGTGAAATATGAATTTTGGGACACAAATGCAGGGTCAAAGGTCATTTGTGCCTTTTATTGCGCAGACTACTCCCTCTTGACTGTAAATATGTGTGCAGTTTTTTTTATACATCTGCATGTAATCAAGCCATGTAAAATGATTCAGCGGGAAAAAAAACAAACAAAAAAAGGTAAATGAATATTTAATGAAGGATCCATTGTTCCCTCAATAAAATAAATCAGTCCGAAACAGCTGCTTTTCTTTTTTATTTGTGTGTGTGGTGATTTTATCAGTGTCTTTTTCTTACCCAGAAATGAATGAATATAGACTTTTTTCTAAAATATTTGAAATGTGTAGGACTGTCGTTGACAAATGACCTCCAAGTAAATGCATAGCGAAGAAAGAAAAAAAATCAAGATTTGATCATAAAGAAATCATTTCAGAAGATGCTTGATTGCCACACTGATTGGGTTATTGCATTTAGCCATCTGCATATTTCAACGCCAACTTGTTCATATTTAGATCAAAGCAACTGACAAAGAAAACCATCCCTAACCGTATCATTCATAAACAGAAACAGACAAACACGACTGAAAAGATGGCATGCAGGCGAAAGGGAGTGTTTTTCATTCTGATGCATTTCCTTCTGCTTCAGGGATCGAAACGCAGACTCGGAACTCATAAATCCTTGTTTCCCTTGCAAAGACTGATCATTAACTCGTGTTGGCCTGCGCCTGTCTCGGCTGCGATGGGAGATACAAGCACTGTGATGTACGACGGCCATTAACGCCTCAGAGGAGGCAAAACCCAGTGAAGATGCCACTCACAAACAAACATTCATGTACAAGCCCCGTCACAATCCAGCTGTTTGCGCTCCATCTGCTTTCTCCTCACAGATTCCTCTTAAAGTTTCCTCTTGATGCTTCCGTCTCTTTCGGCAACGTTTCAGTTGTCTGATTTTTATTTCCTGACCCATCAATCTTTGTGATACGAGTCACTTCACAACTTAAAAAAAATCCAAAAATGTAGAAAATGTTATGTATGATGCTATTCATTGTGATTAGTGCAACAAAATGGATTTAATCTTTTTATGGCAGTTCTGGTAAATGTTTGAGGGATGGTAATGTCAGTGCTGTTGTTGCACCGTTGACAAAATCTCTTCAGAAACTGGATTTAACGCACATTAAATGTTCAGTAGATTTTATAGTTGATCGACTAGAGGTCTGAACTGACCTAACTGACTGAACCAACAATCATGTCCACTTCCTTATGTACCAACTTTGTGATTTCTCTTTGACATTGTTACCATGGTAATATTAAGACTTGGTTTCTGAGAGGAGCTTCATATAATCACCTGCATGGCTGTGCAGCTTTACATGACATCACTGGCTGCAGTTTATGTTGAAAGATCTCCAGTGGCTGTGGGAGCAGCCTCACTTCAGACTTTTAACTGGTTGTAACTTTTCCTCAAAGTTTATGTTTGGTATTATTTTTTTCTTCGTGCTTATGTCCTTGTGGTTTAATAAAACATCATCAAAGTACTATACGAGTTTAAAGTCTGCATCTTTCTAAGTATATTCAAAAATCCACAGATGTATTCCTGCTCTATACCCACTTTAACAAGGATGCACCCACGAGAAACTTGTGTAGATTTAAGACAAGCAGCAATAATGGCACAAGAACTGAAAGTTGTAACTTCACAATGCTATTGTTATGTAAGGCAATGCAGTTTTGAGATATTTTTATGAAAGAATGTAGCTCTTCTAAATTAAATTTTGTAATAATAATGCATTTTATTTATATTTTACTTTATGTTTGCTGGCAAATCTCAAAGTGTTACAACAAAATGATATAAAAATAATTCTCAAATTCATACATTTCCATCTATGTCATAAAAGCTACAGCAAAGCTGTAAAAACAGTCAAAAGGTGGAAGTTATTGACAAGATTCTGAAGTAAAAATGTTTTTAACTGCCACTTAAAAGACTCGAGGATCTGTGGCGTTCTCAGGTGATTTGGTAGAAAGTTTAACAACTGAGGTGCAGCTGCCTGGAAGGCTCTGTCTCCCATTGTGTGGAGTTTGGTTCTTGGGGACATGAAGATGGCGGACGTCGGCTGAGCAGAGGCTCCTTGTAGGTTTGTGGAATCCGATCAGCTGTTTCAGGTACAGTGGTGCACTGCCATAGTGACACAGGTAGGCCAGGAGACAGATTTTATATTCAATCCTGAACCAAACCAGAGGCCAGTGAAGGTTGTGGAGAATGGGTGCAATGTGCTGGGTTTTCCACACCCTCATCTTCTGTCCTTCTTTTTCTTTTTTGTTATATCTACTCCACTTGTATCTGTCTGTCTCATGTTGCATGTTTGCCCTTTCTGTAATAATCCACATTCACTTAGATCACGACATATCACTCTGCGCCCATCACTGTTTTTGCTTCCTTCTCTGTCCTGTGCTTTCATGTTTCATACTCCGTGATTTTAGCCCTGTCTGACAAAATCAGGGTTTCACCTGTTAATAAAGTATGTTAGATCACTTTGTCAAAGAGGACTGGTGGAGGAACATTCACTCTCACACACACCTATGCACAAAAACTAACAAGTGCTGCAAGATTAAAATGGATTTATACAGGCAAACAGGTTTTTGCCAGTTAAGGCACTAACAACTTATATATATATATATGCAGACAAAAAAAGGTGTTTTACAAAGGTGTTGAATGTGGATTTAAAAAGATAGGTGGGGGTCAGTTCTGACTACCAAGTACACCAAGTCAAAATTTGTTAAACCTGGTGTTGAGAAATGGTCACTGAATACTAGTTAACTGTGAAGTTTCACTTTCTAGTAGTCCAGACTGACTCTTTAAATTTTTCACAGGGAACATACTGAAGTCACCTTTCTGAGACCGCAGGTGGTGGTCTGCAGACGTCCCCAATCAAAGTTTTGATGGCTGCTTTTGTACATGCAATAGTTTGTACTACATCAGTGAAGAAGAAAAAAAGAACCTGATATGGTAGCACTAGGAACATTGGAGGGTATCTTTGAGTATGTTATGAAAATGATTTTTATTAAAGTTACAGTTTCCAGAAAGGTTTTAAAAACAAATCATTAAAAATAATCTTGTGAGTTATAGAGATCTAGCTGTAAAAATATGGCCCTGAAGAGACTTTCTTACAACCATGTGACCTGAAAATATCCTGTATAATAATTTTGTTTGGACTAATTTCCAAAATGGTATTTACAACTTGAATTATTGCACTGATTCAGGGAAGCAAAATCCAAAACAGACAATGACAAAATTGATCAAGAAATGATTTTAGACAGAAACTTTAGAAGTTTAAAAAAAAAAAAGTCCTTCATTGGTCAAAACAACTCTTATCAATAAAAAATGAGTGAAGGAGACTGAAAATTTATGAAACTTCAATCTCAGTACTGGAAAAATTAAAGATCAATAGGTGAAGAATCTCAAGAGGACTGGCTGGTAGGAAGTGTCTTGAAGAAAAAGGAAATAAATGAATAGCAACTGATTTAAGTTTTCTCGTAACAGAGATGCAGATGGAAGCACAGCTTTAATAAAATGAGGTAAAAGGAGAATATTCAGGAACTGGGATGACTTGAAGATGAGTAAATCTGAGTAGAACAAAAGATGAGCTTTTCTTTTTCAGGAAAAACAAATGATTGTTACATAAGGCTATAACCTTTTTCACCACAGCATCACATTTTATAAGAAGAGTCCCTTTGAGAGCCAGTCACTGGATACATGGCATTATAAAGTTGTTCCTTTTTCTCCTCTAAAGATCAATTGTTTCTCAGATATACACACCAAGAAGCTGCACAACCACTGAACATGGTCTCACACTATCAGCCAAATAACACAGTTTAATCCCATCATACACTGTTTGAATCTAGGTTTACACAAGCCACATGAACAGGCTTACACCACATCAGTGAAACAGACAAACGTATGGAGATCATTAGAAAAAGTGCTTAATTAAGATTAACTAGATTCTTGTGAGGCGAGCTTTTTGTATACTTAACTATTAATGTATATTATGACACATCCATGATAAATGTAGCAACAAGAGTTAGAGGCAGTCAAATCCCTTACTATTTCACCAATTAACTGAATACAGTGCACAATCGAATGGTATCAAATTAGATCAGAATGCAGTTTTGAGATCAAGAAGAAGGGTCAGTCAAGAAGACGAAAACAGACGTGGTCAGAGTTATTAGTCTGAAGGGTTAGTCTGAGGGGGTTTTTAGGCTTCAAGCCAAACCTGGGCAATCAATCGGCTTTCAAATCTCACTTGAGCAATCAGTCAACATTTGAACCTTATTTAAAGGACCCCCAGAGCAGGACTTGTGTCTGACACTTGAGCGCTCACATTTTTATAAAGAAGGTATCAGTGTGCTAAAAATGTAAAGAAATCAGCCTGAAACTGAGACGGGATCATAAATATCACTCGTGTGGAGGGGGGAAGACTACACTGCCGTTTCTAAGCATTTCACCCTGTCTTGAACAGGTGTATGTGGCATCACTGGAAAAGACAAGCTGAAAAGTCTGTTGGGACATTCTTTAATGTTATGGCTGACCAGTGTGTGTCAGAATGAGCTCCTGATAATTTTCTGAACTGGAGGTGGGCATGTTGATGGTGTTTGCTGCTTTGCACTGTTTTCTGGAAGTTTTTATATTGATCTCCACTCTTCTGTCTAATCTTCATTGTGTCCATTACATCCAATACCATATTACTACTAAGGGTTTAATGGCAATTCCTAGTGTTCTGTTGACATAATATTAGTGTTTTGTCAGATTTTTTTTCTTAAATGACTTTAGAGTATTTAAAGCAGTGGGAATGCATATATACTATGATTATACTATGATACTATGATTATACTATGTACATAACACAAAAATAACTTCCTGTTGTTTCATTGTTTTGGGGGGAACTATAGATGATTTCTGGCTCTAATTTCAAAGAAACTGGATTTCATATATAAAAATAAAACTCCATCACATAGAGAGGCAGCCACACAGAAAGGACAAAAAACATCTGAGCATCTTTTAAGTATTATCATAAGGTCAATGCAGGGTCTGATGGAGAACAACACGACATATTAAATAGTGCTATTTACTAAATATTTAAAGACAAAATATTATTACATAAGATTAAAAAGGATAAATATTAGCTTAAAAGGTAACCAGCAAGCATATAAAAGTAGAAGTTTTTGAAGTTTGCTGGTCTGGAGCCGACTGCCAACATAATGCTGGAGATGATCTCAGGCCAGCGATTACTGGTGCTTTATTGAACTGTGAAGTGCTACGAGGTTATTTCCAAAAAAAGCTGGAGCCCATCATTCTACACTGCAAAATATTATTCATAAGTGGAAAAATGCAGGACAGCTGCCAGCCTTCCAACCCAGGGGTTGATGTCCCAAGGTCAGAATGTGTGATGCCCAGAGAAATAAAAGTAAACGAGTAGATAAATAATAAAAATCTGACAACTAAATTTTATGTTGTACAAGCCAGAGTCTGAATGCTAAATGTTTTATGCTTATGGCAGTACAATTAGATTTAAAAAAAAAACTCCATCAAAAACAAAGAAGTAATGCTAGTTTGAAGGATGGCCAGGAGAAATCCCCTTTCTGTAAAAAGAACATGGCAGCACATTTAAGTCTCAGAATTTACATCTGATTGCAAAGTTTCATCTGCATCTTAAGTTTACACTGAAATGGGCAATATCCTTTTGGATAGAAGAAGAAAAAATGGAGCAGCTTAACCATGACACAATGTGTTTGTTACAAAGCACAAACTGGATGTCAGCACAAAAAGAAAATCCAAAAAACCTCACATTTTCAGTTGTATTTGTGTCACAAAATGTGAGACTACAGGACATAAATCATCTCAACTGTGGATGAAACAATTATAATCACAAAAACAAGTCATTTACTTCGTCATTGTTTTTACTTGGATATTATTTTTCTTCTTCTCTCATTTGAGCCCACTGTCTCATTTATCACCACGCAGCATGTCCCTTGCTCTCATTTTGTCTTCTTTGAAGCCTGTCTCTTTTCCGGCTGTTTTGTCTTTCTCCACGGCAGGAAATTGTAGGAAACCAAAGCAGTGAGGAGGTAAGTAGCCATGCCCGTGTATCCTCCAATTACCAGACACAGAGGCTGTGCCAGCACAAACAGACAGAACACGTTCATGGACGCACCGTTGTTCAGCTCCACTCGATCGTCCTGCGTGGCTTTCATCACTCCAAAGAAATACATCAGTGCCACTGCAGGGTAAAAAGCCAGCTCCGCCATGATCAAGGTAATCCCTCGCTCTGGAATGCCTTTGGAATTAAGGTGTACACGTTGGAAAGTGGTTCATGAAGTCCACTGAAATAAACAGCTTATGTTGTTCAGACTCACACTCACCTAGATCCAACTTACACTCCCGGTCTAAATGTCTCTGAAGTGGGAAGGTAGATGTGACATAAAACAGGATCAGACCTTTGAGCCGTCATCATAAATGTGCTGTCAAACATTATACACTCACTGTGCTCCTTATCAGGACATTTGACAGTTGTTACCATCACAACAAAGACCGGTGGGTTTCTTTGAATAAAGTCTTTCAAATTCTCAACCTGACAAAACCAGTTACACTTTTCTTTCATGTTTGTTTCGTAAAGGGATCAAACGACTTTCTTCGACAGCATTTATGTGAAAGTAGCCTTCGTTCATCTCTGCATGGACAAGCTGGCTTAAATGAGTGACATATAAATTGATTATACTATGTACATGTTTATATCTATAGATATAAAGATGGATAGTCTTAAAGAAATAAATTATATCGATACATTCAGAAATATAATATGTAGTTGTTTATTTTTATCGATTTGCAAAAGTTGACAAACTGAAGAAAACTGAAGTTGCTCAGAATCAGCCTTTTGTCAGGGAAGTGGAACAGAAACACCTCTAAAACACATGTTCAAGTGTTTCATTTAATGTGGTTAAGTGAAAACATAACTTGGTCTGAAACAATTTATTGGTTGATCAAAATATTTGTGTAGTAGTCTACTAGTAAAGATATCAGGGCGAAGCCTGTTTTCTTCCTCAAAACACAAAGCAAATTAGCTTTTTTTTTTTTTTAAACCAGGAACTACCTTCCTATGGAGGTACTATTTTAATCGTGAATTTTCTTGCTTTCAGGCTTTAGATCAAAGCCTTCATGACATTATTTCACCAATTACAAATGATGATAAGAAGTCCTGAACTCAAATGAGCTGTATAGGTAATTATGTCCAGAAATATAGACACATCTTAAGTAATTTATAACATTAGCCACTTACACTGGCTACATTTATGTTTGCATTAATGTAAGAAAAGCAGAGAGGTGGGTATCGGGTAAATAACACATGAATAAATGCAAAGGGTAACATTGCCATCTTCTATGACTCTGTACAGTGTGTTCCTTTTAGATTTTTGAAAAGTCCCTTATGGAAGTTTTACCTTCAGGGAGGGCTTTTTTTTTTTTTTTTTTTTTGCCACTTTCTCATTTTTTACCTCATTTCCAACACTTTAACTTAGTCACACCTCACTCTGATCTGCAAAGAACTAAACCAAGATATGCTTGGCTGGTAAAAACACAGATGAGGAGAATATCCAGGCAGCTTCCCTGGAGATCTCAAGTTTCCCTGGAGCAGGAAAAACTACTACACCATTAAAGGTTTTGGATAAGTAGCTGTTTTGAATCAAGAAGTTCCTAATTAATTTAAAGAACTGATTTGTCTATTGAAGACTTGCTCAGGAAAAGTCTGGTTCTTTGCATTATTTTAGCGATGATGTAACTCTACTGCAGACCTGAGGTCTTCGGATCCCTGCTGATGCAGCCCGAGGGAGCGCCGGGACATTAGCCAGCCAATCAACCACCTTGGCCCTCCATCAATGTTGCATTTGTGCGTAGTTTGTTTGTCAATCTCGGAGCAGTCTTTCATAAACGGGCTCTATGTGATGTTTGCCACCTTGGGAGGGGTTTGATTCTGGACCACCACCACGGGGCCCCGGAGCTGGATTACTCTCTGGGAGGGAACATGTGGCTCTTTGAACTCAATTTATCAAACCTCCTCCTCCTCGACAGGGTGGGAGTGAACACACTGACTTCTTGCAGAGGGAAGCACAAAGCCTCAGCAGCTTAAAACCAATTTAATTATAAATCAAAGGTAATTGGTCTTCACTTATACTGTGCCATGTTATAGTAATATTGTCTCTCTACATTGGTGTCTGCTTCAAGTGATGTTCGGAAAACACTATTCCTACTTTTCAGAGAGAAAAGAAAAGTCACAACACCTGTTAAATATTCATCACATAATTGATTGGGTTATGGAAGCAGACAAAGTTCAACCAGCAAGGATTTATAAGTCAGATAAAGTGGTTTACAGTCCTCCAGGCTTCAAGACTCACAGTTCACACTGGTTAATGTTTGATCGCGAGAGGATGTTTCTCAGCTCAGGCTCGTTAGCAAAATTACACACCATTTATGGTTGTACTTTCATTGTGATTTACCAATGCAAAGAACTTTGAAGGTCACAGCTCAAAATGCTCGGATGATATTCTTGGTGCACTGCGATTTCTGTGCATGAATCCATGTTTAGCAGCTGTAAGAACTGATGGGGATAACTCTGCAGCAAATACCAAAAGATAAAGAAAAACTGTTGTTGCGGGGGAGGGGTTTTATAGACTAAAATGAAGTCAATTTATCAAGCGTGAAAGCGGTTGTTTTTGACGGTCACACGACTAGCTGACGGTGAATTCGGAGGAGACCCCATGCACCACAGATCAGCTGCAGAACTGGTTTCCAAATGAACTGCATGGTTGAGGATTACACTGATAAAACGGAGAAAATAGGTTTAAAAAAATAAAGGAGAAAAAAGGAAATCACAGAGCTTCGTTTATTTGACACACTTTGCGGCTAATTGGGGCCAGAAAGGCAATGTTTTTGGACAGAATGACGTAAGTAGGAATAAACACAGTAATTAGTGTTCAGAAAACTGCAGGAAGCTGAGAGAAAAGGAGTAAGATGTAGCAGAGGGCACATTTGAATCCCCCGTGGTGTTATTAATGTCACTGCTAGAACAAAGCATTGACCACCTCCTGGTCCTTAGTTGGTCGGCAATAGCTTTTAAAAGAGGAATCAGTGTTTTACAGATGTTTGCTAACGATGATTCAACAAGAAATAACACCAGCGTTGCAACAGATTAAGAATAGAAATCCTTTTTTTATTGGTTTTTCTTTCTCAGCTAAATTTAATCTGGTCTGCTGGCAGTTTAAAAAAAAAATCCACATTTGATGCTGTCAAACATAAATATGTGTAAATATCAAAAACAGTCAATGCAATGAGTTTTCTGATCTTAATAAATCTTTAAATCTGCTGTTTGTAACATTGTAAACCCTGATTTTATATTTGTGTGTTTGTAATGATTAAAACTTAGTATGTTTACCTGATGCAAGAAACAAAAAAATCTAATTATTTTCTTAGATCAACTAAAACTACAAGCCCAAAGGAAATTATACTGAAAATAATTGATCAAAGTTGGATGAGCACTCAGATAATGTAGTTGGGAGTCACTATAAGCCTGAATAGAAAGCATCAAAGGAAAAATCTCATTACCAAAAACAAACAGTTGACAGCTATTGTAGCAGAGTGTGACAAACTTATGTTGATGAATCTTTCCCCCTCCCTTACTTGTACAGGGTGGCTTTGAAAAGCAGTCCAGTTACACGGGCTGACCGAGCTAAAAAGAGCTCAGTTTCACTGTGGACACAAATGTACCAACTGAGCTCAACAAACATGTGAAAATGTGCGACATAAAGAGACCGTGAGGCTCCACGATATCACAGGAAATAGAAAAAGATAATTATCATTAATGAGGAGCCAAAAGAGAACTCATTTTTATCACTGGTCCTGCAAGAGTAGCACGTGTTTAAAGTCCAGATCAAATAGATATTCATAGGACGTTTAGTATGAATATGTACCACGCAGTTATATTTAAATTTCTGACACAGGAGCTGGATCTCTGTGGCAAAATGGATGTTGTGACAGTCTTGTCCCTCCCTTTTGTGCATTTTTGTTCTTTTTGGTGCTCTGGCCCCACTCCTGCCAACCCACTCTGTGGAACAGAGCAATTACAGCCAATCCTGAAAATACATGAATCATCCTGGAGAGAGAGAGAGAGGGCTGGGCATACAGATGTGTGTGCCTCTTTATCTCTGCTTATGGGTTGTTTAGTGACATATGAGAAAATGATTTGTTTTCATGTGCATAGAGAGCTGTGTGCTTGTGAGAGAGCGATTGTGTGCTTCCGCATGTTCATGTATGTGCGCGCATGTGTTCCCGATCCTGAGCTTGAGGGCTGCGTGGGAAGAAGCATCCTGCTCCGATGTAAATTGATTTGCAGAATCCAGAATCTTGGTGCTCCATGCAGGAAAGAGTTGTGTGCTCCTTCACCCTCTTATGAGAGGCGGTAAAATGCTTTATGTCTCTTGTGTCTCCGTGTGTGTGAGTGAGAGGCAAAGCATGACAGAGTATTATACAGAGAAGGTGCAAAGACATGGGAAATCTGATGATTCCCTTCTCACACTGACCAGAAGAAAAAAAAAAAAAAGAAAAGCCAAGCTTTCCAATTTCCAATTTGATGAAAAGTGATTTATTTCCTGATAGGAGCTATGGGAACACACTTGTCATTGCTTTATTCATGGCCATTAGTGTTGATGTGCATTGTGTGTGTGTGTGTGTGTGTGTGTGTGTGTGTGTGCAAGTGCATTCTTTGCTTATTCATGAGAAGAGACAGAGAGA
>JAOWBL010000020.1:14714799-14724923 GCA_028564865.1 Zenarchopterus dispar | reverse complement strand
ACCTGGTCTGGCAGAACTTGACATTACAGGCTATCTCATGTAACTGTTTGTTATATACAGCTGTTTCCAGATTTTTTTTTTTCCGGCAAATGTGTTAGAAAGCTGTTATAAAGAAAAGACATTTTAATGCAGCCAGGGTAACACACCCATAATCACTGTACAACACATATTGTAGCATCTTTTCATCCACAAGCCCCCTTTATGCTGCAGGAACTGTACAGTAGCTGGATGCTCTCAGCAGTGACAGAGGACTAAAAGCCTCCGTCCTTCCCCTCTTGCATTCTTAAAAAGGGCTATTGCATTTGAAAGCTTTGCATCATAGTCACATTGTGCCTGTGTCCCTGGCCTCAAAGATTCCTCTCATTCGGTCTCATTCTCCAGTGCTGCCTCTCAGAAAGTCTCTCAGAAAAAGAACGCCACCCCGAGCAGCGTCTCTGAACGCAACTCGTTCAGTGGGAACAGACGTTTCTCTTCTCATTAGGGAAAGTTTTCAAGTCACTGCTCTCTGTGCCTTGCCCCCCGCCTCCTTAGTCACTCAAGTGTCGCCACGTGTGAGAGACAACACATGCACACACAAAAACACACCTTTCTAGTCTTTGATGCTGCATTTTAGGTTGGCGAGCCGTTGAGGCAGAGTGAGTTTGAGCTATAACAAGCTGTAAGTGCATTATTGATGGGCTCCCTGACCTTCAGAGAAGCTCGCTTCAACATCTTTCAGCTCCGACTGAAAAAGAAAACCAAAAACCAAAAACAAAACAGACCGTTGCAAGAAATTTGCTGAATGAACAGCCATTACATTGGAAGCGGTTGGACTTAGTTGAGAGCCAGTTTAGGTGGAGAAAGGCTGGCTTCAAAAGTGGTTGCTCGTGTATCAGTCAAAGCCCAACATAGTTATGGATTTCCCGTTCTTCAGCTTGCTATGATGAAGCGGCTTGGGCTTGCATCATTACTGATGCACAATTAAGGGGCATTCAGGTAAATGATGAGCTACATCCTGATGGCCCCTGCATTTATGCAAATGAATGCCCTCATAACACGTGTTTCTGTGTTGTGTGTTGGAAAAAAGGGAGCAGAGGGTGGTGGTGTTTTCACACCAGAAAGAAGGTGGATTTGGGGAGAAGATATCCTTAATCAAAGGGCTGGGGCTGACGTTTTTTCCTCCTGCTTCACTGTCACCCTGTTTCTGTTTGTAAGACGGTAGAAGATGCTCAGAGTTTAAGAAAAGCATGCATTTGATGTGCAGAACATTTGCGTTTTAAATGTAAATGATTTGGATGACAAAGTCTACATGTATCTCTACGAAACTTGCTGGTCCTGCTGTGATCATTCTCGACACACCTGGCCATACAAGAGTTTGGTCAAAAATAGTCGTTCATTTCTTGTTTTGAGCAAATTTGATCCATTTTTCTTCTTCGTGAGGCTGCTAGTTTGTGACATTCTTGCAGGCCACTGCTTTACAAATATGTGATAGTTAAGTCAACACCTATCTCCTTTTGAGACGAGCCAGTATGGATTTTAAGATTTTGGGGTTAATTTAGAATAATTCTGTTGCTAAGACCTCTTTTTTTTTTTTTTTTTTTACTATGTGCTGCTATTGAAAGGAATTCATTCTTCTTTTTCCCAATCATGTCGTGGGCTACAACACGAGCACAAAGCATGACTGATCCATCCCATGTTTAAAATGTAAAGAGATGTTCTTTTCATGAAATTTTCATGAAATTTTACAAAGTTCTACACCATCATTAACTGCCACTACTGCCTCAGACTCCTCCGCCACAGAAGAGATAATCTGATTAATATTTCTGTCACATTCAAACACCTCTGATATTATTTCAAGGCCTTGCAAATCCTCTAATCCTTTGTTCACATGTTGTGTGAGTCAGATTCCTCTTCAAGAGAAGAGCTTCTTTGTTGGGTCATTTTTGCGGTTACTCCTTTGTGATCATGTACATGTTCTCTGTAAATCCACCAAACCACAATGATAGCTGTTCCCTGAGGGTAAATGCAGCTTATTACAGGGTACACTCCCGAGACAAAATACTATTATCAGTACCAGTGTCAAAGAGAGAGGGATGCGTTGGCACTGGATCAGGAGAATTCAGGGGAAATGATAGGGATTGGTTTGTGTTTTATTCAAAAAGACAAAAAAAGTCAAGCTTTTGGAAGGGGGAAGTTGAAAGCAATTGTATTCTTTTCGCTCTTATTTTAGATGGTAGAATCTTTTTTTTTTTTAAATGTTCATGACTTTGTTTTAGCTGCCAAACATTTATGATACTTTATCGGTGAGAGTCCTTGGATTATGTCTGACACCGTTGAGCTGTGCCAGAAAGCAACACTGGTTAGACAGTTTGACTCCACAGAAAAAAGAACAAAAAAAAAAAGAAAAAAAAAGAATTTTGGGCCAAAACTCAACCTGTGGTTTTTCTTAAATTGGTGTTAACACCCCCACAAGGCTTTCCTGTCTCTTGTCTGCTGTACAAGGAAAAATAAAAGCAGAAAGGTGCTATGTGAACCCCACAGCGGAGGTGTAAATCCTGGTGCCACAAAGCCACAGTCCTCCATTCAACGCTTTCTTCAAGTTGAAGTCTTCTCTCCCTTTATTGCTGCACTGTCATACCAGTCAATTCAACAACACAAAGAGGTACTTATGCATCCAGTGTGACCCATCTCTCTTCTACTGGGAGAGGAAAGACTGCCTGGTTTGTGTATTTAAGAGCAGGTCTGTCAATGGAAGCAGCCGAGGAAATGGATTTTGTAAAGCAATGAGCCACGTTGGTGTGTCCTGCTTGTGTGTTATAGTGTCTTGCTGTTTGCATCACCAAGAAAAATACAGGCTTAAAGAAACTTCTATTTCTAACCTAAAGACTGAGGACTAGGGCACTTTGGCTCAAGAGCTCCAGTCTCTGTTACTCAGTACCATTTAGTCACAGAGTTGAATATCTATTTTCTACATGATGTAAGCTCCCTGAGAAACACATGTAACTGCGTTAAGTGTTGGTGACTTGTTTTTGAGCTTTAATAAATATGAACATTTCATTACTACACACACACACACATATATACATATAAATACATATAAATATATACATATATATATCTTGCAACATCAAATGAATAGCAATCTCTTTGGAGATTATGTGTTGCAGAACAGTTTGTTGAGTCTGTTGGGGAACGTACTCATTCCTGACTTCATTTGGAGTCATTGCAATGCAGCACAATGAATTTGGAATCAATACAATGCCTCTAGTGGGAAGGCATGATGGATAAGACTCTAAACATGTAAAATGTCTGCTATCTTTGCTCAGTACTACAGGAAAGAGGAGGCTATTACAGGAGCGAGGTGTGACTCTTAACAAGCAGTAGGTCAGAGATCGTATTGACTCAACACAGAACAGAGAACCAATTTAACTAATAATGGATTGTCCTTTTCTTCAGTATGACGCCTAATCCATGTCCTTCAATAAGGCAAAATAGTTGTAATTTAATTTGTGGCTTCTGGCTGTAAAATATTAAGCCATTCTTGGAGTGGGTGCGTAGCTAGAGAGGGTTTTAATGGCTTGCCTTTTTTTTTTGATGTGATCAAAATTCCTTGGCTTAATTTCTAAATGGCATTCATTAGCATAAAGATTTTAGCTTTTGAGACGCCTGCTTTCAGTATCTGACAGGTTCCTTCATAGATATGAGACAGATATGAAAGAATCTTCCAGCGCAGGAGAGTCCAAGGGAGATCCAAAACCCCTGAACATCATCGCTCTGGTTTTTACCATCTTCCTCACATGACATGTTGATAGGTTTGAGCTGTTCTGGTGTCAATGTCTACTGCACCACCTGCTCCAATGAAACTCATTTGCTCTACCATGAATGTGATGTAAAAAACATGAGCTTGCAAACTGCAGCATAATTATCCTTCAGATGAGTCCCTCCCACCACCAAGACCAGATAAGCCCTTTTATTGTCCTCCTCAATGGTTCTCAGACGTAAACACTCTATTGGTTATATTGTAGCACGACAAACTGGGCACATTTCCCAACGCCACAGAGCTTAACTGGTGCAGAGCAAAAGATAAAGGTAGGAATGGAGAAGGGAAAAAAACAAATGGATAAAAAAAAGGCAGACTGAAATGATAAACTTAAAAAAGGTAGGGTCAGCTCATCACTGCACAGTAACTGTAGGGAAGGGAATTCATTAAGAAAAGAAATAAAAATGAGACTTGGTAATTAATGTAATCCAGCATTTAAGTGGAATCGAAGCAAAGCCTGTGAATGAATGGAAAGTAGACTAATGGTCTTTCCCAATAACACAAAGGATTACAGTGGAGGCTCAAAAACAGTCTGGATTTAGGGGGAAGCAAAAACAAATTCTAAGCATAAAAACTTCGTATCATCCCTCTTTAAGATAATGTGGTCTCGTTGTTGAGACACAGTTAAGTATTTACACATCACAGAAACACTGTTAGCAATTTAGAGTCCTGAATCCCTCCACCTGGTGAACATAAATCCAGTATTCAGTCTTTTATCTCTAAACTCCACATGAAAATGTCTCTCTCTGTCAAACGCCTCTTTATCCTGTTACTTGCTGTTTGGTAGATAGTAAACTGTTTTTAAGTCCCAACAAAAAATAATTCATATCTATGGTATGATGACTTGTTGTATTGTTGCTTCTTCAGAATAAGTTTATATTTATAGATCATGTGGGCTTTCTTTTTCGTCTTCTTTTTTCTTTTAACCATGATGTAGGGGTTCATGAGCAGTTTTAATGGCTCCAAGTTAAGCTTCCCTTTTGATTTTAGCCATAGTTTGTTTTGGAGCTCTGTCATTTTCCCCTGACAGAGGTTTTCTAAACTTGCATATTTAAACATCCACATAATGATTGGGGTAATAATTGTCTGGCTCATTATTATGAGTAATGAACTCTTTTTCGCTCAGTCAGAGCCAACATATATCTTGTTTTTATGAAAATGTCAATTGTAGCTTCTCTCTGAGGGTCATGGCTACAAAGAAGGTATGAAAACTAATTTTGATAAAACAATTTCTTGGCAATAAAGCGCTGTGGGCTGCGTTGGTTAATAAAGGATCATTTAAACTCTTTAAACATTTTCAAATGACTTTTAATATAAATGTCAAAGTCACAATAAAGTCACAGGTTTCATGAATTATTTCATGCTGTCAAGCAGCGAGATAAAGAGCCCCCCTTCTAATGATCTATGCTGATAGAAGACAAGGGAATTCATTTCAATTCAATCCAGTAATACTTTAATAATCCTTGAAGGGAAATTATATTGTTCCAGTGGAACATCTGTGAGTTTGTCAGCCAGTCAGCGCTTCAAAGTCACATATAAACAGTCATTGTAGAAGGTTGTAGGTGTGGGCAGGACTGGTCTGAACCTGAGAAAGTCTCTGCCTGTTGTTTCATCATTGCTTTCTTGATCTGGGGTGTTTTCCATTATTTTCTGCAACTTGTGCAACATTCTTCTTTGCACAATCAGCTCTGGGGTCCCCAGAGCAGTTCCCAGCACAGAGCCAGGCTTCTTTATTAGTTTAGTTTCTTAGAGTCACTTGTACTGATGCTGCTGCCCCAACGGACGAGTGCAGATAAAACTGCACTGTACAATACACATTTGTAGAAGATATGCAACATCTTCCAGCCTGATCCTTGTTAAACACACTGAAGAATGAGAGAACATGCTCCTCATAGTGCTGCCTGCTTTGTACAGAAGCACACGGTGTCTTCAGACTCTTTAAGGAAAACTGTTAGTCAATGAAATTAAAACTGGGTGCAAGATGAGAGTGTATAGGTGTGTCAAAGAAGCTGTGGGTCCAGGAAGAGAATGAGATCTGAGAGGCTGGGGCCAAGATAGTAGGATGAGGGGTGTCTGTTTAATTTGCCAGTTAATCTTTCGTTTCCCTTAATGATTAAGGGAAGAAATAGTTTAAATGTCTTCTTCCTTTCTCACTGTTTTCCTCCTGCAACATCTCTTCTTTCAGTCATGGGAGATTTGTGGTCTCACTGTGGATACTTATTGGTCTTTTGAAAGCTCCATCAGCTGGTCCTTCATGTAACTAACTCTTCCACTGGCATGGTCACTGATCAATAACAGATATTTAAAGGTACTAGAAGTACTAATGGAAGTCTCTCAAGCAGCTCAGCAGTCAAAAATTTTGTGAAAGAAAAAAATCTCTTGAAAATCATTGATTTTGAAAAGTCTCAAGAAGACAGACAAAAAGATACACGCACTCTGATGGAAGATGCTGCAGCCAGCTTTCATTGGTGTGGTTCTGGTTTTCAGGGGTGTTTGCTTGTTATGCCCACACAGATATTGCTCTTTCTTGTTTTATCGCTGAAGTTGCTCTCTGTGTAAGCAGAAGATGAACATCACTGATGACCGTGCACCTGCAACACTGATGAGGCTGCCCTTTTTTTTTTAAAACTCCAAAGAACTGGCCTCTGAGGGTCTTTATATAAAATCTATGACAACATGCAGCCTTTGTGTCCTGGTTATCTAGCATTGGTCACTAGTGTGTGTTTTTCTACTGCTGTTTTTCATTAGTGATGTTGCTCATTTGTGACTCTAATTAAAATACATTTTTACACTTGGAATCCATTCACATTAAAAACACACCAGAGAAATTGTTCTTGTTGTTTTTCATTCATTTCCACCGAACTACACTGAATTGCACGGAGTACATGGTGATTTGGCATGTTTGCGTGGAGCTGTTTGTGTACATTTGGATGCCATCACAGCATAAAGTGCGCTTCTCCTGACCTGGCGGCACCACTCACTTATTTTATAGTCTCATACTTATTCAGTAGCGAAGTGAATAGACAGTAGATGTCATTTTTAGCACCATTTACTATATTTCACAGTTCAATAAGTTCCTTTTTTTGTCTTTTAAATTCCCTTTTCAACTACTGTCTTCGCTCTAATGGACAGCCTATGACTAATGCTTTCACTAAATCAATAAACTGTACTGCAGAGATGTCAGAGTCATAAAATTGGTTCATTTTAAGAGCTTGCATTCACATTTTTAAGGCAATATTTTCCCATACTTGATTGTTATGCTATAAAAAATTGAATGCCACAATCTTTTCTTTAAAAATATGTTTAAATAAAATATTGCAAAAATACTGATTTTCATCTGTCACCTCTCACCTCATACCAAATAATCCCCTGTAGCTTGACAGTAGCCCTATTCAGTTTGTCAGGGTCTTCATGCAGCAGTGCCTATAATCAGCGCTGTCATCTGAGAATTAACTGTCTCGTTCCTGCAGCCATCAAACTCTTTCATGCTGCATTCTTGTATCGGGCTCATATCGTGCAGCTCTTCCGCCTGGGTGAGAGAATCTCCTTGAATGCAAACAAGGCCTGGTGAGACTATGGATGACAGCCACTGAACATAAGCGATGTCAAGTCCAGGGGAAGAAGGATAGCACTCTTTGCAAGTGTTAATGATGGTTCGCTGTCATGCTGGCTTTAGTGGCTGAGAGGCTGAGATGAGGCTTTGATCTGTGCCCTCTGGCTGACGGAGCTTGCTGGGTTTTTGGCGAGAACAGACAGGTCATGGGAAGACAAAGTCAGATTTATATGTGAAGGGCGAGAGTATCATCTCAACACCATCTGTCTAAAAAAAGAATTATGATTAGTAAACATGTTAGGAGGCTAACACCGATTTCTGATTCAGTTCGGGTAAAGGTGCCAGGGCCCTTGCTGGGCGCTAAGAACCCTGAAACCCACATACTTTTACCATAAAACAGTGTTCTCTGATTTGTTATTCAGTTCAGTTCTCGAGCTAAGTACACCTTTACCTCACCGACAGAAGGAGCCTTTATCAACAGGTGTGAACAGGTAGCTCTTGCTTGATTTTCTCTGATCTCTGCTTTGCATTTTATCAATGTTTCCCTGCACCAGTGGGTTTACTTTTCTTGGATTAATTCATCTTGTCTGATGCAACTAGAAATAGACCCACCAACACCTTCAGCTGTTGGTGGGTGACCACCAATAGCTTATTAAAATAAATAATAATCAAGAAACAAAGAATGAATTATAAACTTTACACATAACAAAATGTGTGAACACACTCTGCATCTAAATGTTCTGATAAAAGGACAGGTGGATGAAGAGTCATTTACCTGTGTGAATTGAATCCATTTTTCTGAGGAAGAAGCATGTGTCCTCAACAGATTTGTTGTGATAATGTGGTCCTAACAGGTCTGTCAGAGGAAGGTGAGCCGCGGCTGTGGACAGCCTCTTTGCTGTGCAATCAGATCAATACGTCTTCTTCATCCATAATAAGAACAAATTGTGGCAAGAGATGCATTTTAATTGGCTGCAATAAACTAATTTGTTTTGAGTGGTCGAGAGCAAAAATGATTGGATATTTCCTGTCGATGGTGGTGCAAGAGTGCTTACAGGTTGGCTGACTGGCTGGCTCAACGCATTCTCAAGACATGCTTCAGAGTGAGCTGAAATTTACTCTTGTCCTGACATATTCCATACACACTATCCATTTTATCTGAACAATGTTCCTGACATGGTAAATTTAATCTGCGATGCGTAAAATAAGAAAGACTATGTGGTGTGCTCGTTGGAATCTAATGAGCCAGCTTGATGCTGATGTTTCATGCTAGAGAGATTCTTATCTGAAAGTGTTATTTTCAATCTGAAAGGAAAATTCACTTAGGGTATTTTTAGAAGTGGTCTCACTGTTAACAGAGTCTGGGTGCAGTTCATTTCAGTTGAACCAGTGGAAGCCTAAAATGTGATCTCTAGACTCTCGACACCTAAATCTCAAAGTAAAGTTTGACATTTTAATTAGCTCAAGATCTCCACTGTACACAAGTGAAACTTAGAAATGAATGAAAACAGTCTATCAGTGTCTATTATTCCAATTTAACTAGAAAGGTGCTTAAGTGTGTATCTTGCAGTGGATGCTGCATGATTGAGTCCACTCCTCTGAGTAGATGTGAAATTGCTTGTCTCTTCTCAGCCCATGGTGATATTTCAGCTCTGGCTTCATGCTCCTGAGTGCAGTAAGGGAAGATTGGTCAATACAGTCTTCTCTGTTGCAGCAAAGCTGGAAATGAGTGAAAAAGTGTGTGTGTGTGTGAGAGATGGCTGGTTTTGATTATGGAGCAACCAATGCCCAGAGGCCAACTATATGATTGAGTGAAATAATGTGAGTGTGTGGTCATGCCAGTGAATATCTTGTTCTCCAGACTACCTCCATGGTGTCATGATAGCATCTTCAGAGTTTGGGACATTGATTATTGTGGGTTACACAACCCCAAATCAGAAAAAGTTGGGAGGATACAGAAAACACAAACAAACAAATACAATAGAAAATACAGTGGGTCTGGCATTAACTTTGACTATTATTTCGTTGCAGGTAGAACAAATCCAAGATATTTTATATAATGTTTTCAAATCACATCTCCTAATGGAGGTCATGAGTGTCCACCTAAGGCTTGTGTTGCCTTTTATACACTGAATTATTCGTTGATATTATGCATTGCAGAAGAAGAGATATGCAAATCTCTTCCAGTCATTTTTAGAAATATCTTTCTAAGCATATTGATTTTTCATACATTTGTCGATAAAGTGTAAACCCTCTGCCTAATTTTCTTCTCAAAGTTCAGGGAGAAATTAGATTTATGTAGTTGGTGGGGTGTAAATCACAAGTTTCATTGCAGCATGACATCCTTTTGATTAACCGGATGACATTACATTACAGTACATTAAATTTAGCAGATTCTTTTATCCAAAGCACCTTACAACAGGGGAATACAATCACACTGCAGTATGATAGTATATCACAAAGTAGGTGTAGATAAAATAGTATTCAAATAAGTGCAGCTAAGACGACATTTTAATGCTTGGGAAGTTAAAAGGGAAACACAGTTCACAACAGAAGGTGTTTTAGAAGAGGACAGTTTTTCACACCTTGCTGAACATAAAGAGGGATAACTCTTCTTGTGCAGCCACAGATAAATTGTCCCTAAATGCAGGCTTAAAACAAAGGGGGAGCGTGCGTTTGCAAAAGCTGGACCCAAGTTATGGAACAATCTGCCGCCCCACATAAGATTCTGCACAAGTTTGGGAACTTTTAAATCTGCACTGAAAACCCACC
>JAOWBL010000020.1:14668381-14693161 GCA_028564865.1 Zenarchopterus dispar | reverse complement strand
TATGTCAATCTCATCAGCCTGGCACTAAATATTACCCTGGCACTTGAAGACATATTGCAGAGTTAGTTGTTGCAAATGTAGAGCCTCTTATTCTTTATGAAACTGATGAAAATTAGGAAAATGAAATAAATCAAACTGTCCATGCTGAAAGAAAGAAGATACTCCCCATCTTTGTCCTACTAGTTGGTGAAGCTTGTAGTTTTATTTTATCATGATTTAAATTAACTCTGATGCCTTTTACGTCTTCTTTGGCATACACCGAAGTCATTAAAGGACAAGAATAGGTTGACTATTCAAATATCACAAAATGCATTCCACCCCATTTGTCGCCTACGGTGAAGTGATGTGTCATTGTGCCGTTGATTTATCTCATTCTCATTCTCCAGAGCACGGGGACAGTTAAGGGTAAGGCCATGATATGTCTGGAATATAATAAGAGGCTATCTCTCTATATTGATTATAGTTCAGAGCACACATATCAGGTTAATGATTTGAATGACATTACCAAGCCTATTACCACTCTTGAATTTCAAATAGGAGAAAGTGATGTTGAAAAAATGGAAAAGCTTTAAAAAAAAGTGCCCATTTGTTGAAATTCTTGTAAAGGTGGACCAAAAACTGACAGTGTACACTAAAATTCCCACAAAAATAAAGAAACAAAAAAGAAAAGAAGGACTGATGATGGTTAAAAGAAAAATAAATAAATAAATATCTTTTCTAATACTGAGCATTAGCCCAAGGTCCCTTTGCAGGTAGTGAAAACAAACAAATAAAATCAAATATAGACTTACAGTTTGTTCATCTGCCTTCCTATGTAGTGGTGTAAAAACATTGAAAAAAACATTTTAAAAGTTCAATATGAATTCATAAAAAAGTTTAATTAATGCTTAGGTTAACAGGGTCAGACTGTGATATATATTCTGTATCCATGACTCCAAAGGTTAATGTGAATTACTAACTCATTCATTTTACTATCTTTCTTTTGCTTTTGTCCCTGCTGACTTTCATCAGTGATGCGAGGCTGTCGTCTGAGCGCCTTAAGACCTTGTCTCCTTGTAGTAAATTAGCAAATGGTGGGAGTGGGGGGGGGGCTTCATCAGCAATGAAAATTGGATTATGATTTGCTCTTAAGTGCTCCATCAGTCTAATTGCTTGTTACTAGGCTCAGTTCATCAGTGGAACCTCCTGCTTTCGCTCATAACGGTTAAAGTCAGATATTGAGGATGTAATCACCTAAAATCTTATTTGACAACTGAGTGACTGAACTCTGTTATTTCACACAGTTAGTTTCGTAAATTATGGATAATAATTGAAAGAATATCACCATGAGAAATAACGTCTGCAGTTAGCAAAGTGTGTGATTCTCCTCAAGAGCTTTAAAGACAATATTTTCATGTTGCATCAGAGGCTTTGTGTGTTTGCAGGATTGTGTATGTGGGTGTGTTTGTGTACGCATACAAGAGCAAAGGAATTTAACGAAGCTTGCTGGATCTTTATAGCTGGCTGCTCTCTGTCGCTGACTTTTTCAATGTCCTCTCCAACTTCATCCTAGGACGCAGATCAATTTCACTGTGGCCATTGATTTCACGGCATCTAATGGTGAGTGATACTAACATCAGAGTGAATGTTTAGGGGCTGGGACGAGAATAGATATTCGTGAACTTTGACTGTGACATGTCCAATATCAGAATCAATCTCACAAACACAAGCAGATGGGGCATTCACAAGTGTTTTATAGGAGACATGTGTCTGCAGCAAGTGACCACCGTTTCTGAAGAATCCTTCTCCCCAAATACTGTATCTGTACGCTCTCTACGTAGGGTTTACCGATGCTAACTGGATGAAGTCACAGGCTGAGCAGTCACATTTCTGTTGAAGTATCCCATACAGGCAGTCAAATAGTGAGCTATAGTCACATTCAATACCAGTTGATGCGCTGACAACATGATATTACAGCGTGGAAAAGATCAGAATAAAAATACAACAGCTATAATTTACAAGAATTATGTTTTGTTTTTATGTTCACCATCATGCCTAAAATTAATGGGGGGGTGGGGGGCAATGTCGTCACAGCATGCACAATGCGCCATATGATGGCCTTATGTTTCTTTAATTTGTCAACAGGTAACCCCTCCCAGTCCACTTCGCTGCACTACATGAATCCTTACCAGCTGAACGCCTATGCCATGGCCCTGAAGGCTGTTGGGGAGATCATTCAGGACTATGACAGTGACAAGATGTTCCCAGCTCTTGGCTTTGGCGCCAAATTGCCACCTGATGGGCGGGTGTCACACGAGTTCCCTCTGGTGAATCCTTATTATCTCATTTCCCCTTGGGTAACCCAATTTATCTGATTTTTGAGAAAAGGCTATTTTATGCATGAAAAATTTAATATATCTCAAATAATTCTTAATCCGATTTTGAATTTTACTTTTGAAGTTATTGTGTTTTTTTCCAATTATTGGATCTCGTGAATGATGTGAGAATTAGAAATAGTGAACTTACATGTGTGATTTGGACCCTCTTAGATTGCTTCTTTGATCCCTAAATGCACCTATCAGAGCCGTTGAAATTGTTTTTTCTATCCTTTTTAGAATGGAAACATGGAAAATCCTTATTGCAACGGTATTGAAGGTATCTTAGAGGCTTACCATGAAAGTCTGAAAACAGTGCAGCTGTATGGACCAACTAACTTCGCTCCTGTGGTGAACCACGTTGCCAGGTGAGAGAGCTATGCAAGCTGGTGAACAATATCTTTTTTCTCTCTCATTAAAAGGCAAAGCAACCATTACATAAAGGTTGTTATGTTTTGACCTGGAGAGAAGTATTTTCATCTTTTCTTTGTTGGCTATGTGCTGAAAATTGTCTTCTGCTTTTCATTCATCAAGTTTATCAATATTAACCCCGTAATAAATTAGTAAATTTGTAAATAAAATTGCCTTTATCAGTTTGGTTTTTAGGCTTGACCTCATTTTAGTAAAGCAGCAGTCAGTTGACAAGGCTTGGTTTGATCAACAATTCTAATATGATAGATATTTCTGCATAACAACTGGGGTTGTTACCTATCTTCACACACTCAAAGCATTGAAGATTTAAATTCAAACAAAATAAAATGGAAAAATAGGAAATCACATCCAAATGTTTACTCCTGCTGTTATTCGGCTTAATTTCCCCACCACTGACTTTGCATATGAACAGTTTCTGTCCAGCTGAAGATAAGAAAGAGACTGTTGTGTTCAGATGTGCATGGTTTTTTGGGGGTTTTTTTTGTTTTTTGTTTTGGCTCTTACCAATTTTAGTACAGATGAAGTCAGTGGATCAGATGTTAAAAGGGCCTGTAGTTACACACTGACATATAAAGTCACATTTTACAAGACACGTAAATTAAAATGTGCCAGGATCTGACTGACTTTTCAGTGTTTTTTTCTTCCACCATCTCACTTGATGAGCTTCATCCAAACAATCCTCCATCTGATTATCTCAGTGTGTTCCGTTATGATTGGAAATGTCTTCATGATAGAATAAAGTCACTGCTGCAAGAATACACAAACAGTAGTTAGCATTTCAATTGATGAGCTCATACAAACTGGTTTTTTAACAAAGAAAATCATCTGTGAATCAAACGGAGTATGACACTTTTGTTTTGAACTTGATTGTTTTAAGCCTTATTAATCAGTGTGTATTCATGAGGCATTTTGTTGAGTGTTATCAGAAGCACAGTGATAACAAAGAACATTTTTACAGAATATGCATGTGGCGAGAGCTCATGGCAGGGCATATCCTGTCCTGAATTAATATTCCACATCAATTGTTTAGATAGATTCATGCGTAAATCTTCATATCTGATTTGTTTGTGGGGTTTTTTTCTAAGATACTACGACATCCTCTAATGTCTGATTATATCTGTGTACGCAGATATGCAGCGGCAGTGCAGGATGGTTCTCAGTACTTCGTCCTCCTCATCATCACGGACGGTGTCATTTCAGACATGGCCCAGACCAAAGAAGCCATTGTAAATGTAAGCCTGGGACCGGTGCCACAACAGGGGGTTGAGGAGGGGTGTTAACCACTGTTGTTGTACACTATGTCTGTCCCAGTCCTAGCACATCAGGAGTCATGTGAAACTAACAGCTGCTCTACAAATTCATTCAAATTATGGGTTCATATAACATGACAATGTTCTCTCGTGCTGTAATTGCTTATTTCAAAACTATCAGGACCAATATACACTCATTTATTACTTAAGGTCAAATCTACCAGAAGACTATTTAAAAGATGTGGGTGCCCCACTGAACAAAAAAGCACAACACAGTGAATCATTCCCCAGAGCTTTTCCTTAAACTCACTCACGCCTCACTCCTTTTTTTCTTACAGCTGTAGATAGCAGATTGCTGCCTTCCGTTTCTTTTTTCTCGGTGTTTTCTCCTCTCCGCCTCCTCCTCACCCTCAGCCTGCCGCAGGCACAGAACACACAGCAGACTGGATTTAAAGGGAATTTGCGACTGTTAGTCAAAACATTAGAACAGCCACACCTTCCTTTTAAGATCTTGCCTGCTGCTCTATCTCACTGCCTCCAGTCCTGTGGTCTACTGATGCTTGCCGCTTCCACTGCTATCCTTTTAACTCTCCACGGGTCCTGGGTGAGGGAGGACACAGTGCTGAGGATGTGCAAGCCACAGTCATTCACACTCGAAGGTATATTCAAGAAACAGCTAACTAACAGATTCAGAGAAAAGCGAAAGTCGTAATGTTCTCAACCCTGTATGAACGTGTGAACATTTTGATCGACGTGTGAACATGCGGCAGAATATTTTGTGAGTGCCCGTATACTGACACACAGCTGGCTTGTCAGTCATAATATATTCTCCACCACAGATTTCTAGTTGTCATTACCCAGAAGTCCCATCTTCCTTCCTTCCTTCCTTCCTTTCTTTTTTTTTCTTTCTTTCTTTCCTTCTTTCTTTCTTTCTTTCTTTCTTTCTTTCTTTCTTTCTTTCTTTCTTTCTTTCTTTCTTTCTTTCTTTCTTTCTTTCTGAAGAATCTTACAAATCTCTTTCTCACTAATACAAGGGCATTTGCTGTGTCTGCATATTTTTTTTCACACTAAAACATTTAATGTCATGATCTTCACTTGCTTTTCCATATTTCTGCCACCACATTGGGTTTCCTTTCCTATTTCCACCTTTTCTCTCTGCTTTTTGCTGCATTTCCCTTAAACGTCGGAACCTACTAACAGCACTTCATTACTAACTCATTTTAATTCCATTCACTTTTGACAAAATCAGCATGGATCCATGTATAAACCCAAGATCTGTTGTGTTTTGTCTCATCAGCCTTGTAATCGAACTGCTAATTCATTGTCATCAAACGCCTCCTGCTGATTTAAATGCTGCACTTAAGATTCTGATGAGATTTGGTAAGAGCAATATTTTTCTGACTGTAGCTTATTGTGTCGTCCTCAACTTTTAGATCTCATATCGTAGTTTCACATTATCCCTGCAGAGTACTTTGCTGTCAGCGTAACCATGGAAATGTTGCTAGTTCGCCACAGCGTTCTTCCTTCATGAAAAAATTATAATAGACTGGACTGAATCCAATTTTGGATCCTACTGAACTTGCTTAATTTCTCTGTAAATTGCCCTGATATATCTTTTGTTGTGAATTGGCACTTTATTGATAAAATCAATCAAATCTTTATGTTTATTCGTTATGTATAGTCCTCCATTTCAAGACTGGGACACATGCAAAAATAAGTTGAGAAATCAAACCTTTTACCACTTTATAATATTGGTTTTCCCTCTAACACTTTAGAAGTGAGTCAAATGAAGCGCTTTACCTGTTCTTTTGTCTTTTTTTCCTATAAACATTAATGTGTTCAACAATAAAATGCTGTATGTTTTGTTGTTGTTGTTGTTGTTGTGGTTTGTTTGTTTCAAAGTTCTCAATATTTGAGAACAGGCCCTCTTCTTCTGTGGCCTTCTGTACTCACAACGTGTGCAAAATGTCATTTTTGCACTGTGTTTCCGTTTGGATATCCCTGAAAAGAATATTGTCTTGAAGGTATTGGTATTTTTGAGCAAGGGATCTAGATATCTCTGAAACAGATTCCTTTAAAAACCCCTTATTGATCCATACTCTGGCTTTTTTACTTGTTGCTGTTATAGTCGAGATGGTCTTTTAAGTCTTTATGTGACAGCTCATCCCAGAAGAATCTGAGCCTGGAAAGGAAGCCCAGAAATGAAGTTCTTTTAAGTTTTGCTTTCGTTAGAAAGTATTGTCTAGCTCATGCAGTCTCCCATTTGGACTATCGACAAAAACCCCCAAAAGCAACAGTGGGCATCATGGCAGACGAAAAGAAAGAAATACTGGAAGAAACATGAAAGAGAAAGTAAGAATCAGGAGGCCAACTGCATAAATCTCAGACAGTATTTTGAAAACAGCTTAACCTTCACGTCTATATTAGGACCTTCTCAGTTGAACAATTCGTATTTGGTATTATGTAGACTTGATGACAAGCTGATGATTTGTGCATTTGAATAAAGTGTGTTGGAGCAGGAAACATCTAAAACATGTGGGGCAGTGACCCCCGCGGGTGGGACCTGAGGAGCATTCATCTGCTGTATTGATGATCTTCTGGACTGTTTTGATGAGTGCTGGTTCTGACGCAGCGGCGTCTGAGGGATCAGCGATCACAGGTGTCCAGTTTAGGCTTGTGTCTGTACTCTTTATGCATTGAAATTCTTCCAAATTCCTATAATTGTTTATTGATACACGAGAGAAGCAGAAATATGCAAATCCCTACCAAGTTTTTGTTGGAAGAGCAATAATGTTGAACACTGAAATAGTTTTCTCACTCATTTGTTCACAAAATGTTGACTATTTTTGCACTTTAACAACTCCAATTTTTCTGAATCCTGCACTAGTGCCAAATGATGATTACAATCATTTGTTGACATAACCCCTTTAAATATTATTATTCCATTTCTGAAACGTTGGGATGGGTATATATAGTAGAAAAACAAAACTCTATCTAAAAATATGTTCTTAATAAATGAAAAGCTGAAAAAATGTTCAGTTACATATAAAGTCCAGCAAACAACCAACCTTCAGCTACAATGATGAAGCGATCTCTGCTCCACTCTTTCAGTGGTTGTTAAGTAATGATGCTTGTGTGTCCTGTGTTTATTTCAAAGCAGTGAACTGTTTCAACTTTTCTTTGCTTTCCACTTTATAAAAACACCAACAAACATATTAACATCTATTTCTCACATGAAAGGCAATAACAGCTGCTCCAGTGCTGTTTCTGTTTCCTTTCGTCTTTTTCCCCATTTTTTTTTTATTCATTCGCTTATGAATATCAGACATTGCCTTTAAATGTTGGTACAACAGAACAATATAAAAAAAGCAGACTCCTGTAATTAATATCACAATCATCTTCAATCAGTCATTCTGACTGTTTAAACTGTGGAAAATCATCACTCAGCTGTTCGGTATCATGGCGTTCATCACACTGAAGATGAACCAGAGAAATCAAAGGAGAGCGCTCTTTATATGCTGATATCTTTTCCTTTAAGTTTCGCCATCTTCAGTGCTGAAGACAGACCATCTGCCTTTTTTTTTTTTTTTCTAGAAGTGTGATAAACAAGAACCCCACCACTTCTGCTTCGCCAAAACTATGGGACCTATTTAGGAAGTGAAGTGTGAAATGTTTTACACCCAATTTTCTGATCCTTGGGAGTGCACTATCTAGGCAGGACGACAGAATCGTCAGTGTGAACACACTTGTGTCCTCAAAATAACTTCATAGTGCGTAACCGGGGACATCTACTGACCTATCATTGGTTCTCATCACTATATAGCTTTTGTGAAAACATGTTTGGGGTATAGCAGATTTTTTCTTTTATTGCTGTGGTTGTTGTTTTGTTTTTGTTTCAGTTTTGGTCATGTACAATAAAAACTAAGGTCCATTAGTGGGGAAAGTGCCAGACGCTTTCATCACCTCTTACCACAGGTAAAGCAAACTGTTAGAGACGGGAAGTTAACCCAAAACACTTAAGTGAGGACTAATGTGTTTTTTGTAGCAATCAGACTATAAACTGCAGATCTGACCTGAAACATTTTGTGGATGTTAATGTATTTTTCATTCGTAAATGAGTAAGAGAATAAGTGCTCTGTGTGCTTGTGTGTGTTTAGACATTTGTTTTATTGTTATATTTCCATGTGGTATAATATTGATCTGTAACTTTTTATGGCGTGTTAATTTAATTCAGCTCATTTTCCCTTAGTTAAATATAAGCAGACATGAAAATGAACTGGAAGACAGACAATTCTTTCAGGTTCTGCTGAACACATGAAAATTTCACATTTTTTAACATTATATAACCTTTTTCTTCAATACATGTTTGGTGAGGTTTCAGCACCAAATTCTGTGGGTTAGGTTTATGCAAGCAAGAACTGATTAGGTTTAGACACTAACAGTACTTGACGTATGGTTTTGCTGATATCTATAAAAGAAGGAACAAAGGCGATGTAATTTAAACAACAAGCCAACAAAGCAAAACGCGCTTCTTAGCAACAACAATCCTAAAGCTGATTGTTGCATATTATCAAGAAGTGTGCATCATTAGACAATGAGGACATATGTGATTGTTATTTCAAATTACATTCTTTGACACATACAATAACTTTGACATTTCAACAATAATTTAACGTGTAGCCTTGGGAAACAGACATGCTCTATGAATTCCTGTGACAGGATTATGAAATTAAGGATTAGAAATGTGACAAAGTGTGCCAAATGAATAATGAACGCCAATGATAAACTAAACTAGTTGTTTTTTTATTTTAGATACTTGAGTATGTTGCAGCTGAATCTAGAAGCATTCAAGGCTATAATTTACAATAATATGTCATTTTCAAATGCTTTTCAGTCTGTCAGCACCTGAACTCCAGAGAACAGAAAGAGAGGTTTTAAAATAGCTGTCCAACCCAATACTCAACAGAATATGTCACACATTAATAATAGCCTCTGCTCAGAGAAATGTTTTGTTGTGCTTTGCTTTTGTTTTTTACTTTTTAAACCACCTACAGTGTTTCTTTGAGCTGGTATCCTTTTGCAGCACCACATGAGTGATTGTGCGATGGCCCAGATGACCAGTGTGCAGACTGAACAGTCAGTCTTTAAATCACATATCCATAATTCTATTTCTGCCTGCATGCGAGTCACTAACTGCAAGAACACACACTCATCAAGGCAGACACATGCATGGCATCTGGCTTGTAAAGGCAACCAGGGAGAGAGTCTTTGGATCGTTGATTTATGCTTTGGTTTTTGTTTTTGTTTTTTTGTTTTTTTGTTTAGTTTTTTCTTGTGTCATTAGACCGGATCCATCCTGCTAGATAGGGTGACAGGAGGATGGCAAAAGTGGGGCATGGTGAATTGCCAGGTTATTTTTGGTGGCATTTGATGTTCTGATGCATGTGGCTGTGTGCATCTGAAGCTAAGCGCACACGCATGTGGGAGTGTGCGTATGTGCATGGGAGGACAAGAAGTGTCAGGGGTTGAACACTGATAATCACACTGAAGTACTGGAATGCTGCTGAAGTGTCTGTGGCAGTGCTCTCATCCCTGTGGCAATGGCGGATTTACGATTGCACATTTGTGTTGTGCCAGAGTATAAATGTACTTCATGGTTTGAAAAAAATCATGTCGCTGGAGGAAATCTATTGCATTACATGAACCACATACTTTAGATAAGCTTTAATGCTGAGCATTTATGGTGTCATCAGTTTTGAGATGTTTCCTGTTTAGGGCATTCAAGATTTTCCCACAAAAAAAATAAATAAATAAATCACCCAAGACTGCAGTGGTGGAAGTGACACATTGGACTGTAACTGACTCATAGCTGTCATTAAAATGGGCTTGCCCATATATGTTTTACGGCACCATTTTCAGTGACTCTGACAAAGCTGGGACACCAGACACCAATGTTTTTTTTTTAAATCACAGATTTGGTCTCAGTTTCCCAACTTTTACAACTCTAGTATTTTAAAAACAGTCAGGCTGGTTTTGATTTTGGGAAATCTTTTTCGTTCATTTGGTGTTACCAGCATGTATAATTGTTGTTATCTTGTGAAATATCTAAACATTTAACTCACTGTATACTATCTTTTCCTTTAGCACCAGTTCTGTGTGAAACTTTTTTAAGAGCAGTTTGTAGATTTTATACTTCTGTGCCCATCCAAATGTTTTAGCTGCTACAAACAATGTAAGGAGGCTCTAAAATGTGATCCAATGGGACTTTTTTTTTATATGTGTTAGAGCATATGTGCCTCTTAATATTTGGTGTGACCACTAGATCAGTTCTAGTACCATTTAAAGTATCATTTCAATTTTGCAGAGTGATTGTTTAAGGCACCTCGAATAACATGCCACAGTTTTGTGGGTTTAGTGTCTTCTGACTCTTCCTCTGTTTCCAAATCGACTCCATCCTGGACTGGGAATAAAACAGTACTTCATTTTCTTGTTATGACTGAGGATAGTTCTTCATAGTTTGTGCCTTTTTTGGTTGTCATTGTTCTGCTGCGAGAAGAAGTTCTGGACCATTGAAGTCCCTTACGGTGCCGGGTACAATGAATAAAATCATCTCAAGCACTTAAAGTTTTTCCCAGTAATTCACAGTAATTTACGTATTTTCCACAGTGGGGTGGCATTTCCATTAGCCTTTGTGGTTGAGAACAATATTTATGAAGCATTTCCTTTGCTTCATATGAAGAATTCATTTATGACGCAAAAGGAGATTCAACTCAGTGACAGAAGTGAGAAAAGTATTTAAATATCAAAATCAGGTAAATGTACTACTGCTATAATGTAATTTTACTTAAGTACAACCACATTAAAAGACTTAAAAATCCACTCAAATGAAGGTAGAAAGCATCTCATTCATTCGTTTGTTTACTTATTTATTTAATCAATCAGTCAATCCAGAGCAAAAGGTACTGGATTACTTTTCTACTCTCCTCGACAAGGTAATGACAGTCTCAAACTACTTTTTTAAATGAAGGACTGTCTTCAGAAATCAAAGTGTAATAAAACATGCCAACACAACATTTCAATCGTTTATGCAGAAATGTGTTATAGTGAAGGATCACATAATAAAATACCATAATACATATTATAACATTTCTATCATCTGCACTGGTTTTTGGGAACATTTTTATTCACTTTTTTTTCTTTCTTTTATTGGGCTCAGTAGCAAATGTGACTTAATATATAATCAGGCCAAGGTAAGATGACCAGTTTTAGGAACTGTTTTTTGTGTGTAACATCTTGCTCCTGTTCCCTGATTCTTTTGGCTGATTTTTCGCCTTTTATTTGGCCTGTTTTGGAGACATTCTTCAACACAGCTGGGAGACATATTACAACGTCATCTAGACTGAGGTGGAGCCTGGGAGTGGTCTGGTGGGTGTATGAGGATGGTTGCTGTACTTAAAGAAGCTAGCATCTCCTCCCCTCCTTCTTCTCCTGGCTTGTCCATTTGCTGCCACAAAAGACCTTATCTGGTCATGTACCAACAAATTTGTCCCTTTTTCCTCCCATGTACACACTTAATCAAGCCTCTCACAGTTTTGCAAGGACACTGATTTTTCCTTCTCAAAGTATGAGTCGTAAGATGAACTCATCATGTTTTTGTGTGAAAATAATTTAGATGAGAAACTAGAGCTACTATTAGTGACCAGCTGTCTCAACACTACAGGTGACACTGTCACTATTGGTTCTGGGATTGATCCCAGTTGATAACCAGCATTCAGATTTTTCTCTTAACAGAAAAGTGATGGGATGCACTTATGTGATTTAAAAAAAGGATTGAGGGAAGTATATTTTTATCTGGAAAAGCATGCAGGCTAAAAGGCAAGTACTAGAAACGAATTGTATTTCATAGGAGAATATCTCTCCATCAGCCTCTGTCTCCTTTTTCATGTCTTTTCTTATTTAAAGGTCAAATGGCTTGTAAAGTGGTGACACGTAGCCTTAGTGTGGTTGTAATCTATGCGCGCGTCGATGTAACTACATAATGTCGCAGTAATGAGCACTGCAGGTCATTAAAGTGAGGGCAAGCAAGGAAATATGATTGGGCTTCTGAGGCTTGTCAAGAGTAAAATGATTTTTCATGGCTTCTATTCTGATTTCTCCTCAGGCTGCCAAGCTTCCTATGTCCATCATTATAGTTGGAGTGGGTCAGGCTGAGTTTGACGGTAGGTTCAATTCAATTCATTAGCTGCACTGATAGTGTAATTACACAGATGGTGTGTGTACAAAAGAAGGTATTGGAGTAAAAGATGCATTTTCAATGATTTTGATGCTGTTCTGATCATTACACACCATCCAAATTAATCATGCCGTTCAAAGATTTCTTAAGCTGTTACTGCAAAGGCTCCAGCTTAAAAATCTCCTCAACCCAGAGTAATACATAAGTACAAACAGAGGAGGAAAATTCATCTAGAATAGGATGTATATGAAAAGAAATGAACCATAATGACTGAGATTAATGCTGTACAAGACTGAAAGTAGTTTTCTTTTTCCATTTCTTATTTTTCTTAGTGTGCTATGGAAAAATGAAAACATCAACACCATTAGTTCTAACGTTAATGGAGCTACCTTTTCTGGCACTAATTCACGGAGAAAACTGCAATAGGAACTCATCTTAGTCAGGAGGGACGAGGATGCGTAGGTGGATGCAAGCATAATTGCAGAAGGAGTGGCTGAGGTTAATTGCTGGGTTTGCTGTGTTTGGTGCTGATGATTCTAAATTGCAAAGTCTATGTTAAAGGACTTATTAGTTGATTAAACAAGCTATAAAGGCTGTATGGCTGAAGAAACAGTAAAAGTAAATGCACCAACACCATGTAGTATTTTCTCAACCTTGTCTTTGTCCTAAAATCAGCAGTTTTTCTGAGTATTAACAATGTGTTTGCATTCGTGATCTCTCATCTTTCAGCTATGGTGGAACTTGATGGGGATGACATCAGGATCTCATCTCGGGGGAAACTGGCAGAAAGAGATATTGTTCAGGTGATTGCTTTATAAAGTATGAAAGATAATTTGTTTCTTTGCAGACACAGATTTTCTCCTTTGTTAGAGTTCATGTCATAGTTGTAAAGTAGAAAAGAAAAACCAGCTGGGTTTATCATTATCTTTGACTACTAGCTCTGGAAAGCCATTTCTGGCTAACAGTGCTTAAATATTTGGCATTTGCATTTTACATTCACTGTTGTGCTGCTACATTAAAACACCATCTGTCAGTACGGGCAGATGAGGACAGAAATGTGGTTACTTTGAATTCACATGGGGACAACTATGCAAAATATTTCCTTATGTGTCATTCTAGGAGACCTTTTTATTGAAACACCTATCAAGCTGTTTCAGCTACAATAAGCTGTCATCTGCCTCCATCTGTGGTGTCAAAACTCAAGATTTAAGTAAAAGTGACATTGCGTAGCCTGGTCCTTTGACCATGTATAGCCTATTACAGGCTATGCATGGTCAAAGGATGATGTGTAGGATCCTCTGAAGTCTTTTATAGCACGTAGTTTGACGCCAGCTCTCTGATACATTAGTGAGACTATGGACAGTCATTTAGCTCTGTTCTTACTGGGTAAATAGATCTCTAGATGAGGTGGAGTTTGGACAGCTTACCTCCTGATTTGGCAAAAGCCTGTAGGATTTCTTTAGGTATTGTGAAAAATAAAGTCACAATTACTCATTTAGCAGATGCTTATAAGCAAGGAACAACAATCAAGCTATGTTACAGTTAGAGGCCCTGGCTTTAAGTGCTACGTTTATGGAATAAATCCAAAGAAAGAAGCATGTTAGGTGCCAAAAATGACAAAATGTGAGGTAGACTTGTAAAGAAAGTGAATGTAGAAAAGTACAGTTAGAAGTGAATTAGATAAGTTAAGATTTTAGAAGTATCTTCAAGGGTTTCTTGAAAGTAGAGTGGGGTATCATGATCTGATAGCAAGTAGCAGCTCAATCCAACAGAGTGGAAACACAAATGAGAACAGTCTGGATCGCTTGTGTGTAGGGGTGGCAGTGCCAGATGGTGTTCCCTAAAGCAATGTTTCCAAACCCTGGCCTCCAGGATGCTGTCCTGCATGTTTTAGATATCTCCTTGCAGTAACACACCTAAGTCAAATGAATGGATGTCATCACTGTCTGCACAACTCTATAAATGACACAGTCATTTGTATCAAGGCGCGCTGAAGCGGGGTAATATCTAAAACATGCGGGACAGCGTGCCCCAAGGTTCATTCATGATCAGAACTGGGAAACACTGCCCTAGAGGAACATAATGATTGGTCAGGAGTATTAACATTAAGGATAGAGTTTAGATAACTGGGTGGAGACCCAGAAATAACTTGGTAGGCAGACATTAGTGATTTGAACATTATTTGGGCACCCAAGGGCAGTCAGTGGAGTTCAGTGAGTAATGGTGTAACATAAATCTATTCTGCTTGGTTGAACACCAGACAAGTAGCTGTGTTCTGGGTCATCTGTGGACATTTTAATCATGCAAACCAGAAGTCCCACAAAAGGAGTATTGCTGTAATTGAAGCAAGCAGTAACCACTGGCTGAATCAGGACTTCTGTGGCACATTGAGATGGCTATAGCTTGATTTTTTGTGTTCTTTAAACACAAAGCAGCAAGTTTGGGATACAGATGCCACATGGACTTAGAAGGACAATTAAGCATTAATCATCCAACCCAGGTTTCTCACAGCCTTGCAAGGATAGAGGGCTGAAGAGGCGATTTGGACATTGATATTGTTCCGGATAGACTGCTTGGATTAGATCACCAACAGTTCAGTCTTGGAAAGGTTTAGCTGAAGGTGGTGTTTTTCGTCATCCATGTGGATGTATCTGAGAGATAAGTTGAAATTTGTGCCAAAAACCGTGGAGTCATTAGATAGAAATGATAGAAATAGCTGGGTATGATCTGAGTAGCAATGATAAGGAAAAACCATATGAGATGAAAACTGGGCCCAAGGCTGAGGTGTATATAGTAAAGATAAGGGGCCCCAGTTCAGAGCCTTGGGGCACTCCTGTAGAGACGTGATGAGGAATGGACTGCTGTCCTTGCTGTGGTATGATGAAGGAGTGTGATGTGAGATAAGAGTCAAACCACAAATATGCTTGGCCTATGGTTAATCATATCAAAGCTGAAAGCTCTAGTATGATAAAAACTGAGGACTGAGGCTTAACTTCTTCAGCAACTTCAGCTTCTTCTAAAGGCAGACTGATTTGGGGCAAGGATGGTCATTTTGTGAGAGGAAGTTCACAGCATAATTCACAATACATAATAGAAAATAGAGATAAATCTGAACTACTTTCCACAATTCTTGTGGAAAAACATTTTATCTCTAATGGTCTTTCATCACATCTTGCACACAAATAATCACTGCAACTAATCAGAGCACCTACAAATTGTGATATTAATTGTGGGAACTGTACTATTCGAGTGAGTCAATCAGTCAATGCTGCTGACTCTTACCGGCACTGGATACCATTGGAGGACAGGGATTTGGTTTCAACTTCTCTTGGTTGGAATAGACCCAGATCTGAGTAGCATTACCCAGCCCCATCATCTTTATCTCTATCTAATATCACATCATGCTGCATTGACTTTGCCTCGCAAAGCTGTAACACCAATTTAGGGAGAAGTGCAATCAAAAGAAATTGCTATGAAGAAGCCTGTAAAAACATGGTTGAAAAGGGAGATGTTGTGCTCTGTCCTCTGTGGTATTTGTACCAAAATACAATAGAAAATACAATTCATGAAGAATTTCGAAAAAACATGTGTCATTATTTGAAAATGAGAAAAGACTATATGTCCTTTAGCTTACTAAGATTTTTATGCCTATTTTTTTCTTCAGTTTGTTCCTTTCAGAGATTATATGGACCGGACAGGTAACCATGTGTTAAGCATGGCACGGCTCGCTAAAGACGTACTAGCAGAGATCCCTGACCAATTCATCTCCTACATGAAGAGCCGGGGTATCAAGCCCAACCCTGCACCGCCTCCTTACACACCTCCTGGACACACACACCATCACACACAGATTTGAGGTCCTTCTCTGTGGACTGACAGCATGCAGCAGCCACTCAGAGTCTGGTGGGAACGCTCTACCTCCTGTTTTTTGGTGTAATTAGGAGTGCATACACTAAGGAATGGGAATTTAATTCTGAGCTGTAACCTCCAAGTGTTAACTAACAACGTATCTAGATTTTTAAATTTTATTTTATTTTTATTTTGTTTCTTTTGTGATATAAATATTTGTAGGCTCTCCTCGAGAGAGACCGATCAAACTTTTCAGGACTTGTTGGTGAAAGCCTTTCAAGGCAGTGACTGTTTCATGTCTAATTTGACAGCAGGTCATGTTGTGGTTAAAACTTGTGCCTGTCTGTGGTTGTTTCTCTAGGTGTATCAGGACATGTGAACTTTGACCCAAGCCTTGCTCATCAGTCATTGGTGTGGCCTAATACAGTGACTTTTTAGGCATCTTGTCTATTCTCAAATACGTTTTTATATTCTGGGATTATCTCTATATCTGCTTATACAGCAGCTATGATGCTTTTTAAGCAAGTAAATGTTTCTAAAAGCATGTTGTATGAATTTTAATTGCCATGTCCCAGTATTATTTTCATATTTTTCATAAATGCTTATGAAAAGCACAAACCTATCTGTATAGCCAGTGCAGCATTTGATTCTACCAGGTTTATCATGTTTTATCCTTCTGAGTGCTGCTAGTCATTCATTCATTTTGGAGAAAATACTAATTTATTCATGCTGGTCAAATATTTTTGCACTCCAGTCATGTCTTGCAGATATAATATTTGACCTTGATGACAAAGGTTGCAATTAAGGTTATTTTGCAAAACAAATATACATTAACCACAGACAAAACTGCACATAAAGATCATTAACTAGTTTATGTTTAATTACCTTAATTTTTTCTTACCCTTCGATATCCAAACATCTTTCATTTACTGTTTTTGAACATCAGAAGTGCTAAGTGATTTAAAAAAAAAAATCCTGAAATACAGACCATTTAAAAGGGAAAGAGGGAGGTAATTCTGAAAAAAAAAATACATGAAGATAAATAAAATTCCTAATGTGTTGGCCGGATTAAAAAACAGGCAAAGGGATGCTGAATCTCACAGGATCACTGTGTGGTAAATGTTTTGAGGCAGTTTGAAGAAATGTCATTACATGGTGTTAAAATCCTACCATATGTGAGTTGATATTTTATACAAATAAACTGAAACACAGCGGACTTTAGGTCAGTCAGCAGACTACAACTAATTTTTAAGCCCAAATGCTGTTATTTCAGCCTTGATACCTAAGACACCACCTATGGAGCCAAGACATTTCTGCTGAACCTCCAGCTGTCACACATCAGCAGTAACATGACTTCCACAGTTATAAATCCGTCCCTGGAGATTTTCATTTAATACAGACCTGTCCCTCCTGCACAGTATAACAAGTTGGTGGCCAAGCTGGTCTCCAGAGCCTCGAGAGTTTTGGTTATAACACTGATTATATCAGAATTTTTTTGCATATCTAAAACACTTCGGCAATATATTTGCGCCAAAGAGTAAACACGGATCCATTTTGTGATAATATTTAGTTTTCCTAATGGTGTAGCCTTGTATGATGTTATACCATCATTAACAAAGCTTGCAAAATGAGAGGCCTCCTTTTAAAATGATGCAACATCAACATTGTTGCAGGGAAGTATAAAAAAGAAACTCACACGCGAAGTCTGGTGGAATAGATTTTTAGATCTTAAGATTTTGGATACACGGCTACTTTCTTCTTTATTTCAGCTTTTACTTTACTGATAACTCCAATATCATTCTTCAGTGTTAATTTATGAACAAAATAAATATATAAATAGTCATCATAAAGAGGCAGATCACAAATCACAACACTTTGAATAATGCGATCTGAATTTTAAACCATCAGGTATATCAAATTTTAATGGGCTAAGAAGCAGTACATCGCATTGTCAGCTTCATGGAAAATGATGTGGAAATGCTCTGTTTCACTGCATTTATTCAGCAGAGTAAAAACTCATGGTAAGGTTTCCTAATGCACTGATTTCTGATGACTAATAAGAACAAGTAACAGAGTTACCCAACCTCATAGTTCAAGAACTTATCATAATCATTCAGTAAAATGCCATTATTTATGTTCTATGCAAATGCATTCCCTAACACAATTCCCCGATTCAAGACAGGGGAAATACTTTCTACAAATAAAGCTGTATTTCATATATTATGTATGTTATGTCACTGAAAACAAAATATCACATTGTCAGTGTTATTGGTTGGCAGAGTAACAGGACTTCATACCCACACATTAAAAAAATAAAATAAAATAAAGAAGAAGGAGGCTATCATTACCAACAAATAAGAAACATCAGAAGTTCAACTGTTTCTCATACGAGAACATTGTTAGTGATCTAGCTTTACGCAATACATTATCGTCATCATAAATATTCTACTTCAGGCTTGGTTCTTACACAAGATACCCATTTGATGCCTCATAGGAAGGCAAAAATGTAAAGGATTATTATTAACATGGCTCATAAAAAAGGGGGGCATCAGAGGGTTTCCATGGGATACAGAGGCTTCATTTTCTACTTATATTCTTAAGTACAAGGTATGCAGTCAGTTCAATGTTTTATAAGGATCAATAAAAAAGAACATACAAATTTGTATAAAAATTCTTCATTTGTTTGAAGCATGACCCACCTTAGAAATTATCCACTTTCCATTTTCATCTCATTCAAGTTCCCAAGTTTGTTTTTTTTTTAATTAAATTAAATTTATTTATTTATTTTATTCTGCCTTGGCAAAGGAAACCTGTCTTGGCTCCATTTTTAGCCTCACTTGCGTGCTGGTTTTAGAAATGACAATTTGTTAGTCTAACACTGAAATATCTCACAAACAAGTTGGTCATAAAATCACTACATCTATTTTTTCTTTTAGAAAAAATGGATGTCAAAATGGGAACCTCAATATTTGCCAGTATTTGACCACCATTAAGTTTAAAATTCATTTTGTGTGGTGATAGTCGTTCTATAGGTATTTCACAGCCGGATGGCAGAGAATGTGAAATGCATTACATGATACTGACTCTTAATGTGTTGAAATTGTTAACAGCACCATGGCAACGCTGCTTATGGAACACATAATTGCTCACCAAAGACTTACAAACTCCCTCATTCAAATGATGCAGATCTCAGTGATCAATGAAATTTAATTTCTAATTAGTCTTGGCTTCCAACAAAATGAAAACAAGATATTTGAGACGATATTAATAACCTGCATTATTATGATTTACAGTGGTCTCTTTCAGTGTTACAAATTCAATCCTCTACACTTTGAAGTGGTTTACACAATCCTACTTCTACTTTGTCCATCAATCTCACTCTCACAGCAGTAAATGTTTTCTCTTGCTGTTATCAATCATCATTGTTTAATTAGGTCTCAATATTACTTATTAATATTTTCTGGAGTTTTGTTTCTTGTGTAACCTTCATATGGCTCTCATTGATGACTGTAAAAACAAAGGCTTTCTTTTTATATTAAATTGACAAAGCAATGAAGAAGCAGGATTTGTTTCAGCTTAAAAGCCTCTGTTGAAGTGCTTCATGTAGCAAACTATAAAGGCCTTAATGATTTGAAAAGCAGTCACTCCGTCATCCATCACGCCATGCCATTTAATTGAGAAGTGAAAAGCTCTCGAGATGGATGAGGATGATTCATAGGTGAAAGAGCGAACATCTGTCAGCGCTTGTCAATGCAGTGAACAATGAAGGGGTTCATTTCTTGTGGACTTCTGCTGGAATGTAAACTGTGGTGTAAAGGCTAGCATGCACATTGATGCAATCAGTAGTGTAACACCCTATACTGGAAGAAGTTTGCCTTCATGTTTTTTTTTTTTGTTTGCTTGTTTATTTGTTTGTTTTTATTTTCTTCTGCCAGAAATCAGAAAGCTTTCAGGAACTTAGAAAAGGTAACAAACTCAGTTTGGCAGGTTCCTACAAAGGACTATCATCCGTGAAAGCAAGGTGTAAATACTGACTAAAGTCTTTCTTATAGACTAGGGAACTCATTCAGAGATTTTAAGGTCAAAATAAAACATTAGATTTAAGCGTGAAAGATTAATGATTGGTTTCAGGAAAGTTAATTTTATCAGACCCCTTCACCAAAGCAAGCACAGTTTAAAAAGGCTTTCTGACAGAGCACGTTTCAGCTGAAGTCCTTGAAGGCAAACATCTCCCATGAGCCATTAACGCTTAATCTTCAAGATGACTGCTTCATGTAAATCTTTGATACATTTTTTTTTTTTTACAATATTACTGCAATGAAGACATTAACTGACTATTTTGGAAACTTATGACAAGCCATTGCTCTTGTTATTTATCTCTTTCAAGCCCTGATTTATTAGTATTTTAATCAATTGCATGTTTTCTTTAGTTACAGTGTGTTAAACACTGTGCCAGCGTGTGAGAGGGAAAATAGAGGCTACATGCATTTCTGTGCCGAACGTGGCAGAAACAATGGACTGTATGTTTTATCCTTATCTCTTGTGCCCGGCTCCTGAAACAGTTTCTGTCTCCCCAGTGGTTGGAAAAAGAAAAAAAAAAGAGAAAAAAATAACTGTAGCTACTTTGCATGTTACAGTTGACACTTTTTTGTTCTCTCTTTCTTATTTTGGTCTAATTTCACTGTTTTTCTTTATTGTTTAGATATCTTCAGTTTATTGGTTTGCATGACTCCCTACTTTATATTTTGAGGGTTTTTAATGTACATGATTATTGTCATATGGTGGGTTGTGAAATGCTTTGTATTGGATTGCCTTAAATTAAAATTATTTTAAAAAAGTGACTACTTTTATTTTTAAAAGTGTAGCTTTTTTTTTTTGATGTAGCAGAAAAATGATGTCCTGCAGTTGGATTTAATATCATTTTCAGTCATAATTTTTTCGCAAAGATTAAATATTTTGATTCCAAGCAACTGAGATCCACCCAAACGGACATTAAAGGAAGAAACTGTGCAAATGACTTGAGCATGGGCTACATTAACACACTTTTTTTTCCTTTTGCTGCAAAGACAGAAAAACTCACTTGTAGCTTCATTATCGATGATTGAGTCATATTTCACTTTTGGTTTTGTTTGCATTTTTACAAAAATCTTTAGATACTATCTTTTAACACAGGACAGTAATCCCATACATTTTTCTCTTGTTCATAGACAATCAAAACATCTGTGTTCTGTTTTACCACATGCATTTTTAATGTAGATTTTTACAAACTACCTCTGACTCTCAACGTTCCCATGTACGAAATGCAACAGTTGTTTGCTCTTCATAACTGTCCTACTGACTTCAACATCGCTGTGTACTTTTAACACTGCTGAAGGGGTTTGATCTTTTACTTCTTGAAAGGTTATTACAGTGAGTCTAAGATTATTCTATATTTAGAAAAAGGCAATAGAAGTAAAATCACCTCATCACTGACCTTCAGTATAATAAGGCTTTTTGCAAACATGTCTAAAGGCCCATTTATGCTCAACACAGAAGACAGATATGCAGACGGACCCTTTCGTTTGTCTCCTCTGTCCTTTACGTGAATTTTCAGGGCCCTTGGGGATCTGGTGGCGTTGATCCGGATCAATACCACTAGAAACTGTGGAGGCAGTGTTGAGCAGCACAGCTAACATGTGACCAGCAAAAAGAACAAACCAGAGAAAGAGAAGAGGAATTGGCCGTGCACATGCTGTGAGGTGTTTAGTAGTCAAACAGACCACCGCCATCTACTGCGCTGCCTCTTTTTATTTCTCTTTTTTAAAAGTGTGTGCATTATCATGAACCCCTCCACCGTCGGCATGTTTGCTGTCACTGATTTTTCTTCTTGTTAGGATGGCCGTAAGTAGTTGCATGAACAAGGAGGCTTGAGGCAAGTGTACGCGCAGACCAACCAGGTGTTTATTCAACCATCACAAAATATGTGCCATAGTATCTTTAACAAACATTCATAAAGGAGGTCTTAACAGCTCTGCCTGCTGTCAACTGACAGCCCTTTTATGAGCTACCATTATGCCATCCCCCCAGCCATACCACACAACAGGGTAAACTGATATTCACAAATAAGCAAAATAATACAAATATACATAAAATAAAATATACATATATAATACATATACATATATACAACAAGCATATTTTAAACAGTAATTTATTATACTAATTTAAATAATGCTAAAAGAATCCAGCATGTTAACATTTCAATTTGTCCATATTAGGAACCTCTTAACAAATTACTAAACTCCCCCTTCTTAATTAACACGTGGTATGTCCTGGAACCTATAAATGGTGATCAAGTTTTTCAGTGACTTATTTAACCTGAACACCCTGGAAGGAAAACAACACAAGAGGTAAGAAATGTACGTAGCGTCACAAACCTTTACAATTTGAAATTACCAGTTCAAAATTCAATTATTAAAACAATCATTCTCAGTATGTGCTTTTTTTTTTTTATAGGATATGCCCTTTGCTCCAACTGATAGGCAGATAGTGTCAAAATAACAATAAAACCCATTCACTCTGTGTTGTAATCGCTACCAAATGATTTTTCAATTACAAATGCATATTAAGTGGTTCCGATGAAATGAGAAACTTCATGACATTTAGTCTTCTGGTGTTTTTCGGCAGTTGAAAACAACTTTATAGTGGTGCATTTCCGCAAGTATCCAAAACTGACATCAAACACGTGGAACTGAACTTTGAACTCGGCACCTCCCATTTATGGATGAACTGACTTACAACCAAGGCAATATAAAAGACACATTGAAGTATGAGGGCAGTGACATGTGACACTGTTAGAAACAGACGTACCTATTTACATAGTCTGCAGCCAGCCCAGAGGTGAAACTAGACCTAAACCAGTCACACTTTCAGTAAGGAAATGGCATAATGGGATCACATTTTGCCATTTTAAACAGCACAGTACCTATTTTTTTTAGCTGTATTCTGAAATGCTTTCTATTACTATTCTCAGAAATACGTTCCTTGGTTTATTCATGATCCCTGAGAGACAGTACAGACTCAGAAACACTGTCTGCATTTATTTTTAAACCAACTGAACTGAACATGAAGCCTTTCAGGATGGCTACTAATTCCATCATTCATGGTGCAAAAAAAAAAACCAAAAAACAACGATATATCTTCTATGAGTAATAACTAGATTAATAACAATAGTTTACAGAGTATGAATAACTATCTTAAACATTGGTAATCATAAACACTTAAAAAAAAGCATGCTGGGAAACTACACCCAAGTTAAGACAAATGGTTGTGGTATGTCCAGCAAGAAATTAAATCTTCTTTCAACCCTGCTTAAAACCTATGATTCATGTACATGTCCCAGTATTGATCAGTTGTTCCTGTAAAATCTGAACATTTTAAGGAGGTAATAAATCAGGATGATTTTGAAAATATAGCAACAGGCAAAGAATAAGGTCAAGGTGATATGGCTTGACTTCATTTCCCACTGCTACCTAATAATGCATTAGAATAATATCATTAATATTATTATAATTTCATATGGATCAATTTAAACCTCACTATAAATTCTGAATGAATAATTTATGCTAGCCTTTGGTTAGCACACAGACAGAAAACTAAGGATAGAGGGAGAGAAAGAAGGATGGAGCATATTTGAACAAGGTGAAAAGGTGGACAGAAGTATTCAGGTCCTTCAGGTAATCCCAGTTCACTGCAGCTGTAAATGGTCATTATGTGTCATAGTGGCAGAGACGCTGGGATTATTTTCCATTAACATGACTGTAGTTTCCAAAAAACATTTTTTTCCAACAACTTTTTCCAAATGAATGGAAACCAAGAATGAACAAATAAAAAATAGGAGAAATTCTCTAGCATCTACACAGAGTATAATGTCCCATTGAAGAAGTGGCAGTAGTTCAGCACCTGGCAACCTCAGCTGTCACTCTGGTCTCAACGATCAAGTTAGAAGTCATTATGTCTCAGGAAAACCTCTGTGATTAGGACATCCTGAGCTGTCAGCCATCAGTCATGTCTCAGGCATCAGGAGGAAAGGTGTCATGTCTCAAGAAATATGGAGCCACCCATATGTCAAATGTAGAGAGCACAATAAAACATCTTGTGCATGTGCAAGTTTGAGAATTTTTTTTAAAATTTCCTAACCTACAAAAAGTTCCTGCTTACAAATATATTCTGCTCCTTTTCAAAACTGAATCATATGAACTCAGATAAACTATTTTTTTCCTTTCAAATGCCCTGGCCTGCAGTTTGAGATCTTCTTGTTAATCCAAGATGATTTCCTCTGCTTCTGCTTGGTTTCTTCTTGGATGACCATGTCAAAACTCCCCTATCCAATAGGATGTCAGATCTGACATCACCCAACAAACTCATGCTTACCCAACGTCACTGCCTCCTTGCAGGTGTGCTTGCTTTGCTTCACTGAATTTCCTTCAGAAGACAGATAGCTTTGCTCTGCAATTCATTAGGCACAGTGGAACAGCTAAATTAGGAATGCCAAGTGACATATGTTTTAATTGTACAAAAATTGTCATGTATATCTGCATGTCAATGTTTATTTTATATATATATATATATATATATATATATATATATATATATATATATATATATATATATATATATATAT
>JAOWBL010000020.1:14637795-14668281 GCA_028564865.1 Zenarchopterus dispar | reverse complement strand
ATATATATATATATATATATATATAAACTCACTCACCAAGTCGCATTATTAAATACACCTGGTATACTTAAAGTGGCTGCTGACTGTATAGTAGACATAAAAGGTCTGCACACTCTCTCAAAAGTGCACATTTTTAAAATATAAAAGTAGAATTACAGCAACTCAAGTATTAAAATTGATACATGAGCTTCCAAAAAAAAAGCCCTGTAGGTAAATGACACACACTTGCTATGAATTACAGTGATTCTAATTAGAACCAGATGAAAGTTGGCTGTTTCTTCAGTGTTTTTCCTGAATGTTTAAGGTTGCATTCTGCTGAGAGACTTGGGCAACAGAGCTCCCCAACAGACTGTGAGACTTAATTGTTGAAATGTCTCAATCAGGAGAGGGGATATAACATAACAGTGGAGGCAATAATGTGCCAGGGAACACCGTCAAAACTATTATCAACAAGAGGAAAACTGTGACACCGCAGAAGCACTGAAACGATCAGGACGACCCTTCAAAGATAATGAGAGGATGAGCAGAAAGCTTATCCGAGAGGCTACCAAGAGGCCAGCAGCAACACTGAGGGAACTACAAGTGTTTTTAGCAGGTGTTGGTCTTTTCTTGCATGTGACTACCATCTTCTGTGTTCACAACTCTGGGCTGTGAGGTAAGTTAGCAAGATAAAAGCTATTTTAGCCTGAAAAATTTTTTTTTGCAAACCTACTTTAAATATGCCAAAACCAATCAATTTGATCAGTATAAATCTCGTGGGAAAACTGTGTAATAGTCTGATGTCCCAAAGGTTGAATGTTTTGGGCCTTGATTCTAAAAATTAGGTTCGGCACAAAGCCAAAAGAGAACATCATCCAGGGAACATCATGGTACCCCTACCATGATTCATGGTAGGGGTACCGCGGTAGGGGTTCACTATACCTACAAAGAAAAAAAGTGACCATCTAACACATCGTAGAAGATAACATTTCAGCAAGAGGTGAGTTGTATTTTTCAATGATACCCATGATGATAAGACATATTTTTTTCTAGTGGTACCAACTATGGTAGTTTGTCAAATCAGTTTCAGTGCTTTTATTTTAATGATTCTTTGTAACCACAATTCAAAATTAGTGTCTTATTTTCATTAAAACATCATTTACTATTACATTTTCAGTTTCAAGTTATTCAATGACTTGTCAATTTTTCTTTATTTAATGGAAGAGTATCAACAACTTTTTTCCGTGTTTTTCCTTCTTTTCTAAATGCAGACTCATTGCTAAAATGTGAAAAAAGATTTAAGTTTTAAAAAATATTTTTAAAGTTACTTAACAGTAAGTTTAGGTGGAAACTTAGAAATATTTTTTGGTTTGTTTTTAAGTGTTACACAAGTTTGTCCCATTTAAATTATTCAGCTTGCATCTCAGCAGTCTGCTGTGGGGGTGGAGGTAGTGACAGCTGTCAGAAATCAAATCAAGCCCAAAACAGAGTGTGAACCAACACTGCTGCTGCTCTCCACATTGCTGGGAGCATTCTTAGAGAAAATATCTAGTTGTTGCATGGACAACATCATGCATTTACAGACAGTCTGTTAATTCACTTTCTGAGAAAAAAATTCTCATTAGAACATCCACCCAACTCATCTCTGAACGGTGCAGCACTTAACTCAGCTTTGCGGACTGACTTTAAAGAGGGATTTAAGGTCTGGAGGAGATGTACTTGAACATCCTTTCTAGGGTTCTTCACTATATTTAGTTTCTGGGTTAAAAAGGGGAAAAAAATGGTTGAGCAACAAGATATTTTCTAAGTTTTGGAATGAACTTTTCCAGAAGTTTTCACACCAAATCATTCAAGATGAGTAAGTTAATGTCAGACAGACTGACACTACTGAGAGCAAAAAGTTATCCAAATAAATACTGCCTCTTCAGTACTGCTGTGGTATGGGAATCTTTTTGTTGTGCAAGTTCCTCAGTGGTAAAACCCTATCCCAATGATCCCTTTATGTATCACCGATAAAATACACTCTACTTTAAAAAGACTTTGGGATAAACAAGTAAAGTATGCGACTACTTTACCACAACACATTGTTGGGAAACATAATGTGGTTGAATGAGGTGCAAGTCATTTTCTAGCTGTCACCCTGTTTGGTGTTAGGTTGTCAAAAGCATCACATGGTGGTCCCACTCAGGAGAGCAATTTCTTGCTCTTGCAAAGAGACATATGAGGACAACAGTAAATGTAGGATCAAAGTTCCAGCCAGCAGCTAATTAGTTCAGGTTTGTACAAAGGCTGGAAGCAGCTGAGAGACATGATTGCAGTTATGTCCTGAGGAAAATGAAACACCCTCCAGAACTAAATGTCAGCAAATAATAATAAGGCTGCGCAGCACTTTAAAACATTAACGTGTTTTTCTGATAATATATTGTCACTTGAAGTTAAACATGTAGGCTGGCACCTCCTTACTAACAACCTTCACATGGATAAATTCTTCATACTGACATGTGGAAAGTAGCACTTCACATTTGTTTTCACCCATCTCACCTTTTACCATCACCTTTTGGACACACAGGGAAATGACCTTCAGTTTTATATGTCAACTTTTAATTCAGTGTCAGAGACTGTGAGACATACAGCACCCATTTAAAAAAAAAAAAAAAAAAGACGACTAGAGAAAAATATGTTGTTCCAGAGTCCTTGTTAATAAACAGCTATAGCAAATACAGCTACTCCCAACCCCGCCCCATTTTATGCTTTACTTTAACTCAGTTCATTATTTGTGCATGCTGTAATATTAGCAAACTTGTGAACTAGCATTAATGCCATTAGTATTTATGTAAGATAAATGAATTCTAAATATGATGCTACGTCTTCAGTGCAACTTGTGGGTGCAGCAGTGACAAGAGTTGTCAATGTGTACAGGTGATTCTTGACCTTGTCAGATTACTCAGACTCATTTTGAAAAGAAACATCTAGATCTGTGATATTATTGCCAAATAATATCACAGATGAGTCAACATGAGTCTGCTTTGACAATGGTCACTAGAACTCAGACAACTATGTCCAACTTATCTATCCCAAACGGCAGAAGACGAAGTTTATTCTAACAGATCTGAGCTTGAAAAGTTCAATCAATTCATCAATTGATACAGCTAGCCAAAATAGTCAGGTCTATCTTGGCAGAATTTCCAGTTACCTACACTTTCATCACAGCTTACCTGAATTATTGTAATGCACTTTATAAAAGGGTCAGTATTTCCTCCAGTGCTCCTCTTCAAAAGGTTCAAAATACTGATTTATGCTTTCTAAATGGCACACCAAAATACCTGCACTTTTGCCCAGATATAGACTCACTCCACTGGCAGCATGTACATTGTAAGATTCATTTTAAAATTCTTTTTCTTTTTCTTTTTTGTTTTTAAAGCCTGAACTGGTCTAGCCCTGTCCTTTCTCCGTGAGCTGCTGTCTCTATATACACCCACCTTTCTCTCATATCAGCTGATCAGCTGCTCCTGAGCATGCCCAAAACTATGTGTCAGCTTTGAGGAGATCAGGCTTTTGCTGTTGTGTGTCCAAAAACCACGAAAAGGACAATCTTTACACGTTAGACAGGCCTCTTCTGTGCTTGTTTTTAAATCTCTTCATAAAACCCTTTCTCTTTGGCCTCCTTAATACCTAATGAGTTGTTTGTTCCTGTTTTGTTTTATCTTTATTGTTTTGTTTTTTTTTTGTCTTACTTAATCTTATCTGATTTTATTGTCATTTCATTATGTATTTTGTTATTTAGTATATTATGTGTTTTTTGTTTTTGTTTTTTTCCTGAACAGCACTTTGGTCACTGTGGATGCGATATAAAGGGCATTATAAATAAAGTTTGACTGGATTGGATTAACTCCAAGTACAAAATTAGTGTAAATACCAGTTCATGTATACATATATAAATGTGCTGGTGTTTATTAGTATAAAAAACACCGAAATGGGGGTGGGGGTGGGAGGGTGGGGGAGACTAAACAAAAAAAAAAAAAAAAAACAAGCGGAAATAACTGAATCTTCACTTCAGTACAAACACGAGGCAACAGTGGAGGAAAATTTTCTAATGCACTGAAGAAACCCGATCTCACCCACTGGCACCTGATCTCTCCTGGTAATCTTCATCAGAACCCATGCTGCAGCTTTTTGGATTAACAGGAGGTTATTAAGAGTAACTTCTGGACATCCTAAAAATAACAAATAATAATAAATTCAAATGCTCAGACTAGTTTTATTTGCATCACTTTGTTAAACAACCATTTCTGCTGATATCAAAAGTATTCATATCCCAAATCATCAATGTGCCTAATTTTTTTTTTTTCACATTTTTGGTGAAATAGTTTAAATAATTTACAACAATGATAAAAAGTATGAAAGCTGTTGTAGTTCTGGAAACTGCATACACGTTTATCACAAAATTTATTTAACAGACAGGAATCAAATTGGCCACAATGTAATTCAACCAAAAGACCATATAATGTGCCTTGTAAAGGTGGATTTATATCAAATAAATAGATAAATAAACCACGTTTAGGTTATTGAAATGTTTTGTTTACAACTCAGTGACTCCTAAAATCACAAGCGTACGGTTAATGTTAAATCTGGCATCTGGAAATTGTTACCTACTGAAGTGAATGTGTCTTGTACACAGTCATAAAAAAGATTGTGATTACAGCAGATGTTTGATTAAGCTGCTTATTTTAATTAGATAAAGTGACAAGGTTTATTTAGAAATCCTCAAGAGAGGAGTTTGCTGAAACAGGGCTTCCTCAGTGCTTTGATTCATGTTCAAGGACGATCTTCTGGGACGTTTGTTGTTTCATTCCTGTCCTGTGAACTGACAGGGTCTTGGTTTTGATTGTGGGTTGTATGAATTTCGTTCACTTCTCTTTAGGTTTTGGATTTAGTTTATCTGTGATCATTTGTTTTTTGGACTCCTGCTTTGTGTTCAGCCTAATTTACTGCTTTATTTTAAAAGCTGGTGTGTGACTTCAATGCCCTCCACAGCCGTATTTATCTACATTTGTGTCTCATTGTATTTTGTGTCCTTACTCCCTTGCTGGTCCATCACCGCTTGTCTGTCCCAGTCCCTGTGTAATTCTGTCTTTAGGTTTGGGTTGTTCTGTTGTTGAACGTTGTTTAACTACTGCTGCCTCCAGGTACTCAAAAATTTGGGTCTGAGTTCCCAAAGACCTGACAGTATAAACTAGGCAGAAATGAACTGAGCAGGAGAATTCTTTTTCTTTTTTTTTTTCATTGCACCAAAACAGCTCTTGAGTCTACTGAAAAGTGACTGAGGGGAATTTTCATTATTGGGGCATACATTTGGAGGTCCTAAAAAGAAGCAACGCTGTAAATACCATTTAATACCATTTAATCCCACAGCCAGCTTACCTTCTGGAGGACCCTGCCCTGGACCCTGCAAAAACCTTCCATAGCTTGGCCCAGCTCTCCAGTATCCCGCAGTCTAGCTCTCAGTTATCTATTCCAGTAGTCCAGGAACAGATCTCATCTCCAGAGTGGTCCAGGACTCACTTTGCCCGTCTCCAAGTGTAAGGACTTGCCTTGTCCAATCTCCGGAGTAGTCTATGACACACCCATGCAGGCCCTACTCCAGCACAGGGTTCAACTCCGGACCGACTCCTTATGCCTGATCCAGACCCAAGTCCCACTCAGCTCCCTCAATCTCCAGTGCCTGATCCTTACATTTGCTGCCTGCTCAGCCTCCAGGTCACCATCCCAAGCGGCTTCTCCTATCTGCCGTGCTTCCTGACCACCCTTCTGGACCTTGTTGCCTGGTTTCTCAGTTTCTTGGTTAGCCCTGCCTGAACCTTATGTTTACGTCTTTTTGGTTGTATTGTGCCCCTCCTCCTGAACCCCTCCGCCCACCTGGCAATGTTTGGATGCTGGTTTTTGTATTGTGAGGAAAGCCAGGGAGCTGCTCCTTAGAAAGGGAGCTTACTGTCAGTCTTGCTGATCAAGTTTGCATTGAAGGTTGTCTGATTTTTTTTTCCACTTCTCTATTAGTTTATCTGGTTTACTTGTGCTCATGTTTTGTTTGGACTCCTGCTTTTAGCTTAATTTTTATTTTGAAAGTACTGATGTGTGACTCCATCTGTTCCCACCCCCTGTTTAAATTATCTACACCTGTGTGTCATTCTCATGAGACTTTGTTTTTCAGTGTCTATCTATAGGTCCTTTTCCATTAACATGGGTCCACGAAGTCATTCATCACCACCACTGCAGTCAGTGCAGACAGCAAACAGAAATACTGCAACCATCTCAGCTTCTTCAGTGTTGCTCTCATCATTGCAGTTTGTTTTTCTTCTGGATTTTCTTCATCTTGCCATCTTATTATTTTATTCATTGGCAGTTGGCAAACAGCAGAAGTGGTGAGGGTGGCATAGTATGCACATTTGCTAAGTCAGTAGATCCTATCAGGTCTGTCAGTGTAAATGAGGACACGATTGCTGAAAAGACTGAGGACAATGTTCAGCCTTTTATGTTTATACTGGATCCTCCTAATTGAAATATGGCCTATATTAGCTTTAGTCTCATTCACCCTCCATTCGTTCATTATCATTTATGTATTTGGGTCTAATTCCTCAGGAACCTAACACTAACATCACCACTAATATGTCTTCTACAGTCATTTCTCTTTTGTGTTTATGGTCCTCGAGATACCATTAAAAACAACTGGCTCAGAGTTTCTGCTGATCTAATATTCTGGTGTCCATCACAGCTCACACAAGAAGTGTTTTTCACTCATTTGCTTTTATGTTTCCTGTGTTCAGTTCCGCAAAAATTGTCTTACATTAGTATAATTGCTCTCCTGTGTCGAAACCTCAATTGGCTGGGATTTATTCCCATTTAAGGAAAATAACATGTTTTTCACATCAGCAAGTGTGTCATTAGAATCTCATGCCGAGTCTAAAGAGGACGTTTTCATTTTTAGCTGAAGTAATTAGGGTAATAATTCTCCTTAAACGTTATAAACTTGTGTTTTAGCCGTTTCTGCAGAGTTTTGCTGTCTATTAAACACCAGGCCTTTGGTTGCCTGAAATGTTGTACAAAGAGCTAAGCTAAGGTGATCATTTTTATCATTTCATAGTTTAAACCCCCTTCACATGTTATCAATACACTGATATATATATATTTTTTTTGCACTACAAGTGTCAACAAGCAGTTCTTCTCAACTTCTGATAGTTACACTACAAGCTTTGGCGAAACCACAAGGTGTCATAATACAGATTCTACCATGGACATAGAATAAAGGGAAGTAAGAACCAGTAGTTCTTCAAGAGTTCAGTGGAGAAACAATACCCATCTTTGCATCCATTCCAAGTTGAGTTGTTGTGTGCACATGCTCTGGGCAGCAACTGAGAGACTGAGGATACCACCGGTCGAGGTCAAGCTTCTCTGCAGGGGAACTGTCTTCATGCAGCGTGACAAAATGTGAGGAGTCCAAGACTTTTATGCAGCTGGTCTCCTCACTTTAAGACACACCAGCTGATGTGATTTGGGGCATTTTCACACCTGAAACTCCTGAAAGTCAAGATGCAAAGTCTTAAAGTTTTCATCAAAGGAGTTAGGTGTGATATCAACCTTTGAAGGAATTCCTGGTCTGACCTAAATGCAGTTAGCCTTGGAGAGACTTATGCCACAGCTGGTAAAGGAGACTTAAAGTGCTTTCAACTATTTGACAGCAGAAAAGAGAAAAAGTGACTTTTCAAACACACCATAAAAAAGTTTTTTTTTCATAGTTTAGAAAAGTTTTTAATTGATTCTTTTTTTAAATAAAATGACAAACTCCAACAGCAAATAAAGGTTTTGATTTGCCACTTGAAAAGGTCACTCCCAGCGAGAGAAAAAAAGACTGAAGCTTTTTATTCCCTTTTCCTGATTTAACTCTCAAGTAAAGCTCACTGGGTATCAGAAATAAAATAATACAGTTGAAGTGGCAAAAGTCACAGTATCAGTAGATATTCAGTTAAACCAAAAGCTAGCTTACCCCTAGTTGTAAAAAAAACTCAATTCTTTTACATACAGTGAACAAAACACAACACTGATGCTATTTAACAATATAAGGGTAGAATAAAGATTAAAGACCAATTATCCACATTTTTTGCTTTCCTTCCAGATGTCTTGAATTCTATATTGTACTGTATTCAATGCACTACAAGAAGAGCAAAGACAACTAATGGGAAAGGCTCAAGTAGCAGCACCAAGCAAAGAGAGAAAGGGCTGCACAGTCCCTGTTTGTTTTTCTTCAGTATCAGTTTGCAAATATGCACAAATCAAGTGACATGCCACCAGTTTGTATCATTAGTGCTGAGATATGGTGTTGATGAAACCTCACTGCCAGTTGTAGTCCAGTCTGCTCTCAATAATCCATGAACTGCACCCATGTTTCTGTGTCTATATTTATAATAAACTATAATTCTAAAAGTCTATATTGTAAATTATCTTTCATTTACAGTGGTAAGAGAAAATGAGTCTCCTAGGGTTATTTATTTTTCAGCTGTAATTTGCCATAAAAAGTCTCAAGAGCAGACAAACACAATCTCCTTAAGCTGATAACACTTAAATATAATTTCCTATGTCTTCAATAAACACACACATTAAACATTTGCGGTGGTGAAAAAGTAAGTGACTCCATAGATTAATTAGTTGAACCATCAGAATAAGAAGCAAATCAGAGTTCAAAGATATGAAAGAAATTAATAAATTCATTGCTTGGACAATCTTTATTGGATTTTGTTACCTCCCAGTGCATATCCTTGAAGTTTTGCACAAGAACTAAATAAATACAACAAAATAAGAGGATATCTAACAGTGACATTTATAACTCTGAGACATGCTAACCCAATGTCTTGGCCTGCAACTTCTTTAAGCTTAGCTGAAAGTAAAGTGTGTAGAAAAAATATGTCCTCTGAAAAATAGCCAATAGGCTGTGGGAATAATGTGGTTTTGCTTCACTGAAGGTAAGTACTCTAAAAATTATGGAAATGGGCTGTGTGCAAGATAATAGTTTATATCCATAAAGCCCATATTTAATATCATCTTCAGCTAACAACCTTTGTTCTCTGCAAGCTAATACGAAATTCCACAAAACAAAGGCAGCAACCTGGAGGGAAATCACTTCAACCCATAAATATACAACAGTCAAGCATTAATATTTATGTTTCATGGTTAGATTAATTAAAAACAGGAAAACATTCAAGGTGTTAAAACATACACCAACACAGAACATTTCAAACGAGATCATGACTGAACCTCTACCGATGGAGGTAGACAAGAGAACAAAATCATTGCAGCCTACAGCAAACATAAAAGCATCACAAGCATCAAAACCCAGCACTAAGTTCACAAGCACATATACAAGTTACCAAACTTTCGTGGTGATAAACGGCACTGATCCCAGTTCACAGCTGGTCTTGGGAGGCATGTCAATAATCAGGAAAACGATCAGGGAACGCCATTGTGCCTGGAGGTGAGGTTGGACCGGACCTGGCAATTGTAGCAACAGCAGTGCACACTTCTGGACACTACTTGCAGGACACAAATATACATTCAGTATATTTTCAATGGAGAGTGAAAAAAAGGTAAAATATCAATGAAATATAATATGAAAGGCACTGCAGAGTAATGCAAAGTGTCATGCTGGAACTACCAAAATAATTGCAAAGTAAAAAGTTTCCATGAGAGAAAACATAAAGGCAAGCAACAACATCAGAAACTATTGATCTGCTTTTTCATTACAGAGGGGCATGTGAGGGATCCAGTTGAGGTGAGAGGCATTGAAAGCCTCCCTTTTCTGACTTCTCCCTCTCTCTGTACGCTGATATAAAAGCCACCACAATTAATCTTTGTGGTCTTACAATGACATAGCAAGTGAAAAGAGTTGAATCTGGTGTCAGCACCAACTCAAGCATCTGAAAAAATTCCATTGTCAGGTTTCTTTCATGGTGCCAGACAGACAATCACATATTTACAAATCCAAATCTACATGATAGCTAATATAAGCACTCGCTTCTTCTTCCTGAATTCACCAGTCCTCATCTGAATATTCCCTTTTCTCGTCACCAGTCACCCAGTGTGATCTTGTTGTCAACTTTCCACATTTTTGCCATCCGCCACCTCATATTGTTAAAGGTATTCTCAACAGATATAAAATGTTTTACCTCTGTTCTTCTTAGCTGATTTCAGTACAATACTAAAGTCTGGTGTTTTTCTGTGACACACCCATTTGTTTCCCCTGTGGAGTACCTTTCTTTTTGACTCGCTGTAATGATATTGGAGCAAAGTGTGACATTGCTCTTGATTATCTTGGTGCATGATTCCTAATGGATCCTTCATGCTTCTCAGAGGAGGTACAGTAAGACTGCAAGATTCTAGTATTTATATAGCCTTTTCAGCCCCAGTACAACTGATGGCTGAAAAGTGTCTGTTCAGTTCACTATGTGAAATCTTTTTTAGTCAAAAGTGGCTTAATCATGAGATTATGATGCACTGAAATTGCATTAAACACTGCATTTACCTTTTTCATAGTGCATAATGAAGCATCGGCTTGTTTTCTTCAGCAGTTGCCTTCATTAAGGCGACTTTGAGTGGAGCTCTGAGTGCTCTTAGATGAAAGGCTGTGGTTGACTATTATAACTGCTGACACGAGATGAATAGAGCGTTCACCAGGTGAACACTGGTTTTATAAATTGCATGCTGGTTTAAGAGTGGTAATTGTGCATAACACAGGAAAACATGCATAGGCCTATGTGTGGGAAAAATATGACTTGACAGGACCAAAATCTACAGATTTGCTGACAATGTGACCCAGCATTCTGCCTGTATTCCACTTCGAACGTCTAATCTAAAATGTAATGTTAGAAGTGCTGAGAGAGACAGAGATAGAGATTTAAGTAGGAAAAAACAATTTTAATCACCTGCTAATAACACTAAATTTGAAATTATTGTTAGATTGTAGTTTAAAAACAATTTCAGTCACTCAGGTTGGTGTTGGAACAGACCTGTAGGTGCTTTTGTGGAAGTGTGTTTTGTTTTTGTTGTTTTAGTTTGGCTTTGTGAGGACTGAATCTCCCTGGCATATGTGAGCATCGCATTTGGACATATATGCACAACTACCTCTTGTAATGTACAGTGTAAATAATTTAACTGCTCTAAGAAAAAAAAATTGTTTTGGTGATGGACCTACTTGAATTAATGGATTTATTTCGACTGCTTGAACCAGGGTGGGGCACCGCTCAGAAGTATGGTCCATAGGTAACACTCGCCATCTACTGGTGATAAAGATGCACAGCAGTCCTGTTTCTACTTCGGGAAACCGTTAACTTAGGTATTTGTGTACTTATTTGTGTACTTGGTTTTTCCTGCCCAGAAAGTAAATATTTGCCTAGTATTTTTGGAGATTATTTTGAAGCACCAAAGTTAGTTTCTAAAATTTCTATCTTGACATATCAATGCACTTCTCACTAGAAAAACTAAAGGGTATTTTAGACATGACAACAGAAACTCAAAAAGAAAAAGAGGAAAATCATTCTTGGAGGCAGATAATATGAGCTGGAAAGATTTTCTCAAGTGTTTAATTACTATTAATTACTATATATATTACTATAGCTCAGTCATGGTCAGAGAGGAATCTGTCACTCAGCAGATTTGTTGATTCATGCATCAGAACAACAATGGGGCCTCTTTATGGCAGGTGTAAATGTGTTGTGGTTATATAAGTCATGCTCCTATCGCAGTCTCTCATGCTCATTTCTTCCTGTGTTCATGTGAAAGAACAGAGATAATGTCCTCTCAGTAGTATCAAAATGGCACCTCTGCTTACCAAGACACCGAGGTTACGTTGCCCATATAGCTAACATGAAAAGTGTAGATGATAAGAGACATGTTGAATGTCACGCATTTCATTGTAAAAAAGAAATACACTTCTGCATCACCTGAAGCCATTTGATTTAAGACATAAACTTCAAAAGAAACATAAAAACCACATGGATTTTTTTCACTTCATTGTTTTTACACTCCATTTTTGTACAGTTGCTATGAAATTGCAGCTGTTGATTAAAAGCTGAAGCAATAAAAAAAAGAAAGAAAAAGATCAATTTAATATATTGTATTGGGCATTATAGCAAAAGCTTTTAGTCTCTTGTGGAAGCTGTGGACTATTACTGAGAGACTCTTAACTTTTAACAGCTTGGTGCACATACCCAGAGGGATAAGGGTGTTTTTTGAGACTTAAAGAAAGAAAAAGCTGATATTGAAAGAGGTGCACTGACAAAGATATAACATTATTGTCCTTCCTAGAGGAAAGATGACAACAATTATGTTTCTAATTAGCTGTGCTTTCTTTTTGTGTGATGTATTTGCAAATAGGAGCTTTTGTAAGACCATACTAAGTGAAGAATGAGCAAACTTTCACTTGTGAGGATGGAAAGCAAACCTACAAAACAAATGGTCCACAGCAATGCCATAAACTACATTAGAAACATGTCCTGAAAAGAAAGGGGAATAGCGACAAGAGTTTTAAGTACGATAAATCCATCCATCTTAAACCTGCTACCATCAGGAGAGATGCAGGAACAGAAATCAGATGGAACTCACACTGAGATTTACTTATGTAAATATTCATTTATTTGATAATGAATGTTTCCAAAAGAAAAAGGAATGTATAGCACGGAAAATACTGCTTGCGTACTTAGTTGATTTTTTTTTTTGTTTTTTTCATTTTTTTGTTAGCTGAAATAATTTGCGCCACGCTTCTTCATATTGAAAATGTTCTATTCCAGGAGCAATTAAAATGTTTGTTGAGAAACGCTAGTTCATTTTGTACACAACGTTTGAAATGGAGCTCAGTCAAATGTTACTTAAAGTGTGGTTATATAATCGCTGCAGCCACAGGGGAAAATTGATTGATAAATTGAAAACATCATGAAAAAAACATGATACAATTTCGCTTTTATTGATTATATAACCTGCTGTTTGCATGAACACAATATTTATGCATAAGTTTAGAAATGTAATATTTAAAAAAAACAATAACTGATAGAAAAATGAATAAGTCTGAACTGTTTTGAAAAAATTTCAGCAATTTCAGAAGCGTTGAACCGCACACCGGAAGATAATCAGAAGCTCCGCCCACTACCGCCACCACCCCGCGGCTGCGCAAACTGGCTTCTTCTTTTTTTTTTTTTTTTTTAAATTATTTTTAACTTGCCATGGCTCCTAGTCCTAACGTAGAGCTCGTGAAATCCCAGACGAGTCAAATTATTCATTTCCTTCTCCAGGATGACGACGAGGTGATAAAACACAGAGAACTAGAAGTTATAGAGACTGACAGCCCAGGTTAGATTGTTTTTTTTTTCTTTTTGGTTTTGGTTTTTTTTGAGTATGTGTGGGTCATATTCATACCGACGACTGCCATGTTAATGTCTATGCTACCTAAAGCGCCACTTTCGTTTTCATAAGAAAACTTGTCTAGTCATTTCCTCACGAGTGTTTGACTTTGTTTCCTCCTGCTTCGATGTAAATTTGTTCCTCTCAGATATTAGACACCGGTAGCGTAAACACACAGACACGTACATCCGTGATACATTACGACCACTGTTTATTTTATTTTATATGTAGATATAGATGCTCATGACGTTTATAAACGGCAGACGTCAGTGTGTCTCTGCATATGAAATGTGCTGCTCTTTCAGGTGACGGCTTCGACCCAGTTTTGATCGCCCAAAAATTGAGAAGTGTTGGCGATGCCTTGAATGATGACGTCATGTTCAGGGCTGCGCTTGGTGACCTGAAGACAGCAGTGGCCCAAGAGGTGCGGGATGAAAACACCCACTTTGACCTGTTAATATGGATTTTTAAAATTTCAGTTCTCTTTCAGAAAACAATAGTCAGCTTCATATGTTAACTTAACTTAGTACTGTTTTTGGACTTGAGAGAGCTGGGTAAAGGACAACTGGACTTATTTTTCTCTTCCTTTCACGCTGCTTTGAATGAAGCCTTTGAGAGTTACCAGGACGTGGATGGCAGAGTCTGTGCCATTAACATCAAAGACTGTTTGAAAGGGTTCTTCATTTTATGCAAATGTGTTCACACTGTAAAACGGTTACATTGCTGGACTGTTGGTAGATCTAATAAATTAGAGCTCTGGAAGACTTGTAAAGTCATGATATTCATTTACACAGTGTTTGCTTATGCTCACACACACGTCCTTCAGTTTACGCTCCTGCAGGAACATTTGATTGATTGGGCTTAAATTACACTGAAATGTGAATTTAGTATTTGGATCAATGTCTGGATTCCATAAGAATACTGAAAGAATGACAACAGAAAATCCCTGGATGTTTTTGTTGGGGAATTTTTTTTAATAGATGAGGACAAGACCCACCTATTAGACCTGCAGTGACTTTACTTAAGTCTTAATGTGTGGATCTGTCTGTTTTCTCTCTGCAGGCCGTGGAGGCAGCATTCAGCAGCGGTGTAGAGGCTCTGTGTAATGCCCATGTCTCTCAGGGGGCAGAGGTGGCTTCAGAGGTCCAGCTAATCAGGGTCTCTGTGGCCTTGGGGCTTTACATCAAAAAATCCTGCCCAGACCTGAAACGTAAAGTCCAGGATGCCATGAGCGCTTTCCTCAACAGGCGTGTAGGTGCATGGGTCGCAGAGAAAGGTGGATGGGTAAGTACATGCTTAAGATATTTATCTGGGTTTTTTGTTTGTTTGTTTGTTTGTTTTTTAACATTATGATACATCCTATGATCTCTGACTTTGCATTTTTTATGGATTTTTTTTTTTTTAAACTACCTACATTGGGGATGTTAATTATTGCAAAAAGAGCTTATTTCACCAAAGCCAGTGATAGAACACTGTATCACTATATAAAGTATATTGGAAGTAAAATTGTGTCTTTCACCGTACCATTCATTTTGTGGCTTTATCGTTATTAAATTATCTTTTTACTTCCTCCTTGTTTTTGAAAAACAACATAATTTCCTCTTTTAGTTAGTCTTGCTACAATTTTTAAGATCACTCCTTTTGACTACATTTTTACCATTTCTAAAGCAACATACAATTTTGGAATTTTTACACACTGCAACCTGAATTTTGGTGAGGTGTGTTAAATTAAACTAGATTGTTCGCTGAATTGTTTTACTTCACAGGAATTTTTAGCAAGTTATGTTTTTAAATACATTTGGAAGTGAAAGTGACAGGTTGCAGACGTTTTCTGTTTGTAATTTGAAACCTTATTTTCTTATATATGCAACAATATGCAAACTAGGTTTTTTGTTTTTTTGTTTTGTTTTTTTTTTTTTTTTGCTGGTGTTTATTTTAATTCTTCACTAATGCTAAAGTCAGTTGAAGTTTTAGAGAAGTAACCTTGAAGAATGGTAGAAGAGGGTGCCGTTGTCATTATTTTCAGAGAAATGGCAGTCTTTGTGATTGTGTGACATTTTCCAGTTTTCGGAGCGGAGTCTCCTCTTATAGGCATGGAGGTTAAATTGCTTTTGCGACATTGTCCAAGATTTAGTTTCCTTCTGTCTTTGCCTCGGTCATTCTCCCATTTTATCTTCCCTCATTACTTTTCTAAGTCTTTTGGCCACCTCTGCCATGATGTCCGCTGTAGCTCTGCGAGATGGCCTCATCGCCGTCCATGTGTGACATAATGACATAAAGTGATATAGAGTTGTTGTAAGGCATGACTGGGATAGCAGCCAAAGTTACTTTTGGTGGTTTTTGCTAATGCTAAGAATGGGAGACCGCAAGAGCCACACAACACGTCCTTGTTTCCACGAAACTGAAACTGAAAGTTTAACAGGGAAAGAAAAAAGTTCTTGATCTCGCTTCAGTGGAAAATATTGTTTTGCACAATTAAGGCATTGACTATAACTCATCGTGTTTTTGTTTGTTTGTTTGTTTTTCAGAGTAAAGTGGCAGACATTTCACAGTAAATCTTGCCAAACCAGTCTCTTGGTAATTCACCAGCTTTTCTGTGGCACTCACAAGAAGAATGAATCCGTAAACTGTTGGCTCAGGGTTTTGTTTTCAGTCAAACATTTAGTAACACTGGAGAAGGATTTCTTCACCTCACTTCATCATTTTGAGTTTGTCAAAAACTCTTCCAGATCAAAGTTGCTGCTGAGTTTGATTTCCCCCACTCATTTACACTCGGTGCCTCTTTTGTTAATCTGTGACGTTAATTATTTAAAGCAGGTGATCAGCATTCAAAAATCATTTTTGAAATATGAGTTCATGCTGATAAAAGTGATATTTTGTGATTAGAGGACACTACATGTCATCACTGGATTTTTACTACATTTCTTCTTTCCAAAAGATGAATAATATACCATTTAATTTTCTATATTTATTTTCTATCATGTGGATTATTTGATTAGGCCCTTACATTCTCAGTGAATTAAGTCGTTATTTCAACATGAATCATGTCCTCATTAGTTAACTGATATCTTTTTTTTTTTTTTTTTTTTTTTTTTTTTTTGCTTGCCTTATAATTAACTTGGATGGAAAAACTTTCTCCAAAAAATGTTTTATTTCCATCTTGATGTGGAGTGACAATCATAAAACTTATGCTCTCATTCTGGCATTTTATTTGCATTAAAGTGTGTATTTGATCACAAAATGATATCTGGTATTCAATTAAACGTTAAATTCGATCACTTTAAAGTGCTTTCTGTCACTTGTTTAAAAACAGTTTAATACTGATATTGGAATAAGTCTTAAGTTATTGAACCCAAAAAGAACAAGTCACTTGCTGTTGTATTAACCTTCAACTTTTCCATCACTGTTTACATAAGTTTTATAGAAGGAAACCTTGATTGAAGGAAGTCATGTCCACAAGTCCTGCTATAATTTTCTGCATGTTTGGTGGTCACGAATGAAATTTGGTGTCTTAGCTACAGGTGTAGGTATGTCAGCTTCATGTGTTTGGTGCTGCGTGGTGCTAAATGTAACAAATCACATTGTTTTGCGTTGCTTTTTATTTGCACATTATTGTTAATGTAACTGGGATTTTGGTGTTGAATTTTGTAAGAATTTCAATAAAATTTGAACTTTGAATACTGTTTTTTTTTTTCTTTCTTATGAACGTGACACTGAAAAGGTGAAGATAAGCCATGAAAAAAAGAAAAGAGTAAATCTGTTGCTTCAGGATGATGAACAAAGACATCCTTGATACTGGAAATATCCAATAAAATTGATCTGTTGTGCTAAATAAGAGAATATTGTTTTGAGAGAGCCCAGTGATAAGCTGAGGTGCTGAAGGACTGACACAAGCGAAGTTTAAGGTTTTCATTGCTTCCAGCCTGGTATTACTGTGGGCTGTATTTTAAATTTTCATGGCTTGATTACTCCCAGCATTCAACACAGTTCCTTATTGTTTATTGACTTTTGACTGTATGTAGTTGCATGGTGATGGACTTTGGTTCTTTTTCATCCTTTAGTTATCATTTATCACAAGATCCTATCCATAATTTAAATGAGTTGGGAAATACTATTGGAGAATAAATAATTGAGGAAGAGTAAATAAATAAAAATCTGTAGACAAACTGAAACTTTAGTGGAGAGGTCTGTGGTTGACATCTCTAAAGATACCCTTGAATGCACTGACATTTTTGTAGCCCAGCAAGGATAAAAACAAATGTTTTTCTTTCTTGAACTCTCAACAGTCCAGTGTGGGTGGATGTAGTATTGGGTGATTCTGTGCAGTAACCACCAGAGAGCAGCACTAAAAACCAAATCAGGAGGTGCCAGATCACAGATGCCAGCTGTGATCTGAGAAGGGCATCTGTGATTTTCAGAGGAGGGATAAAAAGGAACATACCAAACCCTAATTTAAGGCTGCAAGTGTTTGCAAGTTTCACTTCCTTCTATGAAGCTTCCAGGAACACAGATGTAAAATTCTTTTTATTTTTTCTTGGATTATTTCTACTTTGTGATCATAAATAAAGACCACTGCTCACTGGTTTTTTTATTCACAGGCATTTGACTGTAGATTCTCACCTCTGTGAGCACAGTGAGGAGTCAAGCCAATGCTTAAATATGTGACAAATTCCTGCTGACAATCTCAACACGCCACACGTTCCCAATATTGTCTTTATAGCACTACAAATCTCAAGTAAGACATGTGCTTGTCATCTAGTTTTTTTGGATCAAGATTAACATACAGCAGCCACATTCTTTGCCCTAAAGTCAGGTTGTTTGCAAGTTAACACCTCACTGTGTTATCTGGTAGTCAGTTACAACCCCTCGTGAGGCTCAGGAAAACTAACTTTGATCCTGGAATCCACTCTGGCCTTTCATAGTGGGAGCATTTCCAGTACACACTTTGTGCTTATCCTGAAGCCTGAGTTGCCAAGTGATGTTCTTTATCAAGGAATACAAAAAGAAAGTTCAATAAGTGAAAAACAAAACAACACCAAAAGTGTTCTTTTTAATCCTTTCATTTTATGTAAAATAGGAGTTAACTGTATTTAAATAAGCAGAACTTTAAAACATAAAGTTGCTATGAGTCCGTGCATTTGGTGGATCACAATGTGAATATTGCTAGTTTGAATATTTGTCGCTTTCCCAGTTGACTGTCATTTCCAAATAAATCAAATGCAATTTTATATATGTATATATAGCTGGAATATCAGATGAGAGTAACGGCATTAAGAGCAGCTCTGCTCCAGTAGATAAAGCACAGGAATAATGCAATGAGAAATTTAAAAATAGCAATAACCTCCATGGAGAAACAGAGCCTGCTCTGTCGGTTCGTATCATCCAGTTTATCATCTATCTCACAAGTTGTCTTACTTAGTGGAGTTGGAATCTTTGTTAAATAAATAAAAACTACTCCTACACGTGTACTTGTTTGAGTTTCTGAATTCGGTTTTAAACAAAAGTGAGTTATTTTGGCAACTGAAAAATGACAGATTACCTTTATTAGTTCTTCCTGACAAAAGCTTCTGTTGGAAATCAAAATATTTTGACAGCCTCCCTCAACAGATTCCTTCCACTCAGCACTCATAAGGGAAAGTCTTTTTTTTTTAATTTTTTTGTCTCGTGTGAAAAACAGATTTTTCAACATATCAAATAACACCACTGCACCTGGAAATAGTTTATCCCTTCAGTTAAGATAAAAATTTCTCCCATATTTCTTAGAAAAAAACATTCCAGGTCAACCAGACTGCAGGTCAAGCAGTGTCAGCACATATCCATTTCCTCCAGGGTTCCCCTTGGTCCACACACAGACTCCATCACTCTGTCATGTAGTTCCTGAAAACATGACTCTGTGTGTGTGTGTATGTTGGGGGAGGGGATCATAATGCAGTTCATTGACTTCAGTCATTTCCTCCCAAGTTTTCATTCATGACTGGTCTCGATTTTTCTCTGCAACAGTAATATGTCTCTACAGAACCTCATATGGGTAGTATTAATTAAGTACCATCCATAAAATAAGCCTTAGTTCTCACACTAAGGACATTTGTTATATCAGGTCAGAAAATTTAACTCATCCTAGTCTGAGACTAATGATCAAACTGTCCTAAAACAGAAATGATAATTAGAGCAAAAGAAAACGAGCAGGGAAACAAACAACAATTAAAGTAGACGACCAAGGAGTCAGACAGGCTGGAGAGGCAGCAGAGGAGGGTAACTGACAGCTGAAGTCTCTCTGGAGTGCAATCTGATGGACGATGCAGTGATCACAAACATGACCAGGTTAGAGATGAGAGTAAGGGCAGGAGGGCAGCGAAGCAGGGGGCCTCCTAAATGAGGGACCCTCGAGGGATGTCAGATGACTCTGGCGCGTGGACTCGAGCAAAATAAGTTCACTAGAGTCAAGTATCTCAAATAACTAGTAATGTATAGCGCACCAGTCACAAGCTCCATTTTCTATAGTGAGGTGATTTCACAGGCATATGTTTCCGGTTGATATTCATGCTTTTTTGTTTTATTTTATTAACTTTTTGTGCTTGTGCTTTGCAGTCACAATATCTCCATCACCTCTCACCTTCTGTTGATTTAACTGTTGAACATTTAGTTAAGAAACTTGTGTAAAAACATACACACACAGCCACAGGAACAATACATTTGCACAGTTTATTAAAATGATATACTGTTTGAGCTACCAATGTCTCGTGACAGCCACGACGCCGTTGCTCTGACAGGTGCTCTTAAATAAAAATGATTGACACAATTAAATGCCAGAACTGCTTTCTTTGTTTATGCAGTCTCTGGATCTCTGTTTACTCAAGCTGTCAAGCTCTCTACTGGTCAATGATGCAAATTCACTTGTCAATTCACCAAACATTTCCTTTTATTTAATGATCTTCTGAGAGTGGATCAGGAATTCTAATAAAATGAAATAAATCCTGCACACAGTGCATTTAAAAGCACTCAAAAAAAGTGACAAAGACAAGAATTCAGTGGAGAAATTATTACCTTAAAAGTGCTGAAAGTAGAGTGACTTTTTGTTTGATTGATAAGGAAAGAAAATATCCAAGATGAGGGCGGCACTTGTGTTAATCTCTTTTTTGTATTAATGTCTCATCACAGCTGCAGGTTATTCTTACCCACGACGGGCTTGAGAAAGTAAAATACTAACTCTGTTGAAAAAGAAAAGCCACAGCGGACTTTAAAGCCTCAGTATGTACATATACTGTAGTGCATTATGAATTTATTCAGTTCTCAGCATTCACAGCAATACTTGTGCTAACTGCTAACAGAGACATTTAGAAGTTGGATTTAATGACCTGTATCACGTAAACGGCTGTAAGAGTCAGAAGTGTGCAGCTGTTCTCTGAGTGAGATGAATATTCAGCATTTCTCTCTCTCTCTCATTTACACACACATTACCTACATATGGCACTATACATAATACAACTCTCGCTTGTCCCATTTTATCATTTATCCGTCATATCAGAAATGACACTTTTTAAAAAGGTGAAACTATCAGTTTATGTCCTGCCTGTAAAAAATTAATGACTGACTAGGTGTGATTTTTTTACTGTTAAATTAAAAATAAAATATTAGTACCATTTGAAAACATTCAAAGCCACTGATGTGTGAGTAGAGGAACATTATAAGAATAGAGTTATAGTATACAAAGGAAATCTGGGCATTTCTTTAGATTCACAGTTCTTATTTCAAAACCACTAATGTAGTTCCAGTTGTATGACCACCGGGTCACTTGTTTATCCTGCTGCCCATGATCAGCAATCAATCAGTCAGTTATTATGATATGACCACCCAGCTAATAATACATAGGTCCTCTTCATGACAACAAAGGGGTCATGAGCTGGACAAATAAAATCCGTGGGGTGTTTGTTACAGGGACTTCAGCGATAGAGCTTATAGGAAATGAAGGTTGTGGCGGTGGGATATTGTTAGATTGATTTCCCCATAGATGTAATTTGATGCTATTGGATTGGTATCTAGGGAGTTTGGAAGCAGGACAAAGACCTCAGATTATCTGTCTTTTTCTTTAAATCCTTCATTTACAGTTTTTGTGGGTCTTGCTGTTGTCTTACCAAAGGATGCTGCTACTAAAAGGGAGTCACATTTTTTTATTTTTTTTATTTTTTTTTTCTAATTAGGCAAGTGTAACATGCATATAAATGCCAAGATGCCGATTTTCCCTGCAGGGTGTTGCATCGTAACAGAATGAGGAGTGTTGCTCATTTTATTTCGTATCTGTAATTTTAATGACATGGCTGATTAGTGCATGTGATTAGAAGCATCACGTAGTTTATCTGCTGTTTCTGCAAGAAATATTAGTTGGTATTAGTCATTTTGTCAGTCAAATGGTCCCATATGTATACAAATCATAGTAAACTAGCGGCTCCCATAAAATCCTGATTGTGATTTCTCTGTTTAGCTCAGTACATCAAGTTTGTGCACCAAGTCAGATACGCAGGGTAGCTGCTCACACACACCTGGCTCCTCAGATTCCTGCTCTTCACACAAAGAAACATTTAGCTTCTGCATTACATTTCTTGTTCTTAAGGCAACAGAATGAAGCATATTAATTTATCACATACAATAGAAGGATAAATATTTGCAATCATTCACATAAAAAGGCAATTAACTTGAATTTAAGTTATCAAGTAAAGCACTACTATTGTACCACAGGAGCTACAAATACACACTTCAAGTCCGACAGGTTGGCGTTAAAATTGATGTCAAGTTCCGTACCCCATGAGACGTTATCACCATTTTGTCAGCCAGAGACACAGAGAGAAATCAATCTCATCATCATACGACTGGTGGTGGATCTCCAGGCTGATTTGTAATCTTGCCCTCCTGGTGCATGTTGGATAAAAAAAAGTAATTCAGCTCATGTTTTATCTCTCTGATGTCCCGCAGCACCATTAAAGCCATTCCAACCCTCAAAACAAATCTAGAGGTCTTTCCACCTTGTGAAATGTAAATTAAAAAAATGTATGTCCCACAGTAGTTCAATTAATCACACATCATCGTCATCATCATCATTCTGTCTCAGTCTCCTTTCATGACTTTGTCCTCTCTGGCTCCCTCTCTGAGGAAGACGCCCAACCGGATCCTGACAAAGTACATACTGCTTCCAGATTTTCTGAAATGCCGTGCGGAACTTTTTGATGCGGAAAGCGTACACAATGGGATTGACGGCTGAGTTGCCATGGGTGAGAAGGATGGCAATGTAAATAAAAAACTCTGGCTCTTTGCAAGATGGGCAAAAGAGGGTGATGCAGTTGAGGATATGAAGAGGGAGCCAGCTGACTGCAAAGAGGAAAAGAACGAGAGCAAGAGACTTGGCTAATTTAAGCTCCTTCCCAAAGTAACGTCTGGGATCTGTGTGGCTTGCTGTCACCTAGAAGGAAATAAGTTAAAAAAATAGGATTGTCAGTATGTAAGTATGTTTACAATTGCATTTGTCCAACACAATAAGAGACAAAGCTACCTTTTTGTTGAGCTGCTTGTGGATCATGTAGAAAATCTCTACATAGATAGCCAGCATGAGCACCAGAGGGGGCAGCACCCACCCAAAGAAGTTGAAATAGACCATGTAGTCCATGCTGATGACCGTCTCAAACTCACAGGTCACCAAGAGGTCATCAGCAATCACAGAGCCGTTGTCGAGGAGACGCTGCAGGTTATTCCAGCCCAACATGGGAGTGAAGCCCACAATGATGGACACCAGCCAACACAACAACACGGCTGTACCGGCACGCCGAGGGGTGACCACTCGCTTGTAGCTATGGCAACAGAGGAAAAAAAAAACATTGAGATTGAAAAAAAGAAAAAAAATGGCAAGGGCTGCCAACTTGAGTCCTATGAGTAGGATGAAACAGGAGTAGAAGATGTTGTGAAGTCACCTTGTAATTTCCACTCTTAGGAAACAATTATATATGATGCATTTTAGTCTGCAGTTAAAAGAGTTCTTGCAGTCCTTAATGAGATTTATTACACCTGACTCATTAACACCAAACATTACATCAACAAGAGAGCTGAAAGATGACTATAGAGCTCCTTAAAGTAGGTAATTCAGAACAGATGGTGGTAAAAGATTTAGCTTGCATCAAATCATCTATGTCTACCAAATGATAAGGTGATGTGAAAAATAACAGAAGGCCAAAGAATAGTTCAAAGGTTCAAGGCCAAAAATTGAAAGCAATGATGCTTTAAAATTAAAAAAACGAAAAAACTGACATCAACATATAAAAATTTTTTTTTAAAAACAATAAAACAGACAGAAAAGGAGCCAATATTTGTGACTAAAGTGCTGATGAAATTGGGGTTTCCATACAGAAAAGCTGATTATAAATGATCACAAACACCCAAACAGTATAAAACAAGGTTAGTGTTGGCTAGACGGACTATGGCTGTACCAAAGAGATAATGAGTGATGAATGACAAAACTGCAGAAGGCAACCACATGATACTGACACGTGTGTGTATGTAAAACATATAAACTGCCTGGATAAAACAGCTTGCAACAGTGATTGATGATATCAAGTTACAAACTTTGGACACTTCGTCACTTCTTAGTCAAAGTGGCTTTTGTGATTGTGAAATTAATTTTCAATAGGATAATGTATTTTATCACAGAGCAAAGAGAGGTAAAATATTTAGTCATTTAATTATCTGTCTTCCCTTTTTTCACCACAAAACACATTCACATCCTCAGTGAGTGGTGATTCCATATTTTTCGTAAAGGATTGTATCACAAATCCTCTTCAGAGGTCCTGTGTCATTCTTATAACATCAGAGTTTTGTTTTTCTCATTGTGTCTGCCATGAATTGTTCAGCGAGTAAACATATCTAGTTTATGTCATTTATTTAAAATGGGAAAAAATGTCCAAAGTTTTGACTGGTTTCAATACAGGACAAGTCTGAGGTCCAGACAATTCTCTGTTTTTCAGTGGAATAGGATTAGTTTTAAAAATAAATGCTGTTTTTTTTTGTTTGTTTGTTTGTTTTGTTTTATCTTCTCATTGGAGCCGTTGGCATCTTTTTTCATGTTATAGACAATTCTTATTTCTTAAAGGGGCTTGTGAGTGACAGCTGCAGAAACATTTTCAGAAATTCAGCAAACTGGCTCAGATATATTTGATCACAGCCCATTTAGAAAGCTTAAGCAGCTGACTGCTTATACATAGTATATGTAGCAACAGAACTGCTGAGCAAACGTGCGTTTTGAAGCATTTGAATCCAATTTTTATGATACAAATGTGTCACGGCCTTGCTTTATTGAACTGAATTACATTACGCCTGCTCTGTTTTCCATTTGGCACTTCTGAGTATGACTCAATTTTGACCTGACAGTAGTTTTGTTTCTGGCATCTTTTGATAGAAATATTTCACAAATATGACCAGACAGGCAAAAACGTGTTAAATTACTCTTGAAGTTTAGAAGAATATGGTGTTGTCATATTCTTGGAAATTTCTAGGAATACAGCGTCATCTGTCTCTCCCACACAGGTATGTTAATTACATGCAAGATTCCAGCGAGAAAGACTAAGGCACTACCTTTAAAGGACATGAGCTAACTCGTTCACATAAAAGAGATAAACAAATATTGGCGGTAATTTGCGAGCAACATGTTCATCTTCCTTTATCGCAGCTATGCTCTCTGGTTAATTTCATAATATGACCAGGCTAAACAAGAAGACACAAAAATGTTGCATTTCTTTTCGTTTTTACTCCCTCTTGTTGTCCTGACACATTGTTCACAGGGTATGAGTTCAATGAAGATGACCAAAAAAAAAAAACAGCCCAGGACAAATCAATGACCATACTCAGTGGAGGTCTTCTCAAATGTGGCATCATGATTTTTTTTTTTTTTTTGCTTGATTCGTGGTCTCTTTGTGCAGCTGCTGGTAGAGCTTCTAGCTTTCTGTCTGCATACAGATCAGCTCTCTCTCTGCCAAAGTTTACTTTCTGGATTTGGCTGTTGTCTGTCTATCTCCGTTCAGCTCGGGGATTTCAGCGCTAATCTCCTACCTGCCAGTGTTTCAGCCAAGCCCACCAGTGAGGCATGGGGCACTTTTATATCTCAAACCACCCTTATCAGTGCAGCATGTCTCCAAACACCTCGGCTATAAAAAGCAATTAGTGCTTAAAGTGTGTTGCTCTACAACCCCAGGAGAGGTTCAGAGAGGGGGAATCAATTTCACCAAAAGTCCAGAGTCGAAAACCTGAACCTCTCCAGATAGATGTATTTTGGTAAATCCTGCCTCTGCAAGGTAATATAACATTTCCAAAACCTGTAGTAAAAACTGAACCCTTTTTGTTTTGTCAATGTTGGAAAGCACCTGTGTAATCTGCTGTTAAGATAACACAAACTCTTACTGATAATTAATAGTAAATATAAACCATTTATGGCATATATAAAGTTCAAATGTTTTGGCAAATTTGGAAATTGCTGCCCTATACCCACTACATGTCATGGCTTTAATAAAAAGGACTGTGATCATGTGAAGAACACTGATGTTGTAGATCAGCAGCAGACAGAGGGTTGTAAACGTTTCCCAGGTAACCTCACTGTACCCTTTATTCATGTCCATTCAGTCTTCCACGTGCTTATTTGTGTGTTGATGCCAGTTTGAGAAATTATGCAATCCATGAAGCAGCCACTGTGATCCTGCTGACCAATCATGGTCAGCGGGATCACATTAGATGACTCAACCTGATGTGGAAATTGAAGTTTAAAATTAAAAAAAAAAATTATGAGAAATGATGATAATGCAGGTGACTGGTATCCAAGGTCTCCTTCTCTATTAACAACTAACCACAGAAACCTCACAATCTAGGTTAATAACTCTGCAACATAAGTTAAACTACTAGAAAACCAGCAGTGCTATTGTTCCTGCTCATTTTTTTTTTCATTTAATTTATATTCGTGATCTGGATAATAAATGCGAAACTGAATCATTGATGCAATGATTCTTTAAGATTAAAAATAATTAGGGGACTGACAATCTCAGCAACCACTGAGCTGTTATTAAATAAAAGACCGGAGCAGAAGTCTCGTAGCCGTGCAGACACAAAGGCTCCTGAAAACGATCGAACACCCTGAAAACTGGTGACATTCACCTGTAGGCCTACCTCATGGGGATTTTGACTCTGAGATAGCGGTCAATGGCGATGGCCAGCAGCGCGAGGATTGAACTTTGCGTGAGGACGAGCACCGTGCAGGCGACCATCAGGCAGCTGTAGAAGTGCGTCTGGAGTCCGATGCTGATGGTTATGGCGAGGGGGATGACCAGAGCCCCGACTGCAATGTCAGCCAAGGCCAGGGAGACGATGAAACAGAAGGTGGTGTCTCTCAGAGACCGGTTAATACGCACAGCCCAGACCACCATCACGTTCCCGATGACCGAGGACACGGCGATCACCACCTCCATCCCGATGTAGAGAGCCTTGGAGGGAGGCAGATCCGGAGTCATGGTCACGGATGCTGGGGGAGTGTGCGCTCAGCCTGAACGCGGCGAGGGGGTTCCCTGTCTGAGTTCGTACCCGCCGACTGAGACACCCTGACTTAGGTTTCGCATTTTCCTCCCCAAATATCCCAGGGAAGCAGAGGTAGTGCCCGTTGCTCTTACTTCTTTTATGATCAGGTCCAGGACATTCAGCCCACTGCAGAGGCGCGCCAGACGCTTAACTTCTCCAGATTCAGGGAAAAAAAGTCGCGCCCCCCAGACCTCCCCCTCCCCGCAGACAGTCTGCTGGTGGAGTGACAGGACGGATCCGGGAGTTGCTCACATGCAGTTTCCTCAAAACACAGATTAAGAGAGCTGCTTTCCCTAAGTGTCATGCATGTGTCACGGAAAAACAAGCACAGTTAAGTTCCAAAAAGGCTCCGTTTCTGCAGAAGTCAATTTGAGACGTCATCAGCTCTGACACAGAGATTGAGCCACTCTCTCCTGGGCATAGGTGACTCTTGACAGAAAAACAAACACGTTTATTTCTGTCTTGTTGAGAATAAGTATAGTTTAGATATGATGACAGTCGGCGGAGTTCAGATTCACCCGTCTGCTTCTTCAGCGTCACACGTGTGACTGGAAGCTCAGCCTTTGTGGGAGGGGACCTGAGTCCCAGGGAGGAGACTTCAACGGACACTGAACTCTAACAGGTGCAGATCAATCTAAATTTCAACCTGCTAGTAACTATTTAGACACTGGTGCATTTATACCGTCAGTCTCCGACGTCCATGACGTCTAAGATCCGACTGTGATCACAGGCTGAATTATAAATGATACTCCACAGAGGGTGCTCAAAAAGATCACGGCAGGAAGACAGATGGCCATGTTGCCCCTTGACCTGGCAGGGGTCAGGAAGGGTGTGGTGATAAATCCTGTTTACAATAAAACAGCTAGGCAGAAGACACGATTACCCTGCAGGATTTATTCGGCTTTAACAACAGTTCACAAACACCAGTAAGTTCCTGAAATGTCTTCAAAACTCTCATTCCCATTTCGCAGTCCATTATGACTTGAGTGGTTTTTACTGTCTCCCATTGAAAACCCGTGAAAAATCAATGTCCATTAAAAAAAACCCAAACATTTAATATACACTCACCAGCCACTTTATTAGGTACACCTTGTTAGTACCGGGTTGGACCCCCTTTCGCCTTCAGAACTGCCTTACTTCTTCGTGGCATAGATTCAACAAGGTACTGGAAACATTCCTCAGAGAGCTTGCTCCATATTGACACGATAGCATCACGCAGTTGCTGCAGATTTGTCAGCGGCACATCCACGATGTGAATCTCCCATTCCACCACATCCCAGAGGTGGCAACGTTTTTCCAGTGTGTATATATATACACATACACACACACATCCATACATGTGTGTGTTTAAAGCCTCTTCGTGATTGACAGTTTTAAGCCCTTTACAGCTGTATGCCTTGTGCTGGAGAAACACAATAAAGCAATACTGATCCACATCAAATATCAGATGGACACATCTGCACCATGCTGCAAAGCAGATGCACAAACAAACTTATAAAAATATAGAGGAAAATGCGTTGGCTACAAGCTGCATTCAAGCAAGTCTTTGCAGTGAATAAGACAAATAAAGATTCTCATTTGTTGATTAGATATAGTCAGTCGGAGTGGCAGAGATAAGTAGCCTGTCATTTTTTAACAGATAGAACATGATCACATTAGAATAGTCTCCTTTGACCTTGAATGTCCTTCCCCTGATCATGATTCATTATCATTTCTGCTCTCAATCATTCATGGGTATGGATGCTCATCAGTTAGTTCCTTTTTCAGTTATTTGCACTGCAGAGTTCAAACCAGAAACCCTGAACTCATGGCCCTTTATTTTTACATACTTCAATAACTGGTGGAAATCATTTGCTGATAAGTCTGATTTTAATTTATGAACTTTAAAGAATGTAATGAGGAAGAGACTTTAAATTTCGGACTGTAAGAGGTATACTCACATAAAGAGGACAATATTGAAGATTTGGCTATAAAGAAGTAAATATGTTTTATATGAGATAATTGTGAAATATTGCAGATTTTTCCACCTTTCTTTCCACAAAAGGGCAAATGCCATGTATGTCTCTATTTTTGTTGTTAATTAGCAAGGCTTGGCAACAGTATATCATAGTGTAATTCAAAATAAAACAGCCTACCAAATACCCTTCTTTTAAGCGTATGAAAATAAACGACACAACAGTTTTTACATATATCTAAAACAAAAATAACATATTTTTCTATTCTCATAATACTTTAAAAGTATTCCATCCATCCATTTTTTATACCCACTGAATCCATCTACTGGGTCAGGGGGTCTGCTGCCATTTCAGGCGAGAGGCAGGGGTACACCCTGGACGGGTCGTCAGCCCACCGCAGGGCAAAGACATTTAAGAGCAACTATTGTATCATTCATTAACTGACTTTGTTTTTCTTAAAGTTTAGTTTATTCTCACCTCTGAACAACTCTACCACAAACTCTGAATAATTAGCAATAAAAGTGCAAAATGAGGGAGTGAGAATTGACGTTGTCAATCACAGTTCAGTTATGAAATGTCATTTACAACTCAAAACACTTTTGTGTTTGCAATAATCCAAATGCACTAGTTTGTTTTTGTCTTTTTTCACTCTTATGTATCAGTGAACACAGAGTATTGAACGATTTGGATAAAAGTTAAGTCAGGGTTTCTAGTAAACAAAGCTGACTGTTGCAACTGTTTGCCAAGCCACTGAAAAACTTGCATGGTAAGTCACTCACCTGCTGGAACTATTTCCTTGGTCTCTGTGCAGACAAGTTCTTCCGTTCAGAAGCTGAATGCATAACTGCAGTCCACTTTCACTTTGATCTGCTCTTCCACCCTAGTCGATTCAAATGAAGCTCAGAATAGTAAAATATTTCATTATCTAGATAAAAAGGACTGTGTTGTGGCTTTGTGCAAACAACAGTGGTTCCTTTTTACCATTATTTCACTTTTTCCCACTGAATCCTGATCATTTGCTACGTCGTCACAGCTCTGCTGTAGATTTTAAAGAGAACATGTTGCTAGTTTACCCATCCACCCATTTTCTAAACCCACTGAATCCTACAAATTACATGTGAAAGGGATTAAACTGTAATAAAGTTAATCATAATCCTGTTCAGTATAAGTTTAATTATACTTTATTTCAAGGGTCAGAGGCATTTAAAAGTACAGTTTTTTAAAGTGTTTTTTGATAATCCGATCCAAAATTCATCAGCTAAATGAAACATCTCTCTTGTGTCTTTGCTTTTATCCTCAAAATAAATTGTCTACATGAGGCTGAATTTAAAACACGTGACAGTTCAAACTGTGAATGTTGTCATGTTTAGTTATCGCTCCATCATTCACCAATTATACCATGTCTGTTATTTGGATCATTGTTTTTTGTTTGTTTTTTTTTTTTGTTGTGTGTGTGTGTGTGTGTGTGTGTGTGTGTGTGTGTTTGTGTGTGTGTGTGTGTGTGTGTGTGTGTGTGTGTGTG